>OZ026497.1:24302026-24664526 GCA_964019985.1 Aurelia sp. 4 Dawson et al 2005
ATTTAATGACTTTAAAAAAGATGAGACGGAAATGAATACGTTTACGTGTGTACTATGGAACGAGGCTAACCAATTCTAATTCTAACTATTTAACCGGCTCGATTCTAAAGTTTTCTCTTTTTTCCAACTTGTGCAGTTTTAAAGCAGTCTACCCAAAGACTTTTGAAATCTTTTTGGAAATGCACAGAATGATATCTACTTCCAGTGAAATGAATGATGCTTTAAGCAGCTGAAAGAACTGTTGCTGGTACTTTGTGAAAATATTGCTTGCATTAATCCCGAATGATGAAAGAACTACCACCAACGCTTAAGACCAACTGTTCAGTCTCATGACATTTAGAGAGAATCGACGGATATTTCACAATCTTAAAACAACGAAACTTGCTATCTTTTGAGAAAAAAGTCCGCAACCTCGGCTCGACATCAGATATTTATAACACCGTCCATATGCTATCGATATTAAAGTCTGAAATACAAAGCAGTTTTTCTCAGCAGTCAATTTTCTCTGTAGAGGTCGCCAAAACGTGAGAAAAATCTGTGGAATAGGAATTGCTGGCCAGATGTAAAGTCTACACACCCCATCATCTTTTGCATTTGTAAGGTGACGATGATTAAACTAGAGAAATCTAAAACCATGTTTTCAAAGACGTTAGCTATTCATATTTTCAGATCCACAGAACTGCCTTGTTCAGGTTCTTTGAACTTTGAGAAACACGCCCAGGAGATAGATCACTTTATCTACCGGGTGTCCCAAATAAAGTTTACAAATTTCATTTGATTCAGTGATGTAAGTTTAGTTTTAATCAACGGCTAATCCCTTTCAAAATGTTCCTTGATAGTTAACTTGAATATAGATGTATCTGGTTTTGAGGTGAACGTAAATTTGAACCTTCAACATTAATATTTCTATTCTCAAAGCACCATTACTAGCAAACAAGGTATCTATGTCTAAATTAATTATCGAGAGACATTTTGAGAGTGATTGGCTATTGATTAGAGCTGATTTCACATCGTTGGACCCAACTGAACTTGTAAAAAGTTTGTATGCCTTTTTCTGGGACTCCTGGTAGAAATATTTATCCGCATTTTCTATGCCTTGCTATCTATCACCGACTCTCAGCAGGGATATTTTAAAGGCAATGCCTCCCAAGATTCTAAATTTTTTATCAACTTGACATTTTCTTTTTGGCAGACCCTTCAACGTTTGAGAGTCGTCTGTAAATCTTCCGACCAGGAAACCTTTCATACGTTGCAATCTTCACAACGAGTTCCTTTAAAGACAAATTCCTTAAAATCTAATAACCCTGAAAAGCGAGAAGAAATTTATATATAATATTATATATTTCTATATGTATATATTGCTGCCTATCCTTTTTTAATTTGCGTTTCATCTCCCTTGGTTACCTTGCATTTAAAAACAATTCGTAACCAAACACATTCATCTTTATTTTCTCGTATTGACGAACTTTTCAGTCATCGTTGTCGTTGAAATTTGATTGATTTGTCCTGATATCATGTCATTTGACCTCGCAAAACAAAACTCTTCTTTATCCATACTTCTTTACGTCAAGAGGAGAAAAATCGAAGATCTACATTGAATCACACCAAATCTTGAAATTGCTCTTAGTTTACCGTAGCAGTCTGTTGCCAAATATTTTTGTCTTGTGGAGGTTGTCGTGGCAAACACGTGACATAGCCGACAGTCCGGTAAACACACGAATTTTGGCAGCCTTCACTATGCAGACTTAACCGACAATGTACGGCCTGCAAGATGCAAGCTTTTTGTTGGAAGGGGTTGATTTTTTCATGATCTATTTCATATGTAGTATTTTTCAAATCAATCTAGGACACATCGCCAGAGTTAGAAAAGTGTTTTGATGTTTGAGAGTTTGTAGCTCTCAAGCGATTTATCATAATTCTATGACCGGTTAACGTCTGTGTAGCAAACATATTATTTTGGTGAGGAAAATTTAATAGACCTTTTAGCTATTCTACGAAAGAGCCTGGATCGAGCTTTATTTTTATACATTTTTATACACGATGGGCGTTAGAGCTTCTATCACTATTGTACACATTCGCACATTCTACAAATGTGATGAAATATCTTTCGATCCAGATTCTTTTTAGAATAGCTAGAAGGTCTTTTGCTCAAGATCTGTCTTATCATTCTCAAGCTGGAAGCCATTCTATCAAAAGGTTTTAAATTCAACATCGTTCAGAGGTTGGGTTGCAAGTTAATTTTAGTTAGGCCTGTTATGAAGATGAAGCCTTGCATGCAATGACTTATAATTTGAAACGATGCGACCTACTTTGACAGTGGATATGCTATATACACAGGTATTATTAGTTTGAAGGAATCAAGAAAATGCTTTAGAGCTGCAGGCTTTCAAACGTGTAAACAGGTTTCTGACTCTTTGGACTGATTTCCAAAGTCAGATAACTGAAAGATAGCTTTATTTTGCCTTGTTCTATCAGTTCTACGAAAGAAAGTCGGCAGCATGAATTTGAACTAAATGTTGGCCTTAGGCCCATGCCAGAATCATTGATGTAGGGGGGGGGGGGTAAAATTTAGGGGCTACCCGATAGAAAATCAATTGTTTACGAAAATTTTGCCCTACTTAAGGCCGACTTTCTGCCTGATTATTATGGCTGATTTTGCAAATTTTTCATCGTTGAGGGCTGCAGCCCCCCTGCCCCACCCCAGCCCCCGGTCTCCTGCGCTTATTGTCAGAATCAGATTTGTTCGCGTAGTTTTTACGCTTTGCAAGCTCAAGAAGGCCGTTCTCTCTGAATGCGGGTTGTTATTGAAAGCTAAATAGGCAGGATAGTGATGATTTATTGTTTAATTGAGATAAAACACAGAATTACCGACCCTACATAAGCAAAGATGCAAGATCTGATTAATTTTGGCCTATGTGGTACAACCTCCCTTGTTTTCAACTAATGATCGTAATCCCTTCAAAAGCATGTCGAAGAATTGAACTGGGCCGGGTTGAGTTTTTCTAATTAATAAAAGACGCAACTTTGACGACGCCTTACATTAAATAAAATTAGAGAAGCTGTAAATTTTTGGAATTCATGTACATTTGATTACATAGCATTCAACCATGATCTCCTTAAAGTGCTGTTTTCAACGCAAAGTCTTCTTGAAATGTTGAATTCCAACGGCCGTTTTCAAATCTAATTAAAAACTCTTGAAACTGAAGGCTTGCTTTCTAACAGGATCTTCCTGCCTTGTACTAATTGCCTCTCGCACCTTTGCAAAGAAATCATATTTTTCAAATGAGATACGTCACTGCCAATTTTAAGAGATTTAAGCTATCAAATTTTGATATCTAAGGTGAGAAAGCTGTTGTATTCTTCAAGCAGAGTGAAGTAAAAAATTTTCTTTTTTTGCTGCATTATTCTACAGAATTGTATTCATTTTTTTTCTTTTGCTAAACTTCTTGGAACAATTCATCAGTGTTTAATTTAAAGTTCAGCTCGGTTTAAGATAGTGCATATGTTTTCAAATTTTTATTAAATCTTTACATGAAATTCTTAAAATCAAGCAGTTACAAAATATTATTGCAGAAGTTTTCTTCTCAAATAAGTAGCCGTCAACAAAGTCACATGTTTTCGCCCACTTTGATCAGTCTCACAGACATAAATTCTTGGCAAGTTCAAACCTCAATAAACTTAAATTTGTCGTCTTGCTGAAACATATATAGTGGCTGTATGGAGTTTGTCTTTTAGTGTCAATTTAATTTCAATTCAATTTAGTTTTAATTCTTTACTTGAAAGTGTTTAAGGTATTTATTGAACGGCGGTAAGAAAGAGCAGAAATACAGCCTTCTAGCGGTACCACGAAAAAAACTCTGATTCGAGCAATATTTTCATGAATTTTCAAACAAAAGGCTCGATTTAGTAGCGTTAGAGCTTTTATCACTAATGTGCACATATTGTCAAAAGTTTTCAAAATGTGTCAAATACTGTTTACTCAGCTTACTCAGCTTAGGGTTGGTCTCACCAGTTAAATTTCCACAAATTCAAGCATGATTTTAGGGACACAATAAACCCTATGCGCCCAACAAATGATGGGATTGAAGATACGGAACACTTTTTGTTGCTCTGCCCTTCCTTTGATCTTCTACGAAGAGATCTTCTCGCTGAATTGTAGAGTTACTACGACCATTTATACAAATCGCTAATCTTTCAAATGACGCTCTGACGCAGCTTTTACTATATGACGATCAAGACCTCTCTAATGATTTGAAAAAAAATATTCTCGAATTGGCCTTACGTTTCATCCACGAAACTGGTCGGTTTGATTGATATCTTTTGAAACCCCAGCAATATGTCAAGGCCCAACCACCAAGTCCCTTTACATATGGTGTATCATCTATTAGTTTTTGTTTTGTTTTTGTTTTCGTTTTATCGTTTTATTCATTAGTAGCGTACAGTAGTTGCATGTAATGTACCGTTGCTTGTCTTTATGTTTTGGCCATTGGGTAGTCATTGTCTTTCGCTCCCCTTGGTATCGTCCCTGTGGTGTTGTATAGTAATTAGATGAGTAGAGTAGCCTGTAAGATTTGTTGTAAATTTTCTTTAGAATTGTATAAAAAAAATACTGTTTGACTCAGATTCTTGCTTGGATTATCGAAAAGGTCTACTAAGACAGAGTATACCTAACTTTTCTTATGCTATGATACACAAAGACGGTTGACTGTTAGCCCATTTGAATAGCTTACTGACTAGTTTCTCTTTGAAATGTCTTGAAAGATACTAACACAATTTGACAGTTTGAAACGTCTGCGAAACAGCAAGAAATATAATCTTTTAAATCTTCTTACAGATGATAAACCACTTGAGACTTGTTCCTGTTATTCACAATATCACCGTTCATAAATGATCGAATATGATAAGAATTCAAAGCCGTAGTGTGCTTTATCTGGTTGAGATCCTATCTCTTCAATTCTATCAAAAAGCAAAGTGTTTTATGTTTGAAATCTTAGGATATCCATGAGATTCTTCCTGGGAAGAGAACAGTTGTTCTTTTGCAAGTAATCAAAAGGTAGTTTATTATCTTTTGACATCTCGTTTCTTTAATGTATCACGCTTTATCTAGCAGTAAAAATAAAACAATTCTTGAAATGGAAATTCTTCTGTTCGGTGAAGAGGATTATCAAGTAATTATGTACTGTTCGCACGTGTTGAGTCCTCGTGGGCCTCTGAAAGTGGAGACGCGCCATAATTTGATCACTCCAGACAAATATGCATTAAAATTCAACGAATATTTTGGCTTTGTTGATGTTTCAACTTCAGATCTTCAGCAACAGAAATCTCTAGAAGAGCTCTACCAGAATAATTTACTGGCTTCTATATACATTGTTAATGAATGATTTCATGTTTTGAACCGCTCATTTTTATCATATATACTTTGCAAAAGAAATCCTCAACTGGTTTATCAGTATACTTCCTTATTCATCGCACATTTTCCGCTGGCTTTGTTACATGTCTCAACTTCAGATTTTGATCAACAAAGATCTTTCAGAAGAGCTGAGAGATTTTTTATTAGCTTATTTTGTTAGGTTATCTTACTAGCTTCATACACTCTTGAAGATTGATTTGTGTTTTGAACTTAGCGTTTTTATAATATATGATTTGTTGAAGAATTCTTCGAATTGTTATTCAGTATAACTTTCAACTTCAACTTCAGATTTTCGTCAAGAAAAAGCTTTCAGAAGTGCTCGATAGTAATACGAGTTTACTGACTTCATAGATTCTTGAAGAATGATTTTATGCTTTGAATCTCATGTTGTTATTATATATGCTTTGCAGAAGTATTTGTGCTATTTTGAATTTAGTCGCATTCAGAGAAAAAGCGCATTTTTGCTAAGAAGAGATGTTCTGTGAGTTGCAAAGTAATTTAATTGTTTTCAGTATCTGCTCGCAGAAGTGTGTGACTAAGTTTATCATCCTTTCACGAAAGAAAGGTGATATGAAAATTGTGCTGCTCAAAAACTTAGTTTTTACCAAAAACGTGCCATTTTTGAACTTGTCTTCATGGTACTGAATGGAAACGAAGCTTTCATTTTATATGAGGCTGAGGACAAAATCTAGCTCGGATTTATGCTGAATTTTACTCGAAACGGCGCCACATAGGCCCAGGAGTCTCCAGCATAAAATAGGTGTTGCCAAAGGATAGAAATATTTCGTCCATCCGACAGTGTCCATTCCGCACACAGACTGGTGTATACACTGTCCGTCTTTATGAGAATAGTTTACTGGCTTCATACTTCCTTGGAGAATGATTTTGTGTTTTGAGCCTCTAGTTTTCATTGTGTATGCGTTGCAGCAGCATTTCTCGAATAGTTCATCAGTATACGCGGTTGTTCATCTCACCTTCTCAGCAGGAGATAGACTGTCAAGGTCGGATCTCCAGCTACCCTTAACAAAATCATTCCACGTTCTTCTGAGGTTTCGCATGAATCAATAGTTCAGAGAAGGACTTGACAGTAGAGAAGAAAGTTGTTCATTCTTGATTGGAAGATTGTTATTCTCAGCTTCTTCTTCTTGAACGTTATCTGAGTATAAATAAAGGCTAGTTAGAGTCGTTCTTTTTTTCAATTTTCTAGCATTGAGAAGTTCATGAAGTGAGTTGGCGCGATTTGTAAAAATTGAAAGCAAACATTTCTTTAAGTTAAGAAAACTGATAAGGTTTGCAGGCTAGAAACTGTAAACTATAAGCTTGTAAGACAAGAATTGAAACAGCGCAAAATTCTCTACGTATTTCACAGACCCTTCACAGAGCCTCCAATGAAAGATACTCTTTGCAGTTCACTGTCCATCTTCATTGTTCTGGGCAGGAAAATTCACAAAAGCCAATCATCACCTTACCATGCATCAACCCGTGAAAAATTCTAGAATACTATGCTTGTATAATTAGGCGCAATATATTTTGATACTTAAGTGTGATTGCATTCAAGTTCAGTTTTTTTATTGATATAGCATCCGGCGAAACACGCTTTTAAAATCACTATCCCTCATATTTCTAATAAGGTGTCTTAGCAACGGTCCAGACACGGGAACCAGTAATGTTTGAAAATCTCGCGCCTGTGTAGTGATTTGGACCAATTGTTGTTTCTGCTTCATTGGTTTTCAACAATATGTTTCTTTCTTTGCTGCTACTTTACGTAATCTTTGATGTCAATGCGTGTAGAAAGTTGGTTACTTTGATAGATAATTTTTGGTGAAATTTATTTCATGAATTTCGAAAATTCAGTTTTACCAGATGAGGAAATGAGGAATCAAATCATATAGATGTTTGAAAACCTCGCTTTGAAACCACCTAGGTGCATTCCATTCCATGCACTTAGGCCCGAAGAGCTTCGGCGTAGACCCAACTTTTTTGTTGCTGTAGCAGCGTCATTTTTCGATAAAATCGCTTCTTGGCATGACGGCTGTTGAAAATGTGCCTACCTTGGCGTGAATGTGAAGTTGTGCTCAGTCATTTAGCAGTTTCTTGCATTTCTTTTATAAGAAACTAAGAATTTGGGCCAGTACTGAAAGTTTCCCAAAATGATCAGATTTTGAGTACTCAGTTTTTTAGAAGCTTCCCTCTCCCTGAAAATACCTGGCGTACAAAAGCTTAGGGCTTGGCGTACCTTCAGTGTAGGTTTTACATAGAATTCACCCTGGTGAAACCGTTAATCAGAGTCTATGGTTTGACGACAATTGTGTTACTGAGGTACCTGACAACTGAGATATAAGAATTTGGTGTGTCAAAATAAGCCGCATCGTTATCAAGTTACAAGCGATTTTATTATTTGCTTCATCTCGCCATTCTTCAAAACAAGCCAAACATATTTGGCCATATTTGCTAGCAATTTAAGTCCATAGCTATCATAGTCAAACCTCAATATCTCAGTGATCTTTTCGTGAGATTATCCGGGGTACATCCAAGAGAGTTGAGAAACTCAAAAACTGACCTTGCAATACCCATGTTGAGAACTGGCAATGGCCAGAAATGCTTTGCGTTTCGCGGGGCCAGTCTCTGGAACAGTCTTGATTTGGAAACAAAGATGGCTTCCTCAATCAATGCCTTCAAGTCCAAACTCAAGGACAAAATAATCTTATACATTATTTTTATATTTTAATTCTAAATTTTGTATTAAATAACTCTTTATTTTGTAAGTAGCTTTTGCAGGGCCAATTGTAAAACAGTATTTAGACTGAATTGTACCCTGGGTAAATAATTTTCAAATGAAAATGAAATCATATTTGCTTATCTTGTCGCTCAAACATTCACTAGGTACGTGTAAAGAGTCTGCGGTGTCGTCGTATGCATTTGGGGCTGTCATTCAGACTTCTTCGCCCATTTTCTATAATCATGAGGCTGGGATGCTAGTAAATCTCATCACGGACTTTAGTTCTGCAACTTGTTGTATAGGGCATTCCTATAAAATCGCTTGTAACTTGAAAAGGATACATCCAATTTTGACAAAGGAAAATTTCTTATATAACATGACATATTTGTTCTCAAATGTAAAGTTACATCTTACGGCACGGCTGCGTGGTAGTGGGTGGATTGGATTCCTGCTGTTCGGATGTTTTGGTGTTATCCCGATTGGGATGGTGCATGTGGCATTTGGTGGCGGCTGTCCGTCAGCGCGTGGGAGTCCCCCTCTTCATTACCTTGCACCTGTGTTCCGCTGTGTTCTTCCAAATACTCGCCGATATTATTGTTTGACATCAGATGTAAGACAGACGTTTACTTTTTCTTTGTTGTCGTTTTGTCCTAATGAATTGTAATTATTGAGATGTAAGTGCCTTTCATGGTTGGAACTTCGATTACCTAGTGTCTATTCCCGCCCTTATTAGCATGCCTGCATCCCCTACTGCTCCTTTAGAGTTGAAACTTCCCGCTGAATTGAATTCATTTTCTGACGCCAGAAAATTAATTCAATTCAACGGGAAATTTCAACTCTACGAAAACAGCAGGGGATGCACGCAGGCTAGCCCTTATCGGTACATTAGTTGTATTTTTGAGTTTTATTCTTTTAACTAATTATGAAAATACTTAATACATATGTTTACTACACAGTTCTATCAGTTTATAGGAGTCTACTGAATTGTTTCAGTGCAACAAGCTTTCATGCGTAACCGTTCCCTGGCTCACCAGATTTTTATCATACAACTCGTTTTCTCGCCGTCATCTTTACCGCAATGATATAGATTGATGATAAATGTTGCCAAGCGCGAACTCAGATGTTATTTTTAGTTGTTTATGTGAATTATCACTTAAGTGTTTCCTTGAAGCTGGAATATTGATGTATTTTTAGCATTCAAAAAATTTGTAAAGTTTGTTGTAAATATACACCACAGGGTTCACAGTCATTGGAAACCATGGTGATGAATTAATGGCGAATGAATTTCAAATTATTAAGTGCATTCTAATAAGGTTGCAAGAAGATTCAAAAGCTCATTGAATAACTTGTTAAAAACATATGTTATTTGTCACGAACTTTTCCCATTTATTTGTTTGTCTTTTCACATTTAGCTCTTTCAATTTCAATAATCTCAGACTTTTCATTTCATGGCCTGATTCAGTCCTTCATGATTAATTCCAACTCAGTCAAAATACCAGCGTTATTTTCAAAATCTGGTTTATTTTTAAAATACTTTTCATTTCACTGGAGCCTTGAAAATAATCGAAATCAATTTTGACATACGTCTTTAGCAATGAAGTCACAGATTTTTAAATAGCGCATGAAAAATCTTGTCAGTTCCATACCCAACCGTCCAAATTGTTTCGAGTGCTTGACCTTCGTCGCTATTGATAGTGTTGTTGTCGTTGTCATTGTCGTTGTCGTTGTCGTTGTTGTTGTTGTTGTTGTTGTTGTTGCAATAATTGGAACTATGTAGTTAGTCTAAGCATAGATCACTTCCCGTAGGCGCAATTCAACTTGTCCATGGTACAGGGCTGTGCCACTTTTAGGGTGCCTTTTTCATGATAGAGTCCGAATTTATGGGTATGATTTCCAGAAAATTTCCCGTATTGATGGGTATACTTTTCAGACTTTTCTCCAGATTTATTGGTGGTAGTTTTGCCATTTGAATGGCACAATCTCGTATCCTGGAAACTAAAGTGATCCTCCGGGAGATCACCTGACAGTTCTGTGCGATTTCGAATCATGCTTCAAAACTTTGAAATATCACCAATTTTTAATGCAATAGATATGGCTAGCTTGACAATATCGCTAAGATCTACTTCGTCTTTCATCATAAGAAAAACGTTAATACAAGCAGAATTTTGATATTTTGATAAAGTTTCAAACGAGACTTTCTTGACTCACCCAAAAGTAGGCTCTTTTAGCAGCAAGACGCGGACGTCTTTGAAAACGCAGCTACTTCTCCATGTTTTAGAGAATTCTAATTTTCCAGCCCTTTCTTTCCGCGAAAGTTGCTCACAGACAGACAAATTCCCTAAGAACAGTTTGCATTCTCGCATTTCCATCATTTGTGAATGTGCTCATTTTGTATTTTGCTTCCCTTCTCGACATCAAATTTTTTGCAGTGTGCCCTTCAAAAGTACATTTTTCAGGTTGTCAGTTTCAGAAAATAGAATGTACAATAAGTCTCTCGAGACTCGCAAAAGTTTCGAAGTTGATTTTTCTTTGTAATTTCCATCCACGAACGAGAGAATAATCCTGGCGTCTTCTTGACTCCCGTCTTCTCGCTAAAGCCTGGTTTTCATAAAATCGTAATTCATCGCCGCTCATTGTCTTGCAGCATCGGCGATGATCGGCGATGCTCTAAAACAATGATCGACGATGAATTACGGTTTAATGAAAACCAGGCGTAAAATAGCCTAGTGTCTTTGGAGACGAAACTTGAAAACTAACAGAAATGTTTAATGGGACGTAACTTTACCAACGATAATGATTTCAAATGTACTTGAGATAGAATCTCGCAACATTTTCTACAACATTATCTACAAATAATAATGATTTCTAAAGTACTTGCGATGAAATCTCGCAACATTATCGACAGCTCCTTTCTTAGTATTCAACGGACGATTACGCTAAAGATGGCGGTGAGAAACTTTTTACCAAGATACATTGCTTTCGAATGACGACTCTTTAACCATTCTGTAGGAATTGGATTTAAGAACGCAGTGCATGTTGGTAACAAAGGTAATCATCATTTATACAAATGATTTCAAAGATTCTAAGCCTATGCAAAAGCATGGTCATGGCTAAAGGTGATAAGTTATCGCAGCAGCTGATAAATCATTTTTAAAGTTGTGTTGCTGAACGGAATCTTTCTCTGATTTAATTATTCGACAGCAAATCTGAATGCAAAGTTTTCACAGCGATCTTTGTCCAACTTTGAAAATAATATCCTGTAGTTTCACACATCTTTCCAAACTGCCTTTTCATTCCGTCAGCGTAAACAGGAAAGACAATTTTATTGCACAGGAAAAAGCAGCCGCCATTTGCTTGTGCAATAAAGCTGCCCAATGCTGACATGTTAGTTTGAAATACGTTTACCAGAAATCATCTAATTGCATCAAAGATTAAACATACCTAAAAACAACAATTAGCAAGTGCGAAAAAATGCAAAATAATCTAAAATTTTTGTTTATATTTGCGCGGATTTAAAACAATATTTACTGTGCTTCATTTCCTTAATAAAAGTTCGCAAGCATTGGGAACAGGTTTTGTTTACAACCCCTTAGAAGCTCGCAAGTGAAATGTAAATGTTAGGCCCTTTGTATAAGCAAACGGACTTATAATATATGTTGTACTATGACCTTTAGTGATTAGGAAATTTTGGTTCTGACTATGGACACAGGTGATCGGACACCTGTAATTAATAGCGTGCGTTTTAATTATTATTTGTTCAGGTTTATTCAATTACTTGTTGTTTGCTTGAATTTATATGTTCCATTAATTTAGGCCCGAGATGCTTACGAGTTTGTTGAGAGCTGAAATTTATCTGCAGCTTAGAGCAGCCATACTCAAGCAGCTATCCAAATTTCGTAGTTTCTGATTGAAAGTTTTTGATACACATACAGAGTGTTGCAATACATAATACATGCTACTATACGTACAACACTACAAGACCGATATCGTGGGGAGCGAGAGACAATGACTGCCCAATTTCCAATACACACATAAAGACAAGCAACGTTAATCGACATAGAGCTACACTATAAACGATTTAAAACTAATAGATACTGTACTAAATTGTATCGACCATTACATGTCAGATACTGATGCGATGAATTACAATTTCAACGACGTAACTCGTCAAATTTGAGTGAAATTGACTGAAATTTGAATTTACTTCGCGGTAAAATAATGATTGTTGTTCCAGCAGAATATTTTCTTTGACTTCATAATTCAACCCCAAATTAGTTGTCGTTGCCTTCACAGCTTTGTTCATTTTAAGTGTCAAAAACTGCCGGCTGCTTTAGAAAAAACGCAACCTATCTATTGTTAAAAGTTTCAAACAATAATAGTAGATGTAATATATATGGTAAATGAGAATGTTTGAATCCAATTGATTCAAATGTGACTATTTTGTCCAAAGATTCGAATAAAGTTGGTTTGTGTTTTTTCAGACACACCCGTGAACAATAAGGTTTTCTTAGGGAAGATAGAAACATGTAAAATCTCATCCTGTGCTTTCCTATCAAAAGATTTCTTGATCATTTCAAGAGACGTTGTACTTATCAAAATTTCACACACATTTTTCTTTCGAGCTAATCCACAAAAATACAAAATCATCTTTTTTATTAAATTTGGTAAAGGTTTACCAAAAGGTTTATTATTTCGGCATGCTATAACTCATTAATGTTAAAAGAATGACCTTTCTCACAGACATTGCGTTGGGTTCGTATCAAACTACCTAGAAACGACAAAAACACACATGTATTTTAACATGCTATCTATTTCAATTTTAAAGAATGCCTTTGTCTCTTTTCAACTTACTTGATGTTAGCAATATCTTTATCATTAAAATCTCGCTTTCACACTTTCTACTGCACCCATTTCTTGAACTCCACAAGGATTGCTAGACAAAAAACATTTCTCGACATAGAACAAATTCTCGAGCATGTCTTGCCACCGCCGCTCAGTGCTTTGCTCTCTTGGTTTCTTTCTCTCTAACTTACTAACTTTCTTTCTTACATCATTGTTTTCAAAACTCAACATTAAAAAGGACAAATCCCTTGCTTCCTGTAATCGCATCATAAGAGCATTTTTGTTCTGGAAGATTTATATTTGAGTAATTTCTTGAAATTTAGGATTGATCTGTTTTAATGTTTAAATGTTTTGTCTTGTTGGTAAGTAAATCTTGCGAGAAAATGATTGCTTCAGGATGCTTGGATCAATGACTGTTCTCCTGTGGTACCAAGTAATTACTTTTTCTTCAATACGATCAAATTGGCGCCGTAAATCGAAATGAAGATTCTTGTGTTCGCAGAACTGAAACAGCTGAGACTGAGGGAAGATACGTGAGTTAGTTTGTTCTTTATGAAATGACCAAAATGAACTGATTTTGTAATGATTGCTTTAAAAATATCTTTCTTGATGATTGACCTTGAAAAATATCTTTTTTGAAGAAGGTTGTTGTTAAAGATGGCCCTTACCAAACGGTAAAGTAGGCAATTGTGCATAATAGTCTAGGTACGTGGCGTTTCATTGTTTAAGCAAAGAAATAATGGGTCTAGATTGGGGTTTCTATTGCCCATTTATAGCAGCGGCGACTCTGATTTTGACTCCCTGTAAACGGTTTGTTTCAAGCAGCATGCTTTGCACTTTTCCATCCTTTGTTGTTCCCATTTTTATTGGGCAATGAAACTGGCGGCAGTAAAGCCCAACGAAGAGATGGCATGTGTAAGCCATGCTGGTTGAAATAGACCCTTTAAGACATAAAGAAAGCTGCTTGCTTGAAGAGTATAAAGTTTCCTCTTGCCAAGAGATAACGGATATGCCACGATGACGACTTCCATCACAAAGAGCATCAATATCAATGATTCTGATTTACTCTCGAGTACCGGATAATCGTCCCCCACTTGTTAATGTTTGAAAAATTTTCCAACCCCTCACTTTATTCCAACCCCCCTTTTGGTAATTTTTAAGAAAAATGAAATAATAGTAAAGATAATTTTGAATAAACGCAAGAAGAAGTCTCAAGAAGTGCACCATTCAATAAAACACAAGAGTTCATCAGTACATATATCAGTAACGTCACTGTTCACATTATTGTTATGCTGAGCCATATCCAACCCCCCGATTATTCTCATCCCCTCCCTTCGTTTATTTCGGTACATGAAGAGTAAGTCCCAAAGAAGTTATCAACATAAATTTTAGATGGGTGAATTTCTCTCCGAACGGATATTGTACAAAGAGGCCTTACTTTAACTTTGATTCAACCCTTAGAAAGAAACAGTAATTTTGGGATGACCGTGAGATAACATCACTGTTATTGGTTGGGCACAGGTGCGGCAAATAACATATCAAGGCATTTTATCAAAAAATAGAAGCTAAATTTAATCCTTGTTTCAATCAAAGTAAAATGTGTATGAAACAGTTATTGGCAGGGAACCACTGTGATATTGTTTTAAAATTCTTAGGACAAGTGGAATGATCTAAACATGAGCTACCCACACGTGCAAAAGCAAAACAACATTGTGCAAAAATCCCAAACCCATTGTCTGGGTTTTCACAGCGTGACTGAGATTTGAAGATGTTTGATTCTAGAAGAATTTCAGATAACGTGCGGTGAGAATGTTATCTTTCTATTCAAACATTCGCGGATATTTTTACACATTTTTCCGATATTATTTTGCAATCACAGGATGATCTGGAAAATACAACATATGTTGATATGAATATCGTAAGAGATTAAGAAATGAGCAAATTTTGAAGGGAAATGTCTTTGCTTTGATCTGCTGAGCATGTTTCAGACACATCACAACATGCTTAAAAAGCAGCTTTTCCAGTCAAAAATATTCGTAAAGAATTAATTGAACGTTCCACCAGCAAACATCCTGCATCATTTTATTTTTCATTCAAGAAGGAAAAACTATTTTTTGGTTTTGGTTGACGATTGGAAAGAGAATCATTCTGTTTTGTCTGTCGTATCACCGGGAAGAACGGAAGCATGTCCACGGCCTATCGTACCATACCTGCAGGCCATGATATTCAAAGAGTAAATAATGTATGAACAACAGGACCAAAGAACTTAAACTCCAAGATTGAATATTGTGGGGAGCATTTTCAGTATGCAAGATTTTGATTAAACTTTTGTAAAAAGCAGTATTTGATCGATGGAGCCAGAAAAAGTCTCGACATTTGAAGGACAGTTGCTCCCAAAAAATTTATCTGATTCCCATTACCTGATAATGATTGCATATCTGATATATAAGATTAGATCACCGCAATCTATTTTTTTCAAAACTGGATGCGTATTTCTCAATTTGCAAGCGATTTGATGGAAAACTTTCATCTCAAAATACTTCAGACAGGTTCAAAATCTCTAATCAAATGTCCTTGCAATCAAGCCTTCACATGATACAAAATATCATTAACTATATCGTAAAAGTTTTTCCGTAAAATTTTTCTTGAACTCGAGGCAACCTGTGAACTGAGCCATATGTATCAAAGATCCTTTTTGAGGGACTTTCACGTTATCAATTTCTTCTATGATGAGAAACATAATGGTTCCGTGATCAAATACAATTCTGTTTATTGCACATAAAGATTTTCTCGGTTGCATTTAATGCGCTTTACTTGCTTTGAATGCATTCTGTTGAGTACAATAGTAAATGGTATTTTTGCCTGTTTTTGTTTTGTTTGCTTTGTTCAATCGAGGTTCTTGGTGTTAAGATTCTTCAACTAGGTCTGTCCTTCCCCTGCCTTTCAAGCTGGTCCAAAATTGTATATCTCCACACACATCTCCACACCACGTAGGCCTTGCTCTTCTTAGTTTTCTTCTTCCTCCTTTTTGTCCTTCAAGTATGAATCTCTGAAGCCCATTTGACCTCATTATGTGGTCCATATATTGCATTTTCCTGAATTTGACTTCTAAACAAATGATTTGCGGTACAGAATTTAAAGATAGTCTTAAACAACGGGGTCATTGTAATAAACCAACAAATGAAACATTCGAAGCTATGATCTGTCGAAAGAATACTGCTATCTCCTGTAAAAGAATAACAATAAAAATAACTTTTAAATAGGGACTGAAAAAACTGTTAAAATTCTGCAAAAGAAACTACGAATTAATCTGAAATCCTGAAAGGGGAGAAAATAAGTTGGTAACTGAATAAGAAAATGATATAAAAGCAACGCGGAATAACTAAATCCGCATTTTGTCACACACTCGTCAGTTCCTTTTTTCCGAAGATCAAAAGCACGATACAAGCGTGCCAATCCACAATTTCTCGTTTGCCAGCCCAAGATATTCATTGAATACCAGAATTATAGAATTTTTTGCTTTTCGTCTTCAGGTATCAAGCAGATCTTGGCAGCACATCACAGACCACATCCAAACAAGAGATCATAATTGGCAATGATTTAAGCAATAATAAATGGCATTCAGTTGACATCATACGAATTAAAAATGCCGTCAATATCACGATCGATGGAGGAAGGGACAAATCGATGGCACTTGATGCTGCAAGTTTCACACGCTTGGACCTCGATGATAAGATATTTGTTGGTGGTGTGTTATTCGATACGAAACTGGATGCTTCTCTTGGTTTAATGTCCAGAAATTATATTGGATGCTTGCAAAATCTACATTTTGACAAATACCACATTTTACATGATGTCAAATATAACGGGGCAGATTACAGATCGTATGGCGATATTCGATATAAATGCACAGACTTTGTTTACTCGCCTGTTTCATTCCCAAATTACACGTCTATCATGGAAATCCCTACGTTCGTCCAGAGAAGTTTCTCTTTGAAGCTTAGATTTCGCACATATATGAGAGACAGCATGTTGTGTTCCAAAATTTCTAATGATGGAAAAATATTCGTGGAAATTCGAAATGGAAAATTAACGCTGCGAGTTGAATCAAAGAAAATTACGCCAATAAAAATCGAAATTGGAAATGATTTAAACAATGGGAATTGGCATGAAATCCATTGTTCAGTCAATGCAGTAAATGTCTCAGTCACGTTAAACAAAGAAAAACCGTTAATTTACAGGCATCCATCTTTGAAGGATATCACATACGATGCACCGCATGTGGTTTTGGGAGGTGGTGCGGATAATATTCTTACCGGATTTACAGGATGCGTTTACCACATTACTCTTGACGGAATATTTGTTGCTCCGGAGTTACTTGAAACAAAACGCATGAAAGGTGCCTTGCTCAATAAATGTAATGTGAAGAATAAATGTTGGCCTAATCCATGCAAAAATGGCGGTTTTTGTCAAAAAAGTGGCAATGGATTTTTATGCGATTGTACGAGAACTCTTTACACCGGTAAGAATTTCCATACTTTCATTTAGAGTATCTCCATTATGTATACTAGTTGAGCCAGAAATAAATTCCCACTTTTGAAAATTCATAGCAGCTAGAGTTCTTGACGAAGTTGAATGATTCAAATTTAAGTTAAGATCTGAAAGGCCAAACGATGATTTTCGTCGCGTTGCTAAAGAGCACTGAAAATACTGAATGAGGCAGAAATAAATTCCCACTTATGAAAATTCATAGGACCAAGAGTACTTCACAGATTTGAATGGTTCAAATTCTAGTCAAGAGTGAAAAGATTGAAATATTTTTGTGATTTTTCTCGCTGCTGTTTACCAGCACTAGAAGTATCAGTAAGCTGAACTGTATAAAGATTTCTTGGTTGCAAAATGACTGAAAATAGCCAAAAATGAAGATTTCTTGGTTGCAAAATGACTGAAAATAGCCAAAAACGAAGATTTCTTGGTTGCAAAATGACTGAATATAGCCAAAAACGAAGATTTCTTGGTTGCAAAATGACTGAAAATAGCCAAAAACGAAGATTTCTTGGTTGCAAAATGACTGAATATAGCCAAAAACGAAGATTTCTTGGTTGCAAAATGACTGAAAATAGCCAAAAATGAAGATTTCTTGGTTGCAAAATGACTGAAAATAGCCAAAAACGAAGATTTCTTGGTTGCAAAATGACTGAATATAGCCAAAAACGAAGATTTCTTGGTTGCAAAATGACTGAAAATAGCCAAAAACGAAGATTTCTTGGTTGCAAAATGACTGAAAATAGCCAAAAACGAAGATTTCTTGGTTGCAAAATGACTGAATATAGCCAAAAACGAAGATTTCTTGGTTGCAAAATGACTGAAAATAGCCAAAAACGAAGATTTCTTGGTTGCAAAATGACTGAAAATAGCCAAAAACGAAGATTTCTTGGTTGCAAAATGACTGAAAATAGCCAAAAACGAAGATTTCTTGGTTGCAAAATGACTGAATATAGCCAAAAACGAAGATTTCTTGGTTGCAAAATGACTGAAAATAGCCAAAAACGAAGATTTCTTGGTTGCAAAATGACTGAAAATAGCCAAAAACGAAGATTTCTTGGTTGCAAAATGACTGAAAATAGCCAAAAACGAAGATTTCTTGGTTGCAAAATGACTGAAAATAGCCAAAAACGAAGATTTCTTGGTTGCAAAATGACTGAAAATAGCCAAAAACGAAGATTTCTTGGTTGCAAAATGACTGAAAATAGCCAAAAACGAAGATCAAATCGTAAGGACTCCCCGGGGGGGGGGGGGTAACTTAACTTGTCTATGGTACGGGGTTGTGCCATTTTTAGGGTACCTTTTTCATGATAGTTTCCGGATTTATGGGTATGGTTTTCAACAATTCGTTGCATCTTCCGGATTTATGGGTATTGCTTTCTATCAGAATTCAGTTATTGGTGAGCTTTTTTGGCATTCCCGGATTTATGGGTATGATTTTCAGAAATTCTCCAGATTTATGGGTATACTTTTGAGAAATTTCTCCGGATTTATGGGTATACTTTTGAGAAAGTTTTTCGGATCTATGGGTGGTACTTTTACGATTTGAATGGCACAACCCCGTATCTTGGAAACTCAAGTTACCCCCCCCCCCGGAAAGGACTCTCTTCAGAGAAATACTCAACTGGCGTTGAACCTCTCTCAAGAGCTATAAGACATCAATTTTCAAACAGAAAGTTTTTCAGTCCCACTCCCAACCATGAGAAATTGCATTCTCCATATTGTCCTGCATGAGTAATGCAATTAAATTTGATCGATTTTTGAGGCCCTTTCTCAGTCAATTTGCAACCATGAATTTTTTCAGGTTGAATTTACCAATGATTCTAGCACTAATGAGACAGGAAGAAAACCACAAAACTACTGTGACCTTTTCACTTTTGAACAGAATTTTAATCATTCATATCTCTGCAGTACTTTTGATGCTATGAAATTTCAAACGTGGGAGGACCCTTTTTCTGGCTCACCCAGTATATGTTAAGTGAACTTTGTAAAAATTTCTTGATTGCGAAATACTGAAAAAGGGCCTAAACACTGATCTAATCAGAAGGAATTCCTCACTTACAATAATACGCAAGGGCATTTTACCTCTCACGGGACTTAAAAGAAGAAAAATGTTTAGCAAAGCTTGAAGCTTTTGAATTCCAAGACAGTAAATGTGCAGGTGATAACTGTCACTCATAAAATGGCACTTGCATTATTGTCCTGTGCGGTAAATTATTTGAGATTCGTTTCAGGCCCATTTGCAGCCATTTTGCAACCAAGAAGTGTCCTATTAGATCGTACTATACGTAAGAAAAGACAAAGCTCATCTGCAGCAACTTTGCAAAAATAGGAACATTTTTGTCATGCCATGATTTAACTGCCTTATTTCAAAGTGTGCTAAAAAATTCTCTGATAATTTCAAGTCATATTTTATTGTGATATAACGGAGTGTTACGGAGTGTGCGCATCTTCATAAATCAAACTTTCCTTAATTTCCAATGCTCAGAAAAAGGGGAAGAATCTCACCAAAATACTTAAACTTTCCTGGTATCAACCAAACTGTGATTCATTCCAATATTTTAGATATTCTCAACATATCATATTTTCAAGCATGTGAAGTTTTTCTTGGTCCACCTCGTAAATAGTTTTCTCTTTGAATTATTCTGTTCTCAGGCCGAACCTGTCAAGAACCAATCGTGCAGAAGACATGTCAAGATTACAAGTCACTTGGTTTGAAAGAAGACTCTTATTGTCACATCGACCCAGATGGAAGTGGTCCTCTTGATTCATATGAGGTACTTTGCAATGTGACAAAACAAGAAAAGGCAATAACAATCATACCGCTTCGAAACAGCATGAAACGCATTAAAGTTAGCCATGGCACTCCCCTTAGAGGCACAAAATATTATCAACAAATGATTTACCCACTCGCAATGGAAAAGATCTACGCCCTAATCAAAGCAAGTACAGAATGTAAACAATTCGTAAGATTCGAGTGCAAGAATAGCCCATTGTTGAACTCACCCCGTGGACCTTCGTATGTAAGTTGGGTCAATAGGCAAGGATTATTGGAAGACTACTGGGGAGGAGCACCAAAAGACAGTAATAAATGTGCATGTGGAGTGAAGAAGACTTGTTCTGACGCAACAAAGTATTGCAATTGCGATCGAGGGGATAATTTTTGGAGAGAAGATTCAGGTAAAATTTCAAAAAGACAAATATTTTAGGTTTCATGAAATAAGAACATTTGAAATTGTTTTCATGTTATGATCCCGCTACATACGAATACCTATTCCAGCTAATTTTGTAGAGGTTAGACCATAAAACGAAAATAGCTTGGTAATTCTTTCATGCCATTTTCCAGCTATTTTTAAAGTCAAAGAGACACCAATTTTAGATTTCCCATTTCCCACTACTCACAGAAAAAGTTGTGACTTTTGAACATCACTAAGAGTTGAAGTTTTAGCCAACCATCAAACTTCTTCCTGCATATATGAAAGATGTGAAAGATGAATGAAAAAACTAATTTCTTATGCTGCATAGAGAGAGCTAACACGGCAGTTTTATTGTTTTAAGGCTCTCGCTGAGAAATCAACCCGAAATTCATTTGGTCATTGATAAAATTGTACCAAAAGGGATAGTTTTGTTTTTAAGCACAATCTTTCTTCCTGTTGTTTTTATTTTGCTAGCCTGATATCCAGACCCAAGTTCAAAGAACTGGTTTGTTAAGGAGACGAGATACGCTTTGTCCGAGGTAACAAATGTTTCCCCCGTGTAGTGGGTTAAAGCTCATGTGCCCGTCAGAGCTTCAACCACAAAACGCTACTGCGCATGAGATATGACCTACTGCACGGGGGGACACATCAGTTTCCTCGGACAAGGCATATCTCAACTCCCCAATAATAGTGGTCTGTTAAACAAGGCCACAAAGCTTGTTCAAGCCTCCTTTCGATAATGCTCAGAGCCCAAGGTTTTGATGGATTCTTTTGAAGTTGGGTCTGGTTATAAGGCTATTATTTTGCAAGTATTGCAACTTTTTTTATTGGGGAAGATATCTTTATTTGAGCTTGACGTAGAGAGATTTGGACAGCAAACAATACAAGAATGAATTTGAACAAGCTGAGGTCTTTTAGACTTTTTACCCCATAAGAAAGTAATTTTGATTTTTTTGTCATAAATTTACCAAGTTTCTTTATTTGGAAATATTGTTTAATTCTTTTAGGTTTCCTGACTGACAAAGAAGCATTACCAGTTACTTTGATTCAATTTGATGCCAGGACTGCCCAGTCATATTTCACAGTCAGTAACCTAGAATGCACGACAACGGTCACCCCCAACACATCAACCCCATCACCAACCAGGAGGGCGAAACCCCATGGAATTATCCCCTTGAGAGCATGCAGATCAGTATTAAAAAAACCGACGACAACAGCCCAACCAACAACAAAATTTCACATCTGGTTACCACAATCTGAAAAGATCGTTTCTAAAAAACCACTTACCATCCCGAACATTGCCCCGACTATTGGAAAAAGAAGAGAAAGAATTAAATCAAGACCAATAATAAAGCCAAAAGTCGAACGACCAAAAGGGAAGAAGGTATCGGGTAATTATTCATTGAATGCAGCGAAATCGGAAGGAAAGACACACAATGGAGTTACGATATCGATGAGTATTCTAGCAGTTATCGTAATTTCAGCTTCCATCGTGCTTGTTTGGGCAATTATCGCCGTTATCGTAATTGTGCGGCGTAAAAGACGCTATTCGCGTGAAGAGCAAAACCAAAATCATGAAGACCATGAAGAAGGAACAGAGATGTGCATCTTGTTTCGCCAATCGAAGCGAGAACCAGCACGTCCTACGATAGAGTTAAGAAGAGACTCCTACGATTCCTATGATTCAGTGCCGACGCCTGCTTTGGAATATACCGCGCAAACCGGATTCAGGCAGCCAATTACGACACATATTACGCTAGATTACGCAAGAGCGAAAAAGAAGAAGAACAGTAGCGCTTATTTTTGCTCGTAAGTTGAACTTGTTTGGCTTAAAGGACAAGACAGAGGAAAGGATAACGCTTCGAGATTTAGTTCTTGCAATAGCACAGAGAGGATAGTTAGAAGAGAGACATGAGCAAGTCTGAGGCAGCTGCGAAGGATAAGAGAAAGTAGGCCACAATGCGTTTGGAAGAGTAGAAACGCTGCATGAAAAACGAAAGAAAGACAAAATCAGGCATCGAAAAGAACTGTAAATACAAAGAGATGCAGAAAGGAATCTCAAACAATTACATAGCTGACATATATAGATAGCAGACTTTCATTTCAGTTTTGCTGTCATGCAAATATTCTCTATTTCTGCATGATGAAGAGCAATAGGTTGATCCATATCACTGGAAACTCAAATATACAGAGATATTTTTCTTCTCTACGAATATCTACATAGCCTTTGCATAGAACGGGAAAAGAGAGCGATGAATTCAGACCAGAAAAGATTGACCGGCACAATGACAGAAAAGCACATATCTACAAATTTGCATTTCTTTTCCATGATCATCGATGTTTTCTTTGCATGGAACAGAAATAGAGAATGGTGATTTCGGACCAAAAAAGGCTGACTCCAAAATGACTGGAAAATTCATTAACGTGTGCCCTTGCAATTCTTATGTTCGTGTAACTTTATAAAATCTCAAAAACTGACAGAGCATTCGCTGATTATTTCATGAGAAGCAGATGCTATTCGCAGTTTGGATTTTAAAAAATTTGGACCTATAGTAATGCAGATCTATTTGAGCATTTCAGTTGCTCCGCAGAACAAAAGTGACAAAATACCGTACTCAACCCTTATACATGACCAGAGGTGACGGAACACTTCTATCATTTTGCCAATTAGAGGCAGAGCAGCCTGGGACACTTTTTTGATGTCTGAAATTTCAAAACTTTTGGATTTAGCTGTTTGGATCTAAGAAAGCATTTCAGATGCCCCACAGAAAACCTTGGAAGTGACAAATTGATGAAAGTGACAAAATAATCGATCCTTATGGATAATCAAAAGAGACAGAACATCGTCGCCTACCCAACGACAAGCAGAGCAGCTCAGAGATAATTTGTGATTTGATGTTAGTGATTTAAAATTTTGAACGTATAATTATTGATATGAATGGCCTTAACTATGGAAGAAGAATATTGTTTGAGAAGAAAATAGGATAACAGTTATTTGATATTAAGCTGTTTCTGTGCTATTCAAATTGAGGTTTGAAATGTATTATTTTGTTGATATTCAGTTTAATCGTGATTTAAGTAAAGGACTGCTTACAAAACATAGAGAGTTGTAATGCAATGTATTCCTTATTTGAAAATCACTGTCGCAAAAGGATGTGTACCAGAACATATCCTTTAGGACGCAGTTAAGCATACTGCTATCAAATTCAGAGTTATGTGTCAATTTTTACAGGAATAGTTCGTTTATGTACTGCAATCTCAACATAATTTTGTACTTAAAAAGCAATTCAATTTGAGTTTAAATGCTTTAAAAGGAACATGTACGCTTTGCATACATATATTTAGATTTAAGAGATATTTTATCCGCTTATGTTGCAAAGAAAATATCGAGACCTTAATTTCAAGTCTTATTCCTTTAAACTGTTATTTTTCGTCTTTGCTATCACCAAATATTTAATAGTAAGAAATGTAAACCATACATAGAGTGCTTACTCAAGATATTGCTTGAATATAAGAGAGAGTGTTTCTTTGCTTTGTTAAAACTATCAATGCACACCTCTTTACGAAGTTTTAAGGAGTTTCAATATTTTATGGAACAATCCAACTTTGGACCAGGCCAAAGCAGCACTCACTAACTGGCTTGCTACAGCTATCCAAATTAGGTAATTTGTAGTAACCCCCCCCCCCCGGGAATCCCCCGCATGGCGGCCGAAGATTTGATACAGATATCTATGATGTTTAGTCGCATGTTCATTGCAACTGAATACGAATCATTTGTTTGAAGCACTAAAGAATATGCAGTTTTAGTTTGTCATAAAGTTGCTGCTAATATATATTTATTTGCAAGTTCAAAGGTATATTACATTATGTAGCCTTAATTCATTCTTTAAATTTGGATATTGTCTGTCTTAGATGTCCTTATCACACATAATCTTTGTCCCATCAGATGAATTTGCACGTCACCAATGCTGATAAGGATCTGGACAATCTTGTTATTGATACATGAAGTTTAAGGTACATGAAAAGAAACTTCTTGTATCACGTTTTCTGTTCCGTTTGATATATTTGCTCCGTTTCAATGATGCACGCTCAGATATTTTAATGTCTGTCTCAAATTAGGTGTCACGTGGGGTTTACGGTAACGCAAAATTGATCATGCAAACCACTTTTCAGTTGTTTAATTCACAGATATCTTCGCGTGAGACATCTAACGTGAGACAGACTTAAGTGTGCAAAAACTGAAGAGAACAGACAAGACTTGTTCAGCTTTAGTCCTTAATATCGCATCTTTTAGATCTTAATGTTCAGTATTTAAATCATTATGAACATTTATTTGTATATATTATAGACAGGAAAGAGTTTTTATTTGATTTATAATAAGAGAAGACACGCTACATTCTTGACTTGTTGCTTTAGGAACGGGAATTATCAGTGGAAAATCTTAGGCTAAAACATTTCTGACAAATTTGCATAATTTGGGGGACATTCCGCGTATGTCTATGCACAGTTTATTAATCAATATTTTGCAACTTTGGAGAACGCCTGAATTAAGCAATTGGTATTTAACTGGTAGGAGTTTGGGCCTAAATGGGGCCTGGTTTTTCAGAGTAATATTATGAGTCTCTGTTGACCAAAGCGCAATCATCAAGTCAAAGTGCACAGGGAAACATGAGTCTCATCGTCATAAGTCTAATTAAAGGGTTTTAAAGTCTCCTGGTGATGACGATCTTTTGATAAAAATGTGCAATGAAAATGATGCTGTGAATAAGAACAGCTAAAAACCTTTGTACCCTGTAATAAATCTAAATGTCTTTGATATAAGTCCCTAATTCAACCTGCCTCGTAGAAAAGTAGGCTCTTATACGCGGGGATTCATTGTAGCACTAGCCACAGTCAGATTTCGGTTGCATGGGTTTTCGTCAAGAATTTTTTACGAAGTTGAACATTTTGAAAATTTTAGACATGAAGCAAAACAAGGATTTTATATTAGACTGAAAATTTCCGTTCTTACTGTAAATTTAATTATTATGCTTGTTTGATTGTTATTATTTCGATAGATCTGATTATTGTAGCATCCCCGTAGCATCACCTAAATGGGTTAATAAATGAGGAAAGAACGGAGGATAAAACTTTAAAATTATATATTGTACTTTCTTTGTTGTGCTTGTGGACATAGCCATTTTGATCGCCTATGTTACCTTGTATGAAATGTTTTCTGCTCACAAAAAGCAGTTCTTTGGTTTAACAACACTTTAAATATCCTATAGTATCTCAGTTATTCCCTGTCCAAAATAACTTTTCATATTTCTATATGCAAATCATATACTTATTTTTAGAATTTCTTCTGTGTAAAAGAATTAAGTAAATGTTTCTTTTTTAGATAGCAATTCTTCTCAGTTAACACAAGTTGCAAAATTTATCACTATTACTTTGTAAAGTTCTACATTGAACATTTCCTAATATTCTTAAGCATTATAAATCTATTTTTCAGCTATCCATAACTAGTTCTGCATTTCGTCAAATCTTCTTCATTATTAATTATAATTCTTTTATCATATCCTTCCTTGTATCATTTCTTAATTTTCTAATCAGCTTCGTTATTCATATTTGAAACTATTCTTTCTGCTTCATCCATTAGCATTTCTTTCTTGATGTCTTCTTCACTATTCTCAAGTTTTCGGTTCTATTAATATTCACCATATCTTATCACTATTTATTCTGTTCTTTATCGATCTTTTGTCATCTTCATACCTATGTTAATTGTTGCTTATTACTTTTCTCCTCTTCTTTCTTATTTCCTTCTTTCGTTTTCTTTCAGCTTTCGTTATTTGTCTGTTTATTCTGTTCTTATTGATCCTTTATCATATCTCTACCATTTTCATTCATTGTTTGCGGTTACTTTTTTTCTTCTCGACTTTCTTATTTCCTTCTTTCGTTTTCTTTACAGCTTTTACTTTCACTTCTTTTATTTCATTATTCTCTTCTTCTTCATCATCCTCGCTTTCTTCTTCCTTCTCTCCTGGCTCATCTTGTCCCACTTTCCTTCCCTGCCCTTTATAGCCCTCTTCTTCATTTTGGGCCACTTGTTTCTCGTTCTCCTTTTGTTCCTCATTGTCTACATCATCGTCATCAGTGGAACAAAATTCTTTCTTGTCAAATGTACCAGCGTCGACGTTTTCTTCGAAAAATCCAACTAAATTTCCAGGCGGTCTATAAACACCAACAATGTAAACACAAATTTCTCCATCTTTTCCTCTCCCGATTGCCTTGCCAACTCCAAGTTTGACCGTATCTTTCCAAATTAACTGAGTAAAGCCTCGTGCTTTTTCATTATCTGGTTGATGGAAGTCGAAATTAGGATTGCAAACTTCCCCGTACCTACAAGGAAAAAGATTGATTCAACTTCTCTGGAACTCATTAAATGCATTTCTCAATGTCAAGAGCTCAAAATATGCTGTAATTCAAAGTGGGTTTCACATCTCACTTGTTCGTAGACTTGTCAAAACATATAATTGTTCATGCTGTCAAGGATTAGGTATTCTATTATTTCTCTGAATGTTAACAAAAGTTCTGAACAAATATGTACTGATGAAATTTTTTAAGATGGATGACCGTTGCAAAGAACATTCCCGGAGGGCGAAATTTCAAGCTTTTTTCATAACTAAAATCTTTAATGCCAAGTCTAGTTTGATTCAGAAATCGGATGGCTGGCACAATGTAAATATGAATATTGCAAAATTATTATGAACTCCTTAAATTCTTAGAATTATGAATCCTTTGAAATATGACAGAAAGTCTTTTTATGTCTAAGTTGAAATTTCCCATAGTTGCTGGCAAATTTTTCTACGCAAAATTCTATCTGCTTCTTCCTAAGGTATGCAAAATGTATCTTTTATCAGGCAGTAGATGGACTTGGATTTGCCGTGGACCCTTTCCAATAACCTCCAATTTACCCAGAGCTTTTCAACAACAAGGGACGGATAAAGATGATAAAAACATATATATTACCAAGCATCGGTAACTTCTTTTCCGGTGACTGCTCTTTTAAAAGTCGCACATGAAACAAAAACACTTTGTCCAGGAGAAATACTTTCAAAACTTCCACTCTCTGCAGCTTTCTTTGCTGTTAACGTTGCATTTCTTGTTAATTTATCATCAAGCAGCAAAGGTGAAGCATTATGTGTTCCTCTGTGTTTATTATGTTCATCTAACACTTCTCTTTGAAAATCTTTACTCCCGCATTTTATATCAACAATACAAATACAAATAATGACAATGATTAAACACTGCCTTAGTGATCCAATCTTTGCATCCATTTCCATTCTTTTCGATGATTTGAGTCCTTTCTCGGAGTTTTGAATGCGAATTAAAGCTTACAACATGATGGGCCTAAATAGCTGATCTATAATTTTGGGGCCTAAATGATTGTTGTTTATGTCGTGTGTTGGAACCAGTCTGATCTTTGTGTATATCCGTTCAGGGTATCATTACCCTCATTAAGAAGACCGTTATTTCTTACTGGGTTCACTGGTCATGCAGGTAGCATACCCGCTCGTTTATAAAGACATGCAATTCAAACACTCGCCATGTTTCGACATTTATCACTTATAATTAACTTGATTAGTGTCAAGATCTTTAATTTTCAATGCTAATCACGTACATTAAAATCAAAAACTTTCGGACAATCAGACTTTCGGAAAAAATTTTGTCCAAAAGCTTATTTGTCCGAAATGTGGTGATTTCCGAAAGTCTTTTTGTCCGAAAGTTTTAAATTCATTGAAAGTGAAAAAGCACAAAGAAACGTAACATAAAATGTTAATAAATCAATGTTTTACCAGCAGTACTTAGGTTTCTTGAATTTTTTTATCTAAAAGTTTGGCTCCTTGAAGCGTTTCTTGAAAAAAGTTCACGTATGGCAGCACCTTTAAATTTGGTTTACAGCTGGTTTTATCATTGTTCAATCTAACGAAAATTACATTCAAATGTCCTTGCTGATGTGATGATCATCATGTACTTACCTACTGTAAATTGATATTCATGATGGAATCACAATTATTTTTAACATTAGTTTGGTATAATGCTTGTTTTTTGATGTCGTGTTTGTCCGAAAGTGTTTTGTCCGAAATTCCCGAAAAAGCGTCCGAAAGTTATTTGTCCGAAGTTTTTTTGCCGAAAGTTTTCCGTTCGAAAGTTTTCGATTTTAATGTAAGCCTTGCTCTTGCTAGACTTGCTCCAAGTCTATTCCGAGATATATCAGCACTAAGGAACATAGTTACTTCTGCGGGGGCGTAAACCTTGAAGAGGACGCTGTGAAGGAAAAGCGAATGCGAAGGAAACGTCGACAAGTCTGACAAGTCTATTCCGTTTCCTTCGCATTCGCTTTTCCTTCGCAGCGTCCTCTTCAAGGTTTACGCCCCCGCAGAAGTAACTATATACCTTAGTGCTGATATATCTCGGAATAGACTTGGAGCAAGTCCATGCTCTTGCTGAAGTAAGCCTGTGTTAAACAATGAGGCCCTATTTGAGCAGCAGCTAGATAAAGACCGGCGTTTGTTGAACACTTGCCTATGCATGTATGCAGGGGCTGATCAAGCCCGATGCCGGCGATGCCAATGCTTCGGTCACTTTCTCAAAAATGCAGTACTTATTATTTGTTAGTACTTTTTAGTTTGAAAATAATTGGAAAATTAGGCAACAAGTCATCAGACAAAAGTACATTCTCTTTTCAGTTCAGTTTTCATGAATTTCTTGCGGCTGCAATTCTTTCCATTTGCATTTGCATTTGACCCCCTCATTTGCATCGGTCACTAACAAGTCTGGATCCAGCCCTGCATGTATGTTTGTAACATTTTGCCATACAGTTATAAGCCATAAAGATTGAAATATAATGAATTTTGGGGAAAAAAGAAGTCTTAATACAAAATGTACACAATAATGAAATTTTAAAGTTAAAAATGCAGTTTAAAAGCCAAACCCAGTTTAAAAATGGCAGGAATTGCATTAAAAGGTTTTAAACCAACCTAGTTTCTATAATGGTCCTCCCAGAGGTGCCTTTGAAAGAAAAAGTTTCACAAAAGGAAAGAAAAGCTATGTTTATTACGCGAAAGTTGAGAGTAAAGCCTTATTACCATGCAGCTGCATTTTCCTGCTCGAGCAGAAAATATTCCAGAGCACCTCTGCGATCGAAGAAGCATGTGCATCAAGGCTTCGCGGGTATGCTCTCGAGCATTTTCCGCTCAAGCAGGAAAGGGCAGTTCCATGGAAATATGGCATAATGCAGCATTTTCAATGTTGTTCATGGATATAATGTTGATGCATCTTCAATATTTTTTATGCCTGACACACCGTAATTGATTATTTACAAAGTAAACCACAATCTAAATACAAAAATCCGTTTTCTGCTCTTCAATCAGTTCCCATAAACTTGAACTTCGAGTAATTCGCCCAACCTATTTCCACTTTAGAATTCAATCAACTTCACACTACACAAGAGTTGTGTTTCTATTCGATGCATTGCAAGACCCTATTGACACGTAACTGGAACCCCCTCTCCCAATCTCTACCCATCTCCACACCTGCACACCTGTCTACATTCTTCATACGAATGGTCTTGGCTTCAAACCGAGACTCGCGTATCATAGAGAAGTGCATAGAAATATCGTTCGATCTAGACTTTTATTGAATAACTAAAGGGTGTACTTGTGCGTTGACAAATAAAGAAGAAACCAGCTTGAAAAATGCATAATTTCAAGATGTTAATGCCTGAAATAACTCCATTATGATTTGATTGATGTAAGCAATGATCCGTTGATTAGACATCAATCAATAATCATTTTGATCAGTTATCTATTACCAATGATCGATCATCGAGTGACATTTAATGAATAAGTAAATTAAGACTTTAAAGGAAGGGGAATCTGATTTCAAATTAGCGGTGCTGATGCTCTCAGTTAAGGTCGAGAAGAAAATCCCATATTGCGATGAAAGAAGGCATTGGAGAGGATCAAAATTTGAATTTACAGAATGCAAACTTGATGGTGTCGTGGCGCAGTAGCTTAATCCCCTTCTCTGATTTTGAAGCCAAGGCTAGCTCATAGGGTGGAGCTTTGAGGCTTACCCTCGACCACATCAACATCACGATAAAGGGTCGCTGACTTAATTAGAGATTAGCTACTTCTAAAATCCCAGCGTTTAGCGATAAAAACATGCATTTTCGTTTTCACTGCATATCAAGCAGAATTAATTGTAATTTGACCTTAAAGGGCCAAACAAGGTCAAAAGTTTGTACCGAGTGAGACAAAAGAAGTTTAGGTGTTTGAAGGGCTGTGGAATAAAAAGTATGAGACCGATATTCAAAACTGAAATGTCAATCTATCAGTGAAAGGCTAACGTAGATGAGAAAAGTTTGTTTGGTAACATCACTCAACATTAGACCCAGAAATTAGGAAAAAATGCTGATAAACGACAAGCTTGGGAACGCCACATTCTTTTCTGGTCAATGACTTATTTGCTATTGAAATTAAAAATCTATTTCTGAAACCTGAAACTTCAATGCCTCATAAATCATGGACCAGAGTTTTTGGACCAGAATGGAACGTGGAATTCTGGATTCCTAGACAAACGTCTTGCAGATTTTTTTCTTGTTCTTGGGTCTTAAACATGTGTGATTTTACCAAACAAAATTTTCTCATCTAAGTTTAGCCTTTGAATGATAGATTAACAGTTTAGTTTTGAATATTGGCCTCATTCTTTTTATTCCATCGTCCGCCAAACACGTTAACTGTTTTTTGACTCACCTGGCATTTTCCGAGAGCAAAGAAGTCTAAGAAGATTCCATTCACATTGAAGTTGCGATGTAAATGGATAGAATAGACAAAAGATCAGTGCACTGTTTCTGAGTGTTCACAGGAAAACCAGATTAGATATTAACCGTTGCATTCATCGTTTGATAATCTATGTTATTTTTCATTAACTTTGTTATTTGGTAATTTCTTCAATTTTCTATGTAGCTCCATCTCTTATTCATTTTCCGTGACCTCTAATGTGCCACGCAGCTAACTTTACAGCGAGGGAGCGTGAAGCGAGGGAGGAAATGCGAAGGAGGTCACGGAAAATGAATAAGAGATGGAGCTACATATAAAATAGAAGAAATTACCAAAAAAAAACAAAGTTAATGAAAAATAATATAGATTATCAAACAATAAATGCAACGGTTAATATCTAATCTGGTTTCCCTGTGGAGTGTTCTACCGGATATCCTAAATATTTGCCTGATTTGAGCTGTTGGCGTAGTAAAGTGCTTGCTATTTGATAAGAATTGTGAAAGAAATCTATCATATAATGCCAAACTTGCTAGATCTATGAATCTCATATTTTTGAATTTCAGCCTTTGTTTATTTGATTCAGAAACCAAGCAAAAGGCACTATAATTTTCGGGTATTTAGAACTTAAATGAAACAATAATCACACAGCTCCTGAATCAAATAAACAAAATCAGCCACACAAAACTTTGGATTTGTCCTTCTTCTTTCGTTATAAGCACATAACTATTATTTTAGAAAACCACCTCTTACTTGCACCAGGTAAAGGTGTTTGCCGTACTGGTTTGGGGCAACTTTTGCGGCGGCCTTGTTTGTTTTGATTTACTGCTTGAGAGAATTTCCTTTGTCGGCAATCACTAATCGGTTAGAATTGAGGTGCCAATTAAAGCAACTGTTGCTATTGTTTTAAAAAAATCTGTTCTTGTTCTGTGCCACCCCAAGTTTTGCTCAACCAAGAACAATGCATAAAAGACTTCGACACAGATCATTATTTGCAATGACTCCTCGGGGAGTGAATTATAAACCAAATCATAATTAATTTTAGCATATCGTGGTCAATTTTAAGCACTTTCGAATTGAAAAGAGCTGTGTATTTCTACCTTTTAAAGCATTGATGACTCTATTCAAATCACGGAGACAGTGTTCATTAATATTAAAGAAAAATATTGGAATGAATTCATTACACTGCATCGATCAAATATCGTTTATGCTCAAGACCTGTCTCTATATACATCTTGATTATGAATTTTCCTCAATTTTTCGCTGCTTTACGTTTACTCATAATATCATCTTCTTAGTATTAGCAAGCCGAGATCTTATTTAGAATGAATCAAAAGGGATTTTGGTCGAAAGATGTCGAAATTTCATTTAATATTTATCAATTTTGCGTATTTTCTGCTTGAACTCGAATTATCTGTTGGAAAAGTCAAAGCGGTTGAATTTAATTTGACATTGAGAATTCTACTTACTTTTTAATTCAATTAAAATGCTGACGTTCTTTTTCCTTTCAAACAGTCTCTCATGTCCAGAAGAATATTTATTCATTCTTTCTAGTGGGTGAGTAAACAACAGAAAGTTTCGATCAAATGGATACAATAACCATGAAAATTACATTTTTAAATGAAGTAAAATTTATTTTCAATAGCAAAGATTTAACTTAGATTTGAGAGCTTAATCCGTCAAAATAGAGTCTCTGGTTCTCTTGATCCAAGATTCATTTTAGTCTCCTTAGACGGCAGAGAGGCGGATTTAGGGGGGCAAATGGGGGCAACTGCCCCCCCTTCACGATGAAAAGTAAGCTTTGGCACCCCCTTTTTGGCAAGAAAAGCGCCCCTTATCCTGACCCAAATGCACTCTTTTTTCAGTGTTTTGTTTTGAATGCGGGGAAACACGTAAACTAAGGCGCTATTCAGAAGAAAAACCAGAGAACTTTATTGAACGAAGCCCAAAAAATTTTCGCACGCCTTCGGCGCGCTTACTTTTCATTTTCTTTTGGCGCCCCCTCTCCAAATTGCCCCCCTTCAACCTCGGGCTGGATCCGCCCCTGCGACTGCATGCAGTAGAGATTGCTTGCAAATAACAGATCACTTGTCCATCCTAAACAGAACTTGTTTTCTTAATTAATGCACAGGTGATGGGGAAAAGTGAATGTTTCACTGGGACCTAGTTCCTGAGGTGGCGGTCAATTTCGAGATGGGCCTAACAGTCCAGTGGCTAGACAGGCAGATCGCAAGAGAAAGGCTCAAAGAAATGAGGCAATCAAGGTATTTATATTTCATCATATTATTTTAATTCTTTTCAATAACATTCACTTTTCCCATCACCTGTGATTAATGCTGAAGCATTTACTTGGTATTCTTCTTCCAGGACAGTTAGATATTACTGGACCAGACCTCTTAGATTATTTTAATACGCGTAGGACTTGTCTCCTGCTCTTTAATTTACGCAGTCATGTCGGAAGGACAAGTGTTCAACCAACCAACAAAAATGCTGTCATTTATTTGCATGACTTTGCGAAGTCTGAAAATTTTGCGACAGTTTTGGAACAGGACATTGATTCTACTTTCTAAAGTAGAGTTCAAAAATTTTGTCAAGCCGTTACAAAGATGGTTGAGCCTCTCTTTGATTTTGTATGCAACCTGATATCTATATTCTATTCTATTTGATAAATTTTCAGCAGCTAGCGAGCAACCAGGATTTCCCCTATTCTATTTGAGGTATTCTTAAGATATGTAACCTCTGGACATGAGTTAGATTGGACTGAGTGAATTAAGACATGGTTGCTTGTACAGCAGCGTGATCGGAATGCTTGAATAGCCGTTAAGTAACTTGAATAGTTAGGACGAAAGTGCTTGGATAACAGTTACTTTATAATTGTCGTTAGTTGAACCATATGATCAAGTGTAACCTGTTTAGCGAAGCATATATTCACGTTTATTCTCAATTATATTGATATTCATACTCTTGACTCTTATCGCTCGAATCCTATTTAACAAAGCAAATAGTGAAAGTTTGGCTCTGTTTTAGATGTCAAAATGAAAAAGACAATGATCAGCCAACAATGAATTACAATCTCAAGAAAACGAACACTTTTTCCCAACCTTGTTCCCAGGGTGCTCTTACGTCATACGCTGATCACGAAGCCGAATGAACACCCTGGTACACTTCAATGAAATGCGCCCATAAGCATAATCTTTGTGCATTTAGCAGCTATTATGGATTTCACCGTTAGCTAGGCAATGGTAAGCGGTGGAAGATGGCCGTTGCTCTAGCACTAATTCTGGTGAAAGTAAATTGAGAAACCAAAAACAAACACTTCGAGGACCTATTTCAACCTTTTTGAAGGTGTTTGAGCAATAATCTGGGGTTAGTAAGAATGTTTAATGCAAAAATAACCTCGATTTGTTTGGAACGCAAATGGGCCTAAGTTGTAAGTTCAAGAAACTTTCACCGCAGCTTCGAAAATGAAATGGCTTGTTATTCTTCGAATTTCGCAAATAAATTGCAAATGATTGTCGAAATAGGTAAAGAATATCGTTTTACGCTGAATTTTGACATGCCGTGGTCGTTTACCCAACGCAAAATGGGGTTATTGTGCAAAATGGCGAACAGCCAATCAGATGGCAGAACGGCCTCTCGTATCCCAGAGTAGATGCAGAGCAATGAACTCACTCTGGAGACGAGATTGACTTTTTCCACTCATTGAAAAGTCTGTTCGCCTGGCATAACACTAGACTGTTTTCATTGTGTATCTCTTTTTTGAGAGACACCTCTTTCATTGATATTCTTCAATTCTACTGCTTTCTTGCATATTGTAGTGGAGTTTGCCACCGAGCCGTTCAAACTTTAACAAAACAAAAAAATTTTCACCTATTCAAATAGAATCGACTATCATGTTTTTAAAGCGCCACCTTTGGAATTCAGCTGGTTTATTCTCATTTCAGATGTGAATGATGGTGGAGTTATTTGATGCATAGTGGTTGGAGTGTCAATAAAATATCATTTTAATGAATTTCAATTAAAACATTTCGTTCCTATTGAACTGAAATCATTAAATTTAGTGTTATTTTGGTTAATTTGCATGAAAAACCCAAAGTTGGCAATGAATTTAAAATGAATCAAAATGAGTGAAGCAACATCAAATTTCAACAAAGCCAACTGCTACCTTACTTAAATAATTGATATGTTTTATAAACTATTTTAGAGAACAGCTGGCTCGTTCTGTGTTTTTCACCCATTGCTTTCTGAGGTTAACCCTCACTATTGGCTTATAATGAAAAAGATGAATGTTTGACTTATGCACTGGAATTCAATCGTGCATCATCACAAAAAAGAGAGACGGAATAATCAACTCCATTATCTGCTGAGTGAGTATCTATGTAAACCACTCAAAACACGTTGTAGTGGCCATAGCATTATTCGACTTTTGATGAAGCCATGCGGAGCTCAACGGTCATGTTTCCAACTTACAACACAGAGTCCTTCTTCAGCTCTGCGGGATATTATTAGGCGGTGCATTTAAACATAGTTGACCTGACACATTTAGAGTTTCATGTTGACAATTCAACTGGCGTCATCACATCTTATTTGCTGACGGACCAAAGATCAAAATGCTGACTACAACATTGAGAATCAAGCATCTTCTACTGCCAGCAATTTTCATTACATGCTGCTACAATTTTGTTGTTGGTGTTGCAGATATCTCTCTCAATGGCGATGCCTTCCTGCGTTATGATATTCGTAACAAACCCTTCAATTCTAATGTCAACAGAATTAGTTTACATTTCAAAACGACTCATCCCACTGGAATCATTGTCTATCTTCTCGGCAGCAATGGTGATTCTCTCGAACTTGATCTTGTGCAAGGCACGTTGAGGCAAGTTTCAGTTTCATGTCTTTGTTTGCTGAGAGTAAGTGATCTTTTTAAGAAGCGCAAAAATGTTTAAAAGCTTAAGCGACAAAGCGACTTGAGAGCCACAAGAATAGATTTCACTACTCTCAATGAACTATAGAATTGCAAGGAAGAAGTTTGTAAAACAAAGGATGATATGGATAGATAGCTCTGTTAAAAAAGTGATTTTACAGCCTCAATAATTGATTTTATATCTTCTGTGCAGCCATCCATATTGCTTCTCCTTCTCTTTTTACTTTGATCTAACTCAAAAGCTCAGAGGTGCGACAAAGCGAATTTAGATAAAACAAAATAACAAGAGAGAGCAACGCTGTATGTTTTGTTGAGTCGATGGTGCCAAGTCAGTTCTTGTGCGTCTAAAATTGCTTTTTCATCCCTTTGTCATATCGGAAACTGATTCGATTGTGTAAATCGAAGCTTAAAGGGATAGGGAAAATATTCGGGTTTAAAAGAGTGTGAGCGATCTGTGACTGCTCCATTGGCTTCAAAAGTCTGTTTCAAGTTAAGTAACAGCATTTGAAATTTTATGCATGAATAATTAGGCGTTTTTGCAAATGTCATGTGACTTTTAATTGGACGTAGACTTCAGTTTTACCATGAAGAAGTATCTATCAACTGTGTAAACATTGCAGCTGTCTTTGTTGCAAGAATGCATTGTTTTCTTCAGATGATTTTGTGGAATGTTGAATCCTCCGAATGTAAGAAGTAATTTCTCTTCAATGCAGAGGTTCCTTTCATCAATAAAACAAGCAAACTAAAACTTTAATTACGTGCCATCCATAGTGGGAAAGGACTTATAGTCGCAGCAAGTTCCCACTAGTTATGACATTTACAATTAAATTTAAACTATTCTAATCATAGTCGTAGGAGAGAGACACCCCAGGAGCAAACAATTCGCCATTGTGTTTGGCGCTTTAGTTTCAGTTCGCCCTGCAAAGGATACTGCGTAGCTGAAGTATTGCAATTGTTTTCCATGAATTTACATGTTGAATCATACTGCAGAAAGATCTCGTTACAAAGCTTAGCTGTATTTCAAATCTTGCTTAGCACTGCATTGCTACTGTTCCCGAACATTATATTTATCAGCTCTATCTCCAGCTAACTATGCCAGCCACCAAGATTTGTAAACAGATATTAGGCTTTCCACCATCGTAAAGAGAGTTTCCAGTCTGAAGAATAGGTTTCACAAATATTCATTGCAGCCAACCATAATGTTTTGCATTCTCTACATATCTTTGACTTGGTTGAGTACGCTCAGAGGTGTGAAATCCATTCTTCAGGAAGGTAAATCTCCTTGTTGTGATGTCGAAGATCTCACTCTTTTTTGTTTACAAATTCACCAGTACCAGCTGAAATTCAGATTTGTTTTGACTATAGCGGAGTTTGCAGTCCCCCCCCCCCCCCAACTCAGTCATGTCTGTCAGTGCATCAAAGAAGACTAAGAGAAGTTTAGAATTAATGTCTTTAGCATTCAGCATACTTCCTGATACAAGAAATGAATTTTCGTGTGTTGCTAAATCTCTGGCTCATTATCATTGTTTTGGATTTCATCGTGGTTGCAAACAACAGCGTTTGTTATCTTGGACTAAGCAAATTCTTCCAGGTCGTTAGAAAGAATTTCTTCATAAAGAAGACTATGCAAGGTACTATTGCCCTGTTCTAAAATTACTGGGAAATTACTCAATAATTGGCATATTTTGGGAAAGAAAAGGTAAAACAAAGCGAGGGAGACAAAGCAGCCCAAAGTGTGTCACACCTTCAACGCAGTCAGCTATATTTCTTTGTTTTTTCTGTTTATTTTGACTTGATTCATTGCAATCAAAGGTGTAAAATATATTCATCAATGAGACTTTGTACTTTCGAAGGCTAAATTCTCTTGATTATGATATTCACCCTCGCTGGTCTCCAAATTAATGAGAGTGAAGAAATTGTTGTTTACATAATTCAAGAAGCTTGTGAGCATGAATCAAGTGATTGCATTAAAATGAAGAATCCTCAATTAATTTATCGCGGCATCTAAAGTATCTTATGGTACAAATGTATCTTATATTGATCCAATGGATAATCTGTGATATTTTCAACATCCGACTGTCAGTTTATGCTTAAATAAGGGCAATATGACTAAACTAATACCCTGCTAAATCACTGACGTAATAATGACAAATAAAGTTCTTGCGATAAGAAGTTTTCGGTCAATATCATAGCATCACAGAATTTGTTCTGTGATGGCATCCATTAAACTTATGACGATGAGTCCCTTGTATCCCTGCGGTAAACCTTGCTCAAGAGGGACTCATAATTAAACAGTGAAAACCCGGCCCTATATCCTGCATTTGATCATGATTCGATCGATCGAATCAGCATCGAACGACTGCCGTAGCTCTGTTCAACGGTCACTCCTCGGAAAGAAAATGCGATAAAAACCACGTTCAGCAGGCGTTTCATCGAAGAAACTTGGCAAAAATCTGAAGAAGGAAGTTCACTTTACCTGGTAAGTCCAAAATGAGTCTTTCAACGCAACATTTTCCATGTTTTTTAGACCAAAAAAAACCAGAGAAAACTTCAGCCACGTGCCGTAGCAACTTTATTCAAAATCTAGTCAACTGCATCATTCGAATCGAGAATTCGACATCATTGTTCTCTGCCAAATCTCGCAATCTGATTGGTACGTTAGGAATTGCGATGTTTGGGCCTAAATAGGGCCAAGTTTTTCATAGTAATACTATGAGTCTCTGTTGCCTGAAGCGCCATCATCAAGTCAAAGAGCACAGGGCAACAAGAGACTCATCGTCATCAGTCAAGGCATCCATAGACTTCTTAGCTATTCCAAAAGGGTCTGGATCGAGCGATACCTTCATACGTTGTTGTACAGAAGGTTCGATTGAGTGGCGTAAGAGAATAAGTCACTATTGTGCATATTCGAAAATTCTTCAAAATGTAAAATTATCGTCAATTAGGATCTACAGAGTAGTCAAAACGGTAATTTACATAAAATGGAATCGGCAAATCTTTGACTCGGTTGCTTGTGGTGAGTGAGATCTAGATAGACAATTAGTTGGCCAACTACCTTCATGTAAGCAAGTCCTGTCCAACCACTTAAAAGAAGAACATTTCAGTAACCCAAAAAGTATAAAAGCGGGAACTTTGTGCAGGAAGATTTTTTGTTTGCAGATGAAGTAGCTTCAGGTTTGTAGAATCGAAGTCTTTTGTTGTAAGATAGTCATTGTCTCAATTAGCCAATGAGAGCATGTTAGTAGGTAAATGTTGCTCTCTGATTGGTCAGTTAAAAATCTGGTGGCGCATCTGGCTCATGCAATCCAATCAGCTTTGATTTATAAGGGTCGTAGTTATGATGCTAAGGACCTTTAGCAACTATGACGGCGAGTGCAACGGCAACGCAAATGTGCTCGTTGTTTCTGAACTTCGGCTTGAAAAGACTCCTTGTTTTCCGTACGAATTTGCTTCCCCTGAGAGTCTCTGAAGTTGTCCTTCTCAATTCCACAACTTGGAAATCCTATTTCTGGCGTGCTGTTCTTCAGATCTGGATCTTGGAAGTGAAACTCATTCATTTTAAGTCTAAATTATCAAGGAAAAAGAAGGTTCCAAAGTCTTGGCTTGTTTAAGAATATGTGAAGGTAACTGGTGGAAAACTGTTCTCGGTTGCATCATACAAGAAGACGTTCTGACTGGCGTTGCCGGCCTCGTTGCTTAAAGTCCCTGCTGTTTATGTGGAGGAACAAACCGATGTAGTACGACCCAACCCCAGAGTCAGCATTGAATAGGGGTTTGCGAAAGGAGGATCATCAGCAACTCAATAGGCTTTTATGAAGAATCACAACACTCAAATTATAGACAAAGGGTGGAAGGGGGAGGGGGGAGGGGGTTGTAGAGGCTGGGTATACTGAGCATAAAGGATGTGTTTTACTGGTAACTCCGAACCTACCAATTTCTAAAAACAGTGGGATTCACAAAAGATGGAATCCATTCAAGCGAAAAAGATCTTAAAACGGCAGGTTTCCGATCCACCACCAAGACTTTGTTATTTAAAACAAGAATTTCTCTTGAGTTTATCCTGTCTTCTGCCTTTTGGGGCTGAATGCTCAAAAGGCCTTTCCATCCTACCCAACCAACCTTTTCGAGAATTTGGAGAATTTGAAGGTCAGTCAAACACAATTTCTGAGTTTACAAAGTCTACCTTTTTCAGAATTTGTGCTAATCGAGCAAACACAAGCTTCTGAAAGTTTGCTAAATATGACGTCATTTTAAAAGAGTTGTTTCAAGAACATCACTAAATCAAAGATATGGAAAAGGTGAAGTTAATGAAGATCATAACATTTATAACAAAGTTTTTGTCAAGATTCAACTGATTTTACCCTTTACATTAAGATTACGAAGATTAAATCATATTTTGTTTGAAACTTCTTCTTCTTATTTTGATAATCTTCCTTGCTTATTCCTTAATCCAATACTATATTCGATTTAATTGTTATTTGAGTCAACAAGCCTAACTGAATTAATTCTCTTCTCTATTTCTTCTTGCACGATTTGTTAATCTTCGCTGAAGAGGTATGTGATTGATCAGATGCATTCAGCTTCAAGAGCTAAAGAAAGTATCTTCTACTGAATGCCCAGGATTGCTGGCAGTTGGTCATAATCTTTGCTCTGTAGAGCGCAGAGTGCCGGCTTGATAAAATCAAAGGGTCAGTGTCATCCAGCACGTGTTCTCTCTTGGATTGTCTTTTGTTGTCTCCATTTTCATAACAAAGGCCGACACGTGCAAGGCATGCTGGATGAAACTGACCCTTTAAAATGCTGGTATGGGTTTGTGTGGGAACGAGGCTGCAATGTTCCATTATCACCCATGACTTAATGGCCATTGGCATATAGATTCTATCTCTGACAAAAATAATTTATTTAATCTTCGTATATTTTTCACGTTTGTAGGCCAACTTGAAGATTTGAAGCCACTGCTGGACCACCTAGAAACTTTAATAATCTTTCAGGATTCACCATATCATACACAAAATAAGAACTATAAAAATTTTGCAATTTTCCATTCGACAAACATTCCATTTCATAAGTCCTTCAAACGCCGTCATGACTTTGAAAATTCTTGATAATTGCCTCACCGCATTCTGGACTGCTTTATCATCAATGATTTATCAGGGGCTTAAATTTTAGATAGATCTCACACTGAAATTCGACTTTCATAAAACCAATAGGAGATTTTATCATGCTTTTATGACGGTAGAGAAAATATTTCCCTTTCTTGCTAAGAAGTTGTAAGCCAATCAAGAAAGTGTGTGTGTTTTCATAATCCAGAAGCAGTGATTCAGAAAGCATAGCTATCGATGACAATACTGCAAGATATTCTAATAGTTAAGCTAAAGCAAAGGTCACTGAGTTAAAGTGAGGTTTTTAGAGTGCAGTAAAAATGCATTTCTGTGACCAACATTTAACGTAATTCTGTGTGAATACGTGCTGGCTTTGCTTTTACATTTTGCATCAAACTGCTTCTGCCATTTTTAGGAAAAGGATAAGTACAACATGTGGTCTGACAATATTTCTAATGATCTGGCAGAACGTGACAAACCCTGAAAAAATGACAGAGCAGAAACTGTGCACGCGTGCGCAAAAATCCGTGGCTTTGAGCTCCCCGAGCTCCCTGCAAAAGATGTAGTAGGACTACAAATACGTCAATAACAGCCTCTCTATCATGTCAGTTCTAATGTATGGACTTTTTATTTCTCCTTCATTCCATTGTGTTGTATGTAATGACTTCCTGTAATGAATCTGTAGTCATATGTAAATTCTTTAGTCAGTCTCATGATCATCGTCACATAACAACGTCTGTTTCTGGCTCCGTGTTCTGCGCACGTAAAATCGCAATATATTTGTAACTTTGGTCCCTGTTACACAGACTCCGAAATTAGACAAAACTTGATACTTTCTTTCTTGGAATTTAACGTCTTGATTAATCGTTTCAAAAAGCCTCTCTATCAAAACACATCTTTAAGCCAAAATGGATGATGACGTCATTTGACACGCAGTTTCTGCTCTATCTGGGGGGGAATGGGACACGAACACGGGAGAATGTTACGTGATGACAAATCATCGTCTCCAGATCAGTTTTATAGATCTATCTTACTAACTTTACTAACTTCCAATTGAAGTCATTGTCTCCCCTTCTTACATTCTTGCCAGGCAAGGTAACATTGCTCGACAGGTATAAGGTTTGAATTTTGATGTTGAATCCCCCTTGAATCAGTACTCTGCTACGTTGCCAGCATCACTTGATATGCAGAATCAAATGAGTTTTGAAGGATATACCTTCGAATTAGGCCTTTAACTTGTTCTTTCTGTCTGTCGCTATCGAAGGCTTTTGTAACTTGTCAGACAGATATCGTTTCCACTAGACAGGTAACTTCAAATGTTGTTTGCCAAAAAAGTTTGTCTTGTCTTGTTTTGTCGGAGCTATAGAAGATCAACATTTCAACTTCTTTTGCACACCATTTAACACTTTAATATGCATTTGCTTCTAGGCTTCGCTTAAAACGGAAAGGCACTATGGTAAATGAAGTACTGATTGGCAGGAAACTGGACAGCAACAAATGGCATATGATAAAAATTTTAAGGATCACGCGTTTGCTGGATATCACATTAAATGGAAAATTAGAACGAATAATTCTTATACCAGGATTCACAACTAATCTGAATCTAAACAGATTGCTCTACATTGGAGGTGCAAGCAAGCAAGCTAAAATCATTAAACGTGGAGCAGGCAGCAATGAACGGCCTAAGTTACCCAATTTCAAGGGATGCCTACGAAATGTCGTCATTGACAACAAACAACCTCTAATTGAGCTCCGAAAACAAAACAAGAATATTGTGGTCATTGGAACTATTTCGAAGCCATGCCGATCCCAAGCCTACAATCCCGTCCAATTCGCAAATGATGATTCCTGGATTGATGTTGTTCGGGTTCCGGTTTCTTCGATAAGTGACCAGCTGAACATCAAAATGCAGTTCCGGACGTTTGATTCACAAGGGACCATTGTATACGGAGGAGGGAAGAGGTGCCATTTTGTCCTTGGTGTTCAAAAGAAGCAGGTAAGTCCGCAAATATTTCAAAAAGGGAAATGGTGCCAGGGAACCGAAAGTCACGCCAAAAATCAAAGACAAAATATCATGACGATTCGCATAATACTGAGCGTGTGGCTGAGTGTTCAAGGCGACTGAATCGCAAACCCCACCAAAGGTCAGAACGGCCGAGGCTCGAATCCCACGCTGGACAGTTTGGTCCTTTGGTCGCTGTCCGTAACTCTAGCCCGGGTCGGCCAGAGCCATGTGAGGGAGATCTGTTAGCTGCGGCGGGTTGATGGTAAAACATCCGTGGCCTCTGCTGGAAATAAGTCTCTCAGACTTTTGCAGGCTAGCCACCTTAAATATAATACCTACCTACCTGCCTACCTACCTACCTACCTACCTACCTAACTACCTACCTACCTACCTACCTACCTACCTACCTACCTACCTACCTACCTACCTGCATCATTTCATTCCACACTATGCACGTTTTTCTCGACTCCTTTGTAAGTTGGTTTCACATTTGATGTTAGGCACATAATAGTCAATGAACATTCATCCACAAATCGACAGTATTTCTGACCAATGATATCGTGGACCAACCTTGACCTGACAGCATGAAGAGGGACTTTGGAGGGGGATGGATGGCGTCAGCAGTTGCTGTTGTTGTTGCTCTCCCGTCCGGGGTTCCTATCTTTCGCCATCATGCGCCTATGCTGGTGGCCTGACATCCAAAGTGGAACAGATCTCAGTATGTAATCTATTAGAATGTCTTTATGTTCGTGACCACAGAGTAGTCATTGTCTCTTGCTCCTTGGGGCCCCGTATAGTGTTGTATATAGATGTATGGTTGATGTATTGGGTGGTTGACGTATTTGCTGGTTTGAGCATTACGATACCAAATTGTGAAGATTCAGTCATAATGAAGCAAATCTAAATTGTCAAAAGCTGGTCCGGGCCATGTTAAAAATAAATCTATTGAAAGCAATAACTTCGACATGTGCGGCTTCATTATGGAGCCAATGAAACAATTAATGCGTAGGCATTTTCTAAAGCCTATTTATAGCGGCTACGAGATTAGTTACGTCTATTCCCTTTAAAGAATGTCTCCAAAGATTTTCTTGAAGTTGACCACTACTGATCATTGCTACTAATATGCTGCATAACCTCCATGAAGGGATTGAGACTCTTCATTCTTGAGATTCTTAACTGCACACTGATTTGCCTTTTCTACCGGGAGTACCAAAAATTATGCCCCTTTTGCGTGGCTACTGTGGAGGAGTTACAAATTCAATCATCTCGGTTTTTACCATGGAGCGCCGCGGACACCTGCAATTTGAACGAAATGTTTATTCGATACTACCACCTTGATTTCAGGTCAATGCTACTACCGTAACTGCGAGCGAAGGGAGCGAGACGCTCACTCGCTTCCTCGGAGAGGTAGCTCGCTTCACTCGCAGCACTCCCTGGACAGGCTGCTCGCTTCGCTCGCAGTTAAGGTTGTATTATCGAATAAACATTTCGTTCAAATTGAAGGTGTCCGCAGAGCTCCATGTTTTTACACAGTTGTATAGGTCAAGCTTAAACTTAGAGTTTGAGATCTTGTTTGAGTCAATGACACGTAAATGCTGATTTATGGCAGGAAAAAGGCAAAATTAGTGGTTGCTTCAAAAACAGCACTTCTGTTGTACTCCAGGAATGTCAAGACAAAGTCAGTTTTCAAAGGAGGGATCCTGGCATTGTATTAAAATTTCAGTATCATTTTTAAAAGGTAGAAGGTGCTCTCTTATGAAAAGACAACGCTACTAACCTTTAAAAGATTTAGCAAAGATTTTAAAACGACGTTGCAGCCCTTTCTTTAATAACGTAAGTGGCGGCCTAACCTTGCAACTATGTAAAAAGCGAGATGATTGAATCTGCAGCTCCTCCACAACAGCCACATAAACGGGAGACATTCTCATGGGACACTCTGTAAGTAAATAAATGATTAGTGGTAGAAAATTTTTAAATGTCTTCAAGTAGCGGACTCATCTGAATAAACAATGGACGCATAATAAACTTGTATCCTGTAAGAAAAACACTGTCAACTCCTGTAAAAGAGCAGCATTAATATAAGATAAACCTTTAACAGGAGAGAAAGCTGTTAAACCCGGATAAAAATCAAGAAATCAGTAATCAACAACGCTATTGCACAAAATACGCGTTTCGTTGCAAGCTCTTCAGTTTGGTTCATGCGAAGAACAGATAGATGACACGACCGAGCTGTTTTTATACCGAATAAAACAAAAGACATGTGAAAATCACGTGAACGTCAACACCTGAATCAGGAGAATCACGTGAACGTCAACGTCCTGAGACGTCGTCAACTTCCTGAATCACGTGAACGTCACGTGAACGTCCTGAGAATCACGTGAACGTCAACACCTGAATCAGGAGAATCACGAGAACGTCAACGTCCTGAGACGTCGTCAACGTCCTGAATCACGTGAACGTCACGTGAACGTCCTGAGAATCACGTGAACGTCAACAGCTTTAAGAGATCAATTAAAGAATAAAGAGTCCGTGGGAATTTCATCAGAAGTGTATTTGTATATCTGGTTGTAATTAGTTTATTTTATTTTTGTGTAAATAGTTGGTCTTAATTAGTTCAAATTAGAACTATTATATCTTAAACCAACTGTAAATAATGTTATGATAATAATGATAATAATAATAATGATAATAATAATAATAACCTGAGCCACTGATTGGCGTAATCTTAAACAAAAGCCATCCAATCAAGACTCTGTATGTCACGTAGTTCTGGAAGCTTTTTTCTTTCTTGTCTATAGACATATAGCAATTTTGCAGCTAGTGTAAGATCATGATGTTCTTCAAGGAATAAAATAAAGAAAATTTATTACCTGACTGAAGTTTCAAAAACGAGGCAATACAGAATCCCGCCACTCCTATTGGTTAATCACAACTTCCCGCAGGTTTCCCGTAGCCTTGTATGATATGATACAAGGCCGCATTTTGTCGCCACAGCAACTGCTTTAGGCCTATGAGATTTACAATTAACTCAGACGACATGACAGTAACACAATGTGTTTGACGAGAAGATAAAAGTCAAAATTGGAAAAATTAGAAGCTGTCAGGTAATAAAACTCATACTAACCGGTTTTGTCGTTGTCCAGGAAAATATAAAGCCCTCGGTCTTAATGCACAGACCTCGCAAGCTCTGTCTGTACTCTTAAGACCTTGGGCTTTATATTTTCCTGTACAAAATAAAACCGGTTAGTATGCGCATAGTATTGCCCAATACTGCGTCCAGTTCATTGATGTAGATCACAGATCAAATTTACTTTTATTTTAGGTTTATCTTGAGCTAAGACAAGATGAAGTCCTTCCAGCAAAGATTGAAATTCAAGGCGAAATAAGTGATGGATTATGGCATAATGTACGATTTACTGTCGCACAAACAGACATTTATCTTCAAGTTGATAATGGTGCACGTGTAAGCGCTTCTCTTCCCAAAATGACCAGCGGATATCAATGTAACAGTCCATCACAGCTTTTGATCGGTGGTGGTGCACAACAGAAAATGAAGCGCGGTTTTGTTGGCTGTCTAGACCGTATCACCGTAAACGATAAAGTTTTGAAACCATTCGATAGCAGAGAAGTTAGTTTGAAGGGATCTGTGAGAGAAGGATGCAAGATAAAAGACCGATGTTTTCCATCTCCTTGTCGTAATGGTGGCCGATGTTATCAAACATGGCACAGTTATGGATGTGATTGTTCAAAGACAACATTTTATGGAAAACATTGCAGTATTCGAATCTATAAAGCAACATGTGCTGGGTACAAGGCGATTGGACTGAAAAGACGATCATTTTGTATTTTAGATTCAGATGGCACTGGACGATTACCCCCGTATACGATATCATGCAATATGAATAAAGAAAAAGAAATAGCCACTGTTGTTCATCATGATCGCGAAAAGACTGTCAATGTTACAGATGGGACAGTAATGTTCCAGGGTGCACATTTTCATCTAATCAACTATGAACTCGACATGGAAAACATTGAAGCCTTGATTAAAAACAGCGTCAAATGTAGGCAATTCTTAAAGTTTGAATGTTATAATTCTGCACTGATGAACTCCCCGATGGGAACCCCAAACGCGAACTGGCAGACAAGGACTGGTCAGGTAAAAAGCTATTGGGCTGGCGTGCCAGACGGGGGTAAGGGTTGTAAGTGTGGGTTAACAAGGAGTTGTCTTAGCAGAGAAAAACTATGCAATTGCGATTCACTGAACAACAGATGGGTTGAAGATTCAGGCCATGTAGAGAACAAAGATTTGTTACCAATAACACGATTGCATTTCACCAAAATTCCTCGAGGATTGGGACATGTGACCCTAGGACCGCTTGAATGCTTTGGGACAAAAGAGGTAGATAATGTAGACGAGAGACCACCCAGCAAAATATTGGCACAAGTTTGCATGTCAGGTGTAATGAAAAGATACATGACAGCGAATGAGACACAATTGGTTTGGAATACACCGGTGGAAAAAGATGGGAGAGACATTTTGGAAGAAATTACCAAATCTGGACAAACAAAGACAGATGTAATGACGAGTGCTAACGGAGTAACAGCAACGGCAACAAATGGCATGGCAAAGAACCAAACAGAAGTGTCACTTAGCTTCGGCAAAGATATTGATGTAAGAAACAGAGTCACTGTTGTGCCTATTCTCAGAGATGCCAAAACGACAGCATCGTTGAATTATGTCCACGTGCTTTCTTCAGGCATTGATCAAAAATTAAATCACCCTTTACCAAATAACAGTGACATAACCTCGTTGCAGAGAAATGCAAAGACAAATTCTCCGTTTGGATATTCAGATGACGTAGAAGGAAGAAAACTTTCTATCCTCGAGATCATTTTGATTGTTTTTGCAGCCCTTGCGATATTTGTTCTTTTGATCAAATTTGTTGTCATGAAAGGAGTTGATTTCATCCGGAGAAGATATCAAATCAAAAGACTGTACCTTAATGAGAGTCCGAGTAATACCAATGGTGTGGAAACGCCAATGAAAGTAGGAGAACAAGGTGAATTTCGAGTGAAGAAAGGTGTGCTTCGTAAAAGCAGGAATTCAGACTGGGTTTAGATTAAATAGTAATGTGTCCATTTAAGTACAGCCGCGTATACAATCTGTTAAAATATGCTGCCATGATGCTGACGAACAGCTTTAAGCAGCAAACAAAATCACATGCAAACTAAAAAGCTAAATTTCATAGCGAGAGACTGCTTGCTGTGGTTCAGCCCTGGAAGCGCAACCACAAGTAAATCACCAGTTTGCTTATGCAGAAACCCGGCTGTCTTATGTCCTCGATTGCTAAACTGATCTCATGAAATTTCACTGGAATTCAGCAAACGGACTGTATTTATGTGGACACATTACCTTAAATTTGAGAGGTGGAGAGCTACAAAAAAATTGATTAATCGATAAACTAATTGGTGAACACGCCAATAGGCTTCTCCTACAAAATACATTTCTTTTGGTATATTTTCTTATCCACAGCCCAATAGGATGTAGGAGAAGAAGTGATCTGAGCAACACATCCCTCATTGCTATTGTCCTTATTCGGTGCACAGCAGTATTAGATTTTGCCCCCCCCCCTTCCAACTCTCTTCAAACTACAGAAATTTCCTTATCTCTATTACAGCATGAGGCATCTTTTCCCAAAGGCAGAGATGCCAATTGCACATCCAAATGACCTTAGTTACTGGACAATGACAGGGCTATGAACTGATGGCATATGTAACGAAGAGATGGGTGATGGTGTGGCCAGGGTCTTCGAGAGCCGGCTCGGATCATGGAATGATCTATGGAGACACGCCCTAGCGGGGCTTGGGAGTACGGGATATTAACCTCAATAAATGCTTTTTGACCACGCCCTTAAATCTTTTGAAAAATGAGGGAACTCTCTTTTAAGCAATATTTATTCTAAAAGATTGCTTAAATGTTTTCTGTAAAGGTTATACAAAAAATTATATTTCTCTAATATGAATTTAGGGAATATAACAAACCAGTATCTATAAAACAGAATTATCAATACGACAGTTGGTTTGTAACATGCAGACTGTCATCAAAGTCGACAGCTCTTGCAAATACTCTTTAAAAGCAGACAAATTGTCATGAAAATATAGGTGCAGAAAACCTACAGCAATAGTAAACTTTAATGGCACAAAATATTTACAGACCCCATAGAGGCTCGGGCCCTGGACCTTTTACCCCCTCTACCCCCCTTCTTGACGGTCCTGCGTGTGGCCAAGTGGTTCAGCCGTAGAGATTTAAATCTTGCAGGGTCTACCCGCATGGACTTTAAATCTATTGACTTTGTGTAAATCTTGTCCTTTGAACTACAAACCATAAGCCATCAGTCAAGTCAACTGTCTATCCTTCCTGTAAATAAGACTCAAAAGTAGCTGTGATGACACAAACCGTAGTGGTTTAGACATAGAACAACTTTACAGCTGCCATATACTCAGCCCGGCTTAGCAAATAAAATGTTGCTTGCTTGCTTGCTTGCTTGCTTGCTTGCTTGCTTGCTTGCTTGCTTGCTTGCTTGCTTGCTTGCTACATTGCTAGCTATAATGCATCAGCATACAAGCTTAGAGTAGGATTTTTAGTCATTTTATCTGTTATAAATATATATAAAATTCGTTGGACCACTGTGTAAGCATTATGTTGTTTTGTTTGAATTGTTCGATGATAGCCATGTATGTTTGCTAATGTAATATAACATTCGTTGTAGCCTGATGTAGGTAGCAAGCAGCCATTACTTTGAGGCGAATAAAGTGTGCATTGACGTGGTAAATTATAAAACCCTGCTGATGCAATGATTGGTAAATTGTATCCTTGATTGTAGAGTAATAATGTGAATGCGTTTAGAAAATAAGTGATAATTATGCATATTCTAACGTTAAAACTAGCAGGTCCTTTCCATCTAAGGATCAAGACAAATCAATGAATAAATTTATCCAAAATGGAGCACAAAGTTTTACAAAGTCATTTGTCACTCATGGTGAAACGTTAATCACTTTTAACTATAATTATGATTCATGAAAAATAAGAATTTCAGTTAATCTTGGTTTGTTTGTGCCAGAGCCAGCGAGAAATAAATTTAAAAAAGAAAATGGAGGTAAAGAAGGAGAGAGAGTTCTCCGACTTTTAATTTCCTTCTCAATTTTTTCAAGGCTACTTGAACCTAATATGAACTGAATCTTATATAAACCTCATACTTGAACCAAGGGTTAGTATGGCCACTCCACCAATTATGTAATTTCAAGGACCTTCAAGCCTTAACGTCAGATAAAATGTTTTGCTACTGATATTTTGTTCAGTTGCTACCATCACCATCAGCTGCCTGAAATCAACAAACTTTTTCAAGGCTAATTTATTCTTGTTATGAAAGCAATTTTATTTTAGTTTTCACTTTTTCTTACTCTATGAGTATTTCTCGAGCTGCAAATGAAAATCTCTCTCTTGTCCGTTTCTATGCTCTGGGTACCAGTGCCTCTCTTTTTATTATTTTTTGGCTCTGGTACCCAGGGTACTGTTTCTATCACTTTTGTACGGTGGCCCATACAGGTCAAACACATTTTAATTTCAGAAAACACATAACAGTTTCAGAAAACACATAACAGTTTCAGAAAACACATTACAGTTTCAGAAAACACATAACAGTTTCAGAAAACACATTACAGTTTCAGAAAACACATTACAATTTCTGAAAACACATTTCAATTTCCGAAAACACATTACAGTTTCAGGTCAAACACATTACAGTTTCAGAAAACACATTACAGTTTCAGAAAACACATAACAGTTTCAGAAAACACATTACAGTTTCAGAAAACACATAACAGTTTCAGAAAACACATTACAGTTTCAGAAAACACATTACAATTTCTGAAAACACATTTCAATTTCCGAAAACACATTACAGTTTCAGAAAACACATAACAGTTTCAGAAAACACATTACAGTTTCAGAAAACACATAACAGTTTCAGAAAACACATTACAGTTTCAGAAAACACATTACAATTTCTGAAAACACATTTCAATTTCCGAAAACACTTCTCAGTTTCTTTTCTCAAATTAAGAATGAATTGACAGTTGTTTTATTAAGATTTAATGATTAGGGCCTACCTGGATGGCATGATGGCTGAAAATAGAAACGAGAATGGAAGGAGGCTCTCTTACTGTACACATTGTGGCACTGCAATACCAGAAATGTACAATTTTTGTACTGGCTGTGGATCTGCTGTCGGGGTGCAAGTAATGGAAGAGCCTGCAAGCCTCCAAAATGTTCCAAGCTATGTCGATCGACGTCAGGAACAGGAGGAGATAATACGGCTCTACTTCAATTGTGGGTACAAATATGAACAAATCATAGCTCTCTTAGGAAAATATCATGGAACTGAGATGTCAATGTCCAGCTTGAAACGTCGCCTAAAAGACTATGGGTTGGGAAGAGGAAAGAATGAAGTAAATCAAGAAAGGTTAAAGGAACTTATAAGATCAGAACTAGATGGCGCCGGATGCCTGGGCGGCTATAGGAGTGTTTGGCATTCTCTGCGCTTGGTTCATGGTATATCTGTTCCCAGGAATACAGTTGCAGTTTTGCTGAAGGAGATAGATCCAGTTGGTGTAGAAATGAGAAAAAGACGGCGATTGCGTCGAAGAGAGTACTCTTCGCTTGGCCCTAACTATGCCTGGCACGCTGACGGATACGACAAGCTTAAAGATTTTGGATTTCCAATCCATGGCTGTATCGACGGATACAGCCGAAAAATCTTATGGCTTGAACTTACCAGGAGCAATAACAATCCTGCTATTATAGCTGGCTTTTACCTTGATTATGTTAAGGAAGCTGGTGGGTGTCCGGTCATTCTTTCAACTGACCCAGGAAGCGAAAACTGTGTGATGGGTGCGATGCAAGCTACTCTTCGATCAAAATGTGTTGATGAGTATAGTGGTGAAAAGTCGCATCGATTTGTTGAGTCCAAGCGAAATCAGCGCATCGAGGCTTGGTGGTCTTTCTATAAACGAAATCACTCATCTTGGTGGATTAATATTTTCAATGTTCTTGCTCAAAAAGGCTTATTTCTCGCGGGAAACGAACTGCATAAGGAGTGTTTGTGGTTTTGCCTATCCAGTTTCGTTAGAAACGATCTCAATTTTGTTCGAGTACATTGGAACACTCACTATATCCGTAAATCGCGCTTTGATACAATTCCAGGGATACCAGATGCTCTTTACTATCTCCCAGAGAAACAAGGGCACTCAGACCAACTAATAGAGATATCCATGGCTGAGATTGATGCCTTTGAACAGCACTGCATCAGAATTTCAGAGACAAATGAAGACAACGAATATCATAACTATTTCCTGTACATAATTGAAGAAGAAGGATATTCGATGCCCGATTCATGGAACGAAGCTATAGAATTGTACATTAAGCTTGTCACTATTGCAGGAAACTGAGTACATTCAAGCATCTTATGTCCAAAGATCGAATTTGACAAGGGACTTTCTTGTTGAGGACCAAGTTTTCTTTTTGCCATCTTTGCAGCAAATATGGACCACAGAGGTATTTTATTCTTGCTGCAAATACGTGGCTTTTTTCCTTTCGGACTGACCAAGCAAAAGAATAGATATCATGCAGTATGGTTATCCCTACCATCAAAGGGGCTCCACCGCCGAACTGCACAAAAATCTTTGAACACCATATGTGTCAATTGTTCTCCATTGATTTCTGCAATTGTTTCGTGGCTTCACCCAAGCCACCAAAAATGATCATTAAAAGCCCACTTACATCCAAGCAATCGTAAAAGATATGAATGTTTGGTTTTTCCTCTGTAAAATGCAAAATTAATTTACGAAATTATGCTTTAATTTTCGAAAAAAAACAGGTGAACATCTATGTTATATAGCCCATCAAAAAATCAACGATAGTTATCAACGATAGTTAAAATTAATGCATCAGTTGAAGCAGTTATATCTAAAAGCTTACTTTCAAGCATACGTACACGCTCAAACTTCTTTGTAAAAAGAGACATCTCGGTGTATGATTATAGAGTTTTATGGACAAAAATATCGGCAAGTCCTTAACTAGAATGTTGCGGGTGGTAGATCTTGAAACGTTAACAGAATTCTATACACGTTGGGGAGGGGTACTTGACGTACAATTGGACGGAGGTGTGCAGTCCAAGGAATAATTTTTAACCCAGCTTTCGACTTTTTCCTCCAAATGACAGCCAATTTCAGAAAAAAAAATTGGTGAAAAGCATACTCTACAACGTAAAAAGTTCACAGAAAAACAATGAAGTAACACTTTTGACTGCCGGATTTAGAAAAATTTTCCTTCGTTTACAGTGAAAGTGGAAGAGGTGTACCATGTGAATTCGAAGATCATTTGAAAATAGATTTTCGTGACTGGGTTACTATTCGAATATTTTTTGTTATCTGCCTACGTCCGATTCGAACGTTGCTTCCGTTTGTTGTATGAAGGATTACAACAGGAGTTCCTTTACTTGGAAACCACAACGAATTAGAATGTTTAATGATTTCTTTATGCAGAGAAAACAAAATCCAATGACGATTCGATTCTTTTTTGAATATTGACGACAATGGATGGTACGCTTCTACCGCCTTCACCGTAATATCAGGAGTTAGAAGAAACTGAGGAGAAAAAGATACGAGGAAAGGGCTGCACCTCTTGTAAGCCCCCCCTCCCCCGGACTATACGTCTTTACAGTCTTCGCTGCCTTTCATCTTTGCAGTACAAATGCCATACACAGCAGAATACATTTGAATCGAAAACTTTGGGACACCTAAACTTCAGGACAAATTTTTGTTGAAAAATCTAACTGCTGGAAAGAAATGCTTTCAAAATAGAGAAAACCACAAATTTCTCCCATGCCAGTGTTGAAAAGTGAAAAACAATCTTAGGGAAAATAATTTGAAAAGCACGCAAATTTTGGGGTATCGTTTTGGCAAAAATTCATAACTTGTAGGGTGTGATTTTAGACGCTAAAATGGCAAACCCCTATCACCCGCCTATTGAAGTTACCCCTAAAGTCGATGAAGGTACCTCTTCTTGCCGCATGCAATCATGAAAATGCTTCAAGGACTATTTCCTTTGTTCAACATTATGGGTCCATCTGATAAATCTACGTAAAATGACAACTAATCTTAACAATTTTGGTACAATGCAAAACTTGTTTGTCTGACATTCTTTCATCTGAAAGTTTTCGATTTTGAAATGTGCTATTTACAGTAGTTCTTTTCATTAACAAAACGTTTTAATCAACAAAATCTTTAAAGAATCGAACATTTCTTTGCATAACTTAACATAAACAATCCTTGTTATTAGCTGCCTGAACTAAACAAGGCCAAATCCAGGTGATGAAATTATACATTCAACAAAGTCACTCTTGAATGATGAATATTCAAGCATGGCATCATTTACTGGAAAACAAAGCTCTAGTGAACACGTTGACACATGTAGCTTGCGAGAAACGTCGGCATGCTCAAATGTAACCAAAGGTTTTGCATCAAACCCAAAGACAGGGATACTTGGTGAGCCAGTTAGAAACTGCAATATATCAGCTAATTTCAGTATCATACTTGATAACTCATCAGTTTCGGGGCATAGGACGGTTGTTTGTGCATCACCTGCTTCAACATCTTCCAAGAAGTGAGTGAAGTTCATCATGATAGACTCTTCTTTCACACGACGATTTGAACCAATTTCTGAATACCTTGGTGTGAACAGGTCATCTAACATCTCAGCAGTTAACTTCCTGCAACTTGATTCCTGAAAAAGTGAGCGTGCTTCATCTACATGTTTTCTAACAATATGCAAAAAACCATGCAAATTCAGCCCATCAAGAAATTGAGTTAGTGCCATCATGGAATTGCCAATTGTATACTTCAGCATCAAACATTTAAGAAGATTCTCTTTGTCTTGGAGTGTTACTTTGGTTTTGGTAAAGCCTGCATCAAAGCAGATGTCCATGTTCTCCGCAAAAGCATCTGCAAAGGCTTTTTCATCACTTAAGCCATCTAAACATGTCAAAAGATTAACAATATTTGGCTCCGTAACAAATTCAGGTTTGTTCTCTACCTTGTCCAGGCTACCATAGAGAATAAAGTCAGCAACTGGTGGAGCAAAGAAAGATGGTGGAGGACATCCTTGCAGTAAAGTCCACGCACAAAATTGGCCATATAATTTGTATTCTTCTTCTTGCAAGGCACTAAAATTGTTGGAGAAGCATCTCTGGCCCATGTTGCCAGTAAAGAGCATTGATGCCTGAACAGACTTATGCACTAAGGCAGTGAATTTACGCTTGGGTCCGCCTTCATCTACTGCTGCTTCACCCACAAACTGAACCTTGAGCAACTTACTCCAACTCTGATCAGCATCAAACCTTCTGAGTTTCATCTTTGCATCATCCCAAATCATACTTCTTCTAACCTTTATTCTTGCAAAATTCTCTTTTGAAATGTGACTCTTTGCAGTTGCCAAGAGGGTTTCAGCAAAACTTTCATCAGAATCTTGTTGAGCCTGTGGTGAGGGTGATTGCATGCCAACAGTGCTGATATCATCATCATCATCACTCGGAGTTTCATTACAATATTGAAAGCTTGCATATGACATCACTGATGAGATCTCTTGCTCTCTGATGATTCTGTCAACACATATGTTGATGTCATTTGATGATTGTTGTAAAGCAGAAATAGCTGCAGCTGACGACATGCCAGGAAAAACGTCAAGCACTCTGTCAGTGAGCTCATTGGCCGATGAGACTGATGTTACAGCTGTTGATGTGCTGGGCAAAGAAAACTGTGAAGTGAGTGGTACATGCATGAAATCATCTGGCTGAAGAGAGCAAGCTTGTTTTTCAAGATCAGTCAGAGGCTCATTTTCTTTTTTAGCTCTTACTGAAGTTTTCTCTTTCTTATCATCTGACAAAGAGCATTCATCCTCTGACAAACACTCTTCTGAACACTGGAACTTCATGAAGTCAAGGATATGCACCAAATAGAAATTGATTCGATTGTAGGGCCTACCAATCTCTAATTTGTACTTCTCAAGGATAAATGGTTCTTCTTTTTCTAGGAGTGTTTGTACTTCTATGTTGTTTGGGTAAAGCAAGTTAAAAGGGCCTGTGCCAATCTCATTGTGTGCTTGATGCTTCTTTACAGCTGTTTGTAGTAGACTCTCAGCAGTTATTGACTTTTTTACCTTAACTGGGAGCACCTTCCCCCTTACTGGTTTTAAATGGCCGTTTTCAGTTATCCTTGTGATACCAACATTAATCGTTACTTCCTCTTCTTGTTGAATTTTGACTCTCTTATTCTTCGAAATGGGTCTGTAGAACGTTGCTTGTTGATTTTCCATTTTCTTCTTGTACTCTGTATACGAGATTGTTTTTGCAGGACCTTGTTTTTGTGGAACTGATGGACCTGGCTCCTATAAAAAGAGTTAATTCATGTCAAATATTTCTTTAAGTATTGTGCAACTTGCACTCCTTGAAAGGCAATACACACAGATTTGATATATAACAGTTCCATTGATCACCTGCCAATCATGAGAATAATGAAATAAACCTCATAGTCAATAAGGGATATAGCAATGAGTTTGTAAGATTCACAATATACAAGTTGGCGGTTCTTGAAAAAACAATCAAAACACAGTTGATCTATGTCTATGTGCACCCATTTTAGAACAAAAATTTATAAGCCTTAGACTGTGGGCAGACAATTTTGAAACTGTGAACTCCAATACTACCCCAGAGGTACCCATCTGGCCCCAGTACATATTACATTGATTCCAATGCACCTTCAGTACTGCAAGAAATAAAAACAAAGGAGCTTTGTTTTGTATGCTGGTGTTCTGTTGTAATATCCTATTATTATTTTACATTGTATTACTGTACATTACATTACATCATATCATATCACATATTACATATATACTGAAGTATTTTATGGTTTATCATATTTTACTAATGCAGCAAATAATGAGGGATAGCTCTACATGTCATGTTGGGCTCAGCCCCTTTGTTATGCCCCTCTATGAAGTGAACTTCTCCTACCATTTCTTTGCTGATAAATTGCTAGTGGCATAATGCCTTGCCACACTCAGAGCAAAAAAGGCTTTGAGGCATATTGTCACATCACACAAGTGCAGTGCAGAACTGAAACAGGTCGTATGCCCTTAGCCAAGTGTAAAATTTGAGAAAACATCAGTACTGTACCAGGCCAAGTTCATGATTTGTTTCTTATGAAAATATGTATACCCATTGCTATCCTTGGCCAGCACCACCCACTGTGCAAAATTTGGTAACTGATGATAAAATTTCAGTAACTGATGACTAATCACTAGGTCCATTGGGCCCATTTTGTAAGTCTGCAGAGTATGGCTTGTGCACACTGAAGATATTTTCCTTTCAAAACTTTTGCACACCAGGTAGATTTGGGTGTGGCAGTGGAGATGGGAGTGGTCAGGGTGTGGTCCTATTCAATTACCACTACTACTTTAAGCAGTAGAAATAGTGGTCTACTTCCAAATAGATTTTGCAGACAAAAGTATTCACCAACTTTAAGACTTAATAAGTCTCTGGATGAAGGTCATTGAAATGTACTTCCCAAATTTCTACAACAACGCAACGGCTTGGGGCACACCAGCACAGCAGAAATTTTTGGTGATGCACACCTGCACACTGGCAATTTTTCCCTTGCATACCGGAGATCTCGTCAAAAAGTGCCATACTCTGCAGACTGGTAAAAAGGCCTAGGCCTAAGCCTACCTACCTTCTCCACATCTTTTCTTTCTCCTGGATCGAGTTTGCATCCACAGTATCCACAGTAATGTGCATTTACCACAGTTGCCTTGCCACACTTCGAGCAAAACATAGCTTCAAGGTATCTATCGTCACATCACAAGCAAGTGCTGATCCCTTAACTCTCCGGTGGCTGATGGCACTATAATGTCCACAGAACAACATTCAGATTCAGCTCCAGAACAACATTCAGATTCAGAACAAGATTCGAAATTATCCAACGTATCTAATACCGACGTAAGAAATATACTGATTGGATAACTAGACAAATTAGACCATATATCTGACTATGTCCTATTTTATGGCGATTTTTGCAAATTTTCATCGTGCACGGGTTGGTTTGAGAGTGAATATTTACTCTCTTGAGATTCTCTATCATTTGGCATGAATTCCAACTTTGATCAGGCCCGCCCAGCCAATTCCTCGTTTTCCAGCCCAGCCCCGCCCCAACCCGCGCACGATAAAAATTTGCAAAAATCACCATAAAATAGAACATAGTCAAGTCTATGGTCTAATCAGCGGCGTGGCCAGGGTAAATAAAGTGGGGGCAAAGAGGGCTTCGCCCCCAGGAAAATTTTTGGGACCACGCCCTTTACTTTGGCGTAGAACGCATCTCCTAATATCATGTTTACCATTAGCGATAAGGAAACTTTTCATAATTTTGTGGTAGTTACTCTATGAATTAAAGCACGAGGAAAATGTTTTGAAGAAAAATCCTTTGTTTTGGCGTAGAATGCATCCTCTGATTCCATATTTACCAATGCTAAATTGGAAGGTTTGACAAGTTGACAAGTTAGTAAAAGTATCTTATACATCAGCTAATATATGCTTCCCAACTATTTTCTCTCTTTCTTTTCTAATGCAGACAATTATATAAATGCATTTAGAGAGCAAAAAAATTTACAATTCCATCTATGTCGTACATTTCCTGATAACCAATATTTTACACAAACTAGATATTAGAGTACCTTTGGTTGAGCCAAAAAGTTCCTATTCTTGAAAATTCAAAGCACCAAATGAAGAGTACTGAGTGGTTTGGAGTAAATCAATCTGCTTGATAGTTGAGAGATTGAAGTATTTGATGAAAACTGAAAGTATGTAGGTAAATTTGACTTTAACAAATTTCATGGCTTCGATTGCCCAAAAAAGAGCGAAAGAAACTTGATCAAATAAACGAAGTACGATTTTCACAGATGAGAGATGTCGTATGCATGTTTGTTGCCATGGGATTGAAAATCTTCAGTATTTGCTTCACGACCTATTTCTTTTATAACAAGTCTTGCGGGAGAACGCCTCTGCGCATTGCTCTATGTGGGGAGATTGTTTATGATTTGATCAAGTGTCTTCTGGGAAAGAATTTTACCACTTCTGGGAAAGAATTTTACCAAACCTATACCCCACCATTTTCTCTTCGATTTTGGAGGAATCTCGGGGACCATCTTTTGGCAAAAGTGGGGGGGGCAATTGCCCCCCCATACCACCCCGTGGCCACGCCACTGGGTCTAATTTTGCTTAGTTTTCCAATAAGTATACTGTGAGAACCCGCAAAATAGAAACCACTTTATAAGAGGGGGGTGACAGGGTAGTGGTACCATGGTACCAGAGGGGTGGTACCTGGTACAATATTGTGCAAATGTGGTGGAACCTGGTACCAAAGGTAGGGATACCGGTACCAAGCTCATATGACTCGGTACCAATACAAATTTCGTCCTTGGATGATTTTGGAATTCCTAGAACAAATTTTTAGCTTTTACAGTGCAGACAGTGACACAGATGCCTCGGTAACGTGCTCAGGAGTGGTTTGGTCTTGCTCATTGGTCTCACGAGGAACTGACGTAGACCTCCTTTCAGAATTCGCCATATTCATGATAGCTCCTTCCCACAAAAATGGTGGTACCAATACCTTCAATTTGGGTGGAACCTGGTACCTTATGAGTTGGTACCGGTACCAAAGACCCCCCTGTCACCCCCCTCTTATAAGAAACCTCAGGCTGATATTTTTTGAGAAATGGTGCCCTCATATAAGAAACTTCTCGGCCTGATTTTAGGAAGGTTTCTTATAGGAGGATCCCAAATATATAACATCATGGCTGATCAATTTGTGATGAGGTCATTTTCAAATGTATCAATTCAGGGGTGGCGCCAGAAATTTTCCGACAGAGGGGCTGGAGCTTCCGACCGGGGGGCTAAAAAGACGGAAAAATGGTGTTTCCGTGAGCTATTTTACCAAATTTGTTCCCACGAGAACCAAAATTTCCCCCGACGGGGGGCTAGATGCCTCCTGTTTTGAAAAACTAGTTTCTATTTTGCGGGTTCTTGCTGTATCGGAATCTGAATGTTTTTCTGGAGCTGAATCTGAATGTTGTTCTGGGGACATTGTCGTGCTGATGGTCTACCTTCCCTGCGCCATAGGACAATTACTGAAACCATAGCTGCCGTGAAGCTATCCAAAAATTGAAATGTGTTTTCAGAAATTGAAATGTGTTTTCGGAAATTGAAATGTGTTTTCGGAAATTGAAATGTGTTTTCTGAAACTGTAATGTGTTTTCTGAAACTGTAATGTGTTTTCTGAAACTGTTATGTGTTTTCTGAAACTGTTATGTGTTTTCTGAAACTGTAATGTGTTTTCTGAAACTGTAATGTGTTTTCTGAAACTGTAATGTGTTTGACCTGAAACTGTAATGTGTTTGACCTGTATGGGCCACCGTACTTTTGGCCCTCCTCGAACTTATACAGCTTCTCATAAAGAAACACGTATAACACCAGATCCTAATCTATATTATGTTTAGAATAACTCTTATATACACTGCTAGATCTTTTATTATTCTGACTGATGAATTGTTGAATATGCGAAAAATGCTGTGAAATGACTTTTGATTTCTTGGGTCTGCTTCTTTCCCATTTGAAATTTAGATCATTACATGACTGGTGCGAAACGTAACATGACCTTTTCCGAGCCTTTTCGAAAGGGGAAAACACTTTCTATTGGGCAACTATTTACGACGAGGTAGTGACTTTTTATGAGCTCGTGGAAGATGAGAGCTGATGAGAAATGCCCAAAATGATATTTTCAACTAAAATCAGTAACGAAGTCAGACAAAATTTAGGGAGAGGGTAAAAGTAAAAATTTTTTCGACCAGGGGGTAAAAAGGTTAATTCAGACATATTCATTCCATTTTGAATTACAATTATAGCCAGATTTTCTAAAGTGGGGTGCATTTAGTCCCTCATATGCTCCCCTGTCTTAGCCTGTGTCCCAGACTCCAGTCTGGAACACAGGCTACCCTGTCTCCACCACTGAATAAAATAAAATCAAGAACTAGAAGTGTTCCAAACATCACATTTTGCCTACATTTATCACGTAAGAGAACTGTGTTTTCAAGTTACACAAGGTCTGTAACTTTTGAGTTGTGTAGTGAAAGATTTTTGGTATGTAATGTGTAAAATAACATTCTTCAGTGGTTTGTTTCCTGAATCAGTGATGATCGATAGATTGATTACTTCAGTGCTTATTCGTCATTAGATCCCTGTGATCTTGTGGGCTTTTGTCATTGGGCCTGGGACGAGGCTCCAATCACGTGTGCACAGATAATAATAGGAGGGGGTTTCTTATCAAATTTCTTTCTGAGTTGCTTGCAAGCGTGGACACACTGAAACCCTCCAGCTCCAGATTAAAGTGTTAAATTGCCTTTCATCTTCCCGACATCATGGCTGCAAATCCAAACAAACCTCCTTACAAAGTTGGTAAGTAGTTTAAGGTGTGATATCCTACTTCGAGGACATCAGACATGCCGTGTGCAGCGACTCTAACTTGACATGGCAAGAAAGTTAGGCCCCCATCATGCTCTCATTCGTCCAGTCGGTAATGTTAGAAAGGTGACACGATTGTGAAGCCGCAAAGAACAATAAGATATGAGTTTGTTACGCAACACCATATTTTTCATCCTGCCGAACGCAATCTCCAGTTTTCATTTCATTTGCTGCAGTACAAAGTCCTGCCGTCTTTGGTTAAACGTCACTGTGGGTATTTTTGGATGTTTTTGGTATAGGCAGGGGGCGTGCTCCAATTATTCGTTTGTCCTCTGGACGGATTGTCACTGTTGTTTTTGCATTAGTATTCTTCCTATTTCCAATCCATATTAATCAACTTAAATGTTTGAAATTAGTTTAAAAACAATTTTACAAGCAACAAAAACGTCCCGCATTGTTGCAACAACAATTAGAGAGCATCACACTAATCAAGGAAGGTTAATAATAGGCTCAGGTAAAAAGTGAGTTTCTTTAAGTTGGGAATTTTTTCTGGCAAGTCTTAACTCCTATTTTTGTCAAGGCCCCCAGGGCACTGAAGATTTCTTTTACCTCTGGACAATAGTATTATTAACATAAATCCCTGGAATGTCAATTAATAGACTTGGTTGAATAATGGATTCATGTAAAGGAGCCCAAAATAGATTTCTTAATGAAACTGATGCTCCCAAGGAGTTGATGGAATACACTACTTCAATCAAGCAGCCTTGTTCTGGAAATTAGGCAACATTTCTTTGGCCTCCCATGATGGGGAGCTGGGGGGCCATGGCCCCTCCACTTTATTGCAAAGAAAATGCAATTCCAAAATTTGTTGATAATCGTTTTAATTCTCTTTGAAACCCTATGCTCATTTAAATTCAAGCAAATTTCCTAGCATCCATGCGATTCAATCCCTGTTCTGTTGATAAGGGAAATTTCATGTCGGAAACTAACAAGATCACAACTTCACTATTGTGCACAATCACAGACGATTTTCAGTAATATCAATGTTACATCTTTTAAATCACTATGAATATATAAGAAATCTAAAGCTATAGAAACTGCCCCAGAAAGCAGATAGTCAATGCAGAATGCAAAGACCTCACATCTTTTGGGCATAAAACTAGTAGGCAAGTAAGGCAAGTGCTGCATGCCAGCCAAAGAAAATGCTACTTTCTAAAAACTATACACTTTCTTGGTAGGGTATCTTACAAATATTTACTTCTCAATTCTGCCAGCTTTAATTCAAAATGGGGACTTTTCAATGAGGTGAAAGGCGTAGTCTAAAATTCTTTCAAGGGCTGCAACCCCCAGACCCCTACGTTATGACCCCACTTCAGGACTTTACCCACGCTTCAAACTTCCACACCTCAGTCACTTTTCCCTCTAGATCTGTCCCTGGGAGGGCAGCTTATCATATTGGGCTATTGTATATTTTCATACCAAATTTTGGCCCCCTCCACTTTTCAGGTTTCGTTGGAGGCCTTGCTTCCTATTGTTTACGTGAAAAATTCAGACCCAGATTTGGATTCAGCACCCAAATTTTAATCTACTTACGTGTTTTCAAACTGCTGGCAGTTGTTATGCTGGTTTGTGAAAACGTAAAATTCAAATATTCATAAGGGATTTGATGGTGAAAAATTGTTTGGGGTGAAACTTTATACCCCAAGTCATTTTCACAGTTAAATCCTGCATGGATTTTCAAACTTTGCATTGCCATAATATTGAAGTTATGACCTGTAGCAACATGAAAACTCATACATTGGTCCTTAATCCAAGTTCAGCATCTAAAATTTCATATAAAAGAATTTTGAATAATTTCTAAAATGAGGCCGTTAATGGAAGTAGTCTATTGTATAATGACAAATTATAGGCATAGAAACATCATTGGCAGATTATCTTATAGCCTGAACAGTGGTGGACACTGGGGGGGAGCAAGGGGGTATGGTAAAATCAATGATCTTTTGTTTGAAAACAGAAGGTATCAACGATGTGTTTTATCAGGAACAATGCCCTCACCCCCAGTATACAGCAAAATGTCCACCACTGAGCCTGAATCTTATATGGCCACTCCACCAATTATGTAATTTCAAGCCTTTACATCAGGTAAGATGGGTTACTATTGATGTCTTGTGCAGTTGCTACCCTGATCATCAGCTGCCTGAAAGTCAATAAAAATTTTTGCAACAAGTGTCCTTTGTTGGGAAAGCTTTTTAAGCAAGAACAGTGATATGAACAAAGTGTGAACATAAGAATGATTCTGAATATCTGCTTTGACATTGCCAGGTGAGCAAAAATTATCTGATTTAACCACTTGTGGATCATAGCACTTGGTGGCAAAAACTGCAACTTCACCTTCACAAGTCTGCAAGCCCCCTGTATTAACGATGTGTCTTCTCTCAGGTGCGGAATAGACATCCCCTGTTTATTTGATTGAAAAAATTTCAGTCCCTGTAAGCTCTGTAAGGACCTTGCTAATTATTCTTGTGGTATCCTAGGCAAGCTTTTCCAAGTAAAGAAAACAAATTATATTGTATGTGTTGCCAACAAATGTCAGCCCTCTTCTTCTTTCCACCCCCTAATTATAAAGACCCTGGTTTATTTGACTCCTCAGAATAGTCTTGATCAATTCATAAAATTTTGTTCCATTAGCTGATATGAGCCTTGTTGATATGGGAAGGAAATCCATTGATGTTGCTCAGAATGAAATGCCTGGATTGATGATGATGAGAAAGAAATATGGAAAGGACAAACCACTTAAGGGAGCACGCATCGCAGGATGTTTGCATATGACTGTTCAAACCGCAGTTCTTATTGAAACACTCACTGAGCTTGGAGCCGAGGTAAGTAATAATTTGATGCCAGGTCTCTTGGAAAAAATTGTCCTGTTTAAAAAATCACCAAAAATCAATCATCAAACCTATGATATGATGTTCTTTCTGATTTGTTTTCTCAATGATCCAAAAAAGTAAAGATGATGAAGCCTTTGTTTCCTCTTAAAGGAAAAAAATATTACATATTGAAGGGCACATTTGAGACTTTTCAAGGAAAGATGGAAATCTTACCTGAAGTAAAATTTTCAGAAGTTTTATGTTTTCTTTTTACCTTGTCCCACACTAAATTCATATCTGAATCAACCCTTTATCACCAAGCAATTAAATAACATTTTCTTGTACATTTTGAGAAGCATGTGTTGTCAGAGTTTTTGTAAAATTATCCTGCAACCCTTTGATGTGTCATTCACTTTTTCCATCACAAACTCTACAAATGTTATGTTATCAGGTGCAATGGTCATCATGCAATATATTCTCAACACAAGACTTTGCCGCTGCTGCCATTGCGGCTACTGGTGTCCCAGTTTATGCTTGGAAAGGAGAGACAGATGAAGAGTACATTTGGTGCATTGAACAAACCCTTTACTTCAAAGATGGACAGCCATTGAACATGATTTTAGATGATGGTGGAGATCTCACCAATCTTGTTCATGACAAATATCCAGACCTTCTCAAAGGTACGTGCACATTTTTCAAAATTAATCAATTGATACAAAATGATCTTTTTAAATATATAATACATAACTTGAGTTTCATGTAAAGCATCACATGTGTTAATATTTTGATAAGAAAAAAAAGTTTAATTGTTAGGAAATTCTTTGCTTACCGCAATTATAACATGGCCATGTATTTCTTATTTTTGATATTTGCTAGTCCTTTTATTTTTCTGGGATATTTTTCTGACATTTTGATTGAATCTGACAAAAAGAAGTTGCATTTGCAGTGCTCCACCATTTTACGTATGAGTTATGTTCACAGCTAAAATAGTTTTGCATGCACTGTATTCATTTTCGTTTGAAATTATTCCTGCTCTGATATTTTCCAATGACTTTTTGATCCTCTATTCTTTGAATTTTCTTTAACAACTTTGGATGGTTGCAAAGGGTGAAGTGTTTGGCTGGGGGTAAAATGGGTATGAAATAAACATGTTGAAAAAATAAATCGTACCTTGAAAAGAGTACTTTGAATTCACAATACTCTTTTCAAAGTATGATTTCATCGTAAAGTTTTATTTTACAATTAATATATCGTACAACATGCCTAAAACAAGATTGTTTGCATTAAAAATGGGTATGTTGCTGGCAAGAATGGTTGCTTGGGGACCATTCATCAACTTTCAATGCTTCAAGGAGGGTGTAGCTGGAAAACACTCTGTGTCTGAAATTTTTTGTAAAATTTTTTCAAATTTTGCCTCAAATTTATTTTTCCCAAGCTTACCCACCTTACCTCAGTGACCCTACTCATTAACAGTTGCAATATCAATGGTAATGTCTCTTTTCTTCCAGGAATCAAGGGATTGTCAGAAGAAACAACAACAGGTGTGCACAATTTGTACAAGATGATGAAGGCTGGCAAATTGAAGGTGCCTGCAATCAATGTTAATGATTCGGTTACAAAAAGTAAATTTGATAATTTGTATGGATGTCGGGAATCCCTTATGGATGGAATCAAAAGAGCAACTGATGTCATGGTTGCTGGAAAAGTCTGCTTTGTTGCGGGTTATGGAGATGTTGGAAAGGGATGTGTACAAGCACTGCGTGGATTTGGTGCAAGAGTCATTGTTTCTGAGATTGATCCAATCAATGCTTTGCAAGCTGCAATGGAAGGTTTGTTTTATTATCTGATTTTATCCTTGAGGAGGCATGGGACATAGACTTTAAAGTACCCACCATAACTGAGGAGGCCAGTAAAGGAGAATGAGATAATTTGAACTTTGGAGATGAGATCAAATTCTAATTTTTGAATAAGATTGCACTAGGTAAGGAGAAAAATTTATGGACTTTATTCTTTTATATAAACGTTTTTTTGTGAATTGAAGGATGACATGAAGTCAAATGTAAGACAGTGAAGTAGTAGTATATCATATGTGATGTCCCAAAAAGTTTCCCTAATTTGAGCTACTATTTTATCAAAAATGCATCATTATTTTATACGATATATGAATGGAATCTACTGTATTCTACAAAGGCCAACTTAGATCTGAGTATTTGTTGTATTTTTATAATCTGCGTGCATGAAGTGCTGAAGTCCATGGCTGTCTCGCCAAAGCATAAAAAGATCACATGAATTATCAGCAGAATGTGTAAAAAGTCATGTCACTGCTATGGGAATGGAATATTGTTTGTTGCAGGCTATCCCTGTATTGGGTATCTATCTTGATATCAAGCAATCACAATGCTTGAATGCAGAACTGTGCAGCAAGACATTATTCACCAGTTTTGAAAATTGAGAATAAATCACTTCGCTGATGATTTGAAGTTCATCCGTTTAATTAATTGGATGATACTCTTAATTCAATAGGGTATGAAGTTGCAACAATTGATGATGTTGTAGAGAAAGCACAAATCTTTGTAACTGCAACAGGATGCAAAGATATTATCACTGGCAAACATTTTGCAAAGATGAGAGAAGATGCCATTGTTTGTAATATAGGCCATTTTGATTGTGAATTGGATGTGAAATGGTTGAATGATAATTGCCAGAAAGATACAATCAAACCTCAGGTAAGACATTTGAGTCCTGTTAGGATATTAAATTAGTTGCCGAATATCTTTTTTATGTCAGTGCTACTTGAGAAGGATGGGAAAAGTGAACCTACCTTTTTGGGTTACAATATGTTAAAGCAACCGGTATATAATTACAAAGGTGGTGGGAGAAAGATCAAAGAAAGCGCAGAGTTGTTTAGACACAAGGCAGGTTGTGGGTTAAAGGCAGGTTGTGGGTTTGGACACTAGGCATCTTATTTCATTACATTTTTAGAGTTTTTTTATAAAGCTTTATTTATTAGTTATCTTCTATAGAATTGTCAGAAATCAAGGTGTAGGCATTTTTCAGAAGACTTAGATATATGCATTATACTTTGCTAGCCATTCCATTCACTGTTTGCAAGAAAGTAGGCTTTTTTGATGAAATCAAAGATATCTTCAAAAGCTGATAACATACAGTAGCTATGATCAAAACAGTACAGTGCATACCTGATCATTGGTCATACTAATTGATTTTATTTTATTTTTGTTCCTTAGCAAAGGGTATTGTTTCATATATATATATATATATATATATATACTCATAAGCTCAATCTCAATGCGTAATAGAAATAGATATATGAACTCAGAAAAAACACATTCTTGTAAACGTTTCGGCCGAAGCCTTCATCAGTATGACTGTTCAAAATTAGCAGGAGCATACATATAGATTACGAATTCCAAAAACAATACAAGAGAAACAATAGCCTAAGCGGGATCCTACTCATTACAAAGCGTATAAAAAATGTGTTAAATAGCCGGCAATACAAAGGTGGCGGGAGAAAGATCAAAGAAAGCGCAGAGTTAAGAACTGCTGAAGCCGGTGGCTGTGTCTGTCTCGCCGAAGCTGAAAGGATCGCATATTACAACAAAACAAACAATAGAAAGATCCGAGAGTGGATAGGCAGAACAGAAAAGCCTAAAAAACAGCGTGTATCCCTAACGAAAAGCTCAGTGCTAAAACCAAAACAACACAACAACCAAAAATATAACAAAAATGAAATCTATGTATCAACCTGCCTAGTGTTTAAACCCTTAGGGGTAAAGCAATCCAGCCAATATTGCCAGAAGCTTTCCCGCATCCTATTTCCCCCCGTTAGCCTATCGATTATCTTAACGCTAATATCCTTCAGAAACCCCTGGTGGCCTTCTTCAGTAAAATGTCTGAAGAATTCCGCCTGGGGTACTGAGGCCCCCGAATTAAACTTACGGCTACACGCCTTGTAATTATTAAACCTAAGCCTAAAAGGCGTGCAGGTGCTACCAACATATTGTACACCACAAACAGTACATTCCAACAAATACACAACATTTGACGAGTCACAATTAAACGAATAGTTTATCCTATATTCCCTGCTATCTATGTTTGAATGAAAATGTTCACTATCACTCATAACGTTACACACTTGACAACGAGATTTACCACAACGAGAACATCCCTTCTTACCAGTCCCCCCATTTCCCTCATTACTCAGCCTAGCCCTAACAAGTATATCCTTAAGGTTCTTACATCTCCTAAAAGCTATTAAAGGTGGCTCAGGAAACACCCTCCCATGCTCCTCCGAATTCGTGAGCATAGGATGGAGTCTCCTGGCAACCTTCCCCAAACTATTGAGCGCTGGATGATATGTCGCAACAAGCGGAACCCTTTCCCCCCTCCCTTGGTCATTGGTCCTGTTTCCCGCATTTGCTAGAAGAGCCGTCCTATCTAACCTACGTACCCTATCTATTTGCTCATTAACTAAAGACTCTTCGTAGCCCCTGTCCTTAAGCCATCCAGCTAACTCGCCTACTCTCTCCTGAAACTGGCGATCCTCCGAGCATATCCTACGAAACCTAAGTGCCTGACCATAGGGGATCGCCTTTGTGGTGTGCAAGCCTATCGTTATCGTTATTGCAAGCCTACTGATACACATCAGTACTTGCACAAGAAGTCTTGTCACCCCTGGCACACCAAAAAGGCGATCCCCTATGGTCAGGCACTTAGGTTTCGTAGGATATGCTCGGAGGATCGCCAGTTTCAGGAGAGAGTAGGCGAGTTAGCTGGATGGCTTAAGGACAGGGGCTACGAAGAGTCTTTAGTTAATGAGCAAATAGATAGGGTACGTAGGTTAGATAGGACGGCTCTTCTAGCAAATGCGGGAAACAGGACCAATGACCAAGGGAGGGGGGAAAGGGTTCCGCTTGTTGCGACATATCATCCAGCGCTCAATAGTTTGGGGAAGGTTGCCAGGAGACTCCATCCTATGCTCACGAATTCGGAGGAGCATGGGAGGGTGTTTCCTGAGCCACCTTTAATAGCTTTTAGGAGATGTAAGAACCTTAAGGATATACTTGTTAGGGCTAGGCTGAGTAATGAGGGAAATGGGGGGACTGATAAGAAGGGATGTTCTCGTTGTGGTAAATCTCGTTGTCAAGTGTGTAACGTTATGAGTGATAGTGAACATTTTCATTCAAACATAGATAGCAGGGAATATAGGATAAACTATTCGTTTAATTGTGACTCGTCAAATGTTGTGTATTTGTTGGAATGTACTGTTTGTGGTGTACAATATGTTGGTAGCACCTGCACGCCTTTTAGGCTTAGGTTTAATAATTACAAGGCGTGTAGCCGTAAGTTTAATTCGGGGGCCTCAGTACCCCAGGCGGAATTCTTCAGACATTTTACTGAAGAAGGCCACCAGGGGTTTCTGAAGGATATTAGCGTTAAGATAATCGATAGGCTAACGGGGGGAAATAGGATGCGGGAAAGCTTCTGGCAATATTGGCTGGATTGCTTTACCCCTAAGGGTTTAAACACTAGGCAGGTTGATACATAGATTTCATTTTTGTTATATTTTTGGTTGTTGTGTTGTTTTGGTTTTAGCACTGAGCTTTTCGTTAGGGATACACGCTGTTTTTTAGGCTTTTCTGTTCTGCCTATCCACTCTCGGATCTTTCTATTGTTTGTTTTGTTGTAATATGCGATCCTTTCAGCTTCGGCGAGACAGACACAGCCACCGGCTTCAGCAGTTCTTAACTCTGCGCTTTCTTTGATCTTTCTCCCGCCACCTTTGTATTGCCGGCTATTTAACACATTTTTTATACGCTTTGTAATGAGTAGGATCCCGCTTAGGCTATTGTTTCTCTTGTATTGTTTTTGGAATTCGTAATCTATATGTATGCTCCTGCTAATTTTGAACAGTCATACTGATGAAGGCTTCGGCCGAAACGTTTACAAGAATGTGTTTTTTCTGAGTTCATATATATATATATATATATATATATATATATATATATATATATATATATATATATATATATATATATATATATATATATATATATATATATATATATATATATATATATATATATATATATATATATATATAAATTTATATAATTTTGAAAGCTGATATTCCATGCATGGTAAATATCTTCTTGGTCTGCAAATGCCCTTTGGTTTCATTAATTATTGAAGAGTATGAATAATATTATTAAATAAGAATATTAAGCAAATCTTTCTAAAAAATTTAAACTCACATTGTTCTCTCCATCTTCTTGAAAGGTGGATAGGTACACATTGCCCAATGGTCGCCATATTATCTTATTAGCTGAGGGACGTCTTGTCAATCTTGGCTGTGCACATGGTCATCCAAGTTTTGTTATGAGTAATTCATTCACCAATCAAGTTTTGGCTCAACTTGAATTATGGACAAAATCTGAGGAGTACAAAATTGGAGTCTATGTCCTGCCGAAGCGAGTAAGTGCATTCTATTTTTATATTAGAATTCCTACATCTTAGACACTCATTAACATGATGCCAGCAAATTTAATTGAAACATTTGGTGCTTCATATTTTCAGCATAAAGCCAGCAAAATTTTTTGTCATCAAAGTATATGCTAGTATTAAAGCAGGATGATGGTCTGTTTTCCACCAGTTGCTTCTATTTCACTGTTACACAATTAAATTCATTGATTCTGATGGTAACACCCTTGGACGATCTTCATGTATCACTGCTGGGTAAAAAGGCCTGGCATTAAAATGATCCTGCTCCCTGAATATCAAAGCAATGATATGAAAACTTTTGTTTTATTCCTGATAAGTCCGGCAAGGTGAGTGATGTACCCAGCTTTAATTAGATATATATTCCTTCCAGTTGATATGAGAGATTTTCTGCAGAAACCTCCTATCAAAACCTGCATAGATGAATGAAAATGAGCCAAAGTTTCCTATGTTTCCGTCCTCGCATGTTTTTAATGTCTCTCAAAGGGACTTTTCAGAAAATCCCTTGCAAAATCACAACAGAGTGACCAATTCGGGCCTGGAAACATTCTAGAAATGATTGAATATGTTAGCTTGTCAGTCAGACATTGCAAAATATCATTGCTTACATACTCAGAGGGCAGTAATCTTTCAAACGCTGGGCTTTTTTCTCATCTGTTAGTTTGTTGCAATCTCATTGATATGTAACCAAAGTTGACTCTATTTTTTGGATTTCTATTCAATTCAATTCATTGGACCTTTTTTCAATCAAGACATCATTTCATTTACAGCTTGATGAACAAGTAGCAGCCCTCCACCTTGAGCATCTTGGAGTGCATCTAGCCAAACTCAGTACTGATCAATCAAGTTATCTTGGTGTGCCAAGTGAAGGCCCATTCAAACCAGATACCTATCGCTATTAGAAGAAGTCACAATACGCTTGCTACCTCAATTTATTAATCGGGACTCACTGTTGACAGTGATTATTGTGAATGTAATGCTATGTACATGCATTATAGTGTAAAACACCAAAGGCGTATGTTTTTTTATCAAAGAAAGGATTGTGTTTATTTTTGTCCATCTATTTTGTCTTTAGCTTTGCTTTTTGACCGTGAATGAAGAATCTGTAATATCACCAATTTTTAAGAAAAAGGTAACCTATAGCCTTACTTTTGGATCAAAAATGAAGAATCTGAAATATAGTCAATTTTTACGAAAAAGGTAAGCCTGTAGCCATACTTCATGATCGAAAATGAAGAATCTGAAATAGGGACAATTTTTATTTAGAAGGTAAGCCTATAGCCTTACTTTTTGACCGCAAATGAAGACTCTGAAATATAGTAAATTTTTGTGAAAAATGTTAGTCTATAGCCTTACTTTTGGATCAAAAATGAAAAATCTGTAATATTGCCACTTTTTATGAACAAGGTAAGCCTAAAGCCTTACTTTCTGGTCGAAAATGAAAAATCTAAACTATTGCCAATTTTTGTGAAAAAGGTAAGCCTATAGCCTTACTTTTTTGCGGAAAATGAAAAATCTTCAATATTGCCAATTTTTATGAAAAAGGTAAGCCTATAGCCTTACTATTTTTGCGGAAAATGAAGAATCTCCAACATTGCCAATTTTTATGAAAAAGGTAAGCCTATAGCCTTACTTCTTTGGGGAAAATGAAGAATCTTCAATATTGCCAATTTTTATGAAAAAGGTAAGCCTATAGCCTTGCTTCTTTGCGGAAAATGAAGAATTTCCAATATTGCCAATTTTTATGAAAAAGGTAAGCCTATAGCCTTACTTTTTTGCGGAAAATGGAAAATCTCCAATATTGCCAATTTTTATGAAAAAGGTAAGCCTATAGCCTTACTTCTTTGCGGAAAATAGAAAATCTCCAATATTCCCAATTTTTATGAAAAGGGTAAGCCCATAGCCTTACTTTTTGCGGAAAATGAAGAATTTCCAATATTGCCATTTTTTATGACAAAGGTAAGCCTATAGCCTTACTTTTTGCGGAAAATGAAGAATCTCCAACATTGCCAATTTTTATGTAAATGGTAAGCCCATAGCCTTACTTTTAGCGGAAAATGAAGAATCTCCAACATTGCCAATTTTTATGTAAAAGGTAAGCCTATAGCCTTACTTTTTTGCGGAAAATGAAGAATCTCCAACATTGCCAATTTTTATGAAAAAGGTAAGCCTATAGCCTTACTTTTTTGCGGAAAATGAAGAATTTCCAATATTGCCAATTTTTATGAAAAAGGTAAGCCTATAGCCTTACTTTTTTGCGGCAAATGAAGAATCTCCAACATTGCCAATTTTTATGAAAAAGGTAAGCCTATAGCCTTACTTTTTTGCGGAAAATAAAGAATCTCCAACATTGCCAATTTTTATGAAAAGGGTAAGCCTATAGCCTTACTTTTTTGTGGAAAATGAAGAATCTCCAACATTGCCAATTTTTATGAAAAAGGTAAGCCTATAGCCTTACTTCTTTGCGGAAAATGAAGAATCTCCAATATTGCCAATTTTTATGAAAAAGGTAAAGCTATAGCCTTACTTCTTTGCGGAAAATGAAGAATCTCCAATATTCCCAATTTTTATGAAAAAGGTAAGCCTATAGCCTTACTTCTTTGGGGAAAATGAAGAATCTTCAATATTGCCAATTTTTGTGAAAAAGGTAAGCCTATAGCCTTGCTTCTTTGCGGAAAATGAAGAATTTCCAATATTGCCAATTTTTATGAAAAAGGTAAGCCTATAGCCTTACTTTTTTGCGGAAATGGAAAATCTCCAATATTGCCAATTTTTATGAAAAAGGTAAGCCTATAGCCTTACTTCTTTGCGGAAAATAGAAAATCTCCAATATTCCCAATTTTTATGAAAAGGGTAAGCCCATAGCCTTACTTTTTGCGGAAAATGAAGAATCTCCAACATTGCCAATTTTTATGAAAAAGGTAAGCCTATAGCCTTACTTTTTTGCGGAAAATGAAGAATCTCCAACATTGCCAATTTTTATGAAAAAGGTAAGCCTATAGCCTTACTTTTTTGCGGAAAATGAAGAATTTCCAATATTGCCAATTTTTATGAAAAAGGTAAGCCTATAGCCTTACTTTTTTGCGGCAAATGAAGAATCTCCAACATTGCCAATTTTTATGAAAAAGGTAAGCCTATAGCCTTACTTTTTTGCGGAAAATAAAGAATCTCCAACATTGCCAATTTTTATGAAAAGGGTAAGCCTATAGCCTTACTTTTTTGTGGAAAATGAAGAATCTCCAACATTGCCAATTTTTATGAAAAAGGTAAGCCTATAGCCTTACTTCTTTGCGGAAAATGAAGAATCTCCAATATTGCCAATTTTTATGAAAAAGGTAAAGCTATAGCCTTACTTCTTTGCGGAAAATGAAGAATCTCCAATATTCCCAATTTTTATGAAAAAGGTAAGCCTATAGCCTTACTTCTTTGGGGAAAATGAAGAATCTTCAATATTGCCAATTTTTGTGAAAAAGGTAAGCCTATAGCCTTGCTTCTTTGCGGAAAATGAAGAATTTCCAATATTGCCAATTTTTATGAAAAAGGTAAGCCTATAGCCTTACTTTTTTGCGGAAATGGAAAATCTCCAATATTGCCAATTTTTATGAAAAAGGTAAGCCTATAGCCTTACTTCTTTGCGGAAAATAGAAAATCTCCAATATTCCCAATTTTTATGAAAAGGGTAAGCCCATAGCCTTACTTTTTGCGGAAAATGAAGAATCTCCAACATTGCCAATTTTTATGAAAAAGGTAAGCCTATAGCCTTACTTTTTTGCGGAAAATGAAGAATCTCCAACATTGCCAATTTTTATGAAAAAGGTAAGCCTATAGCCTTACTTTTTTGCGGAAAATAAAGAATCTCCAACATTGCCAATTTTTATGAAAAGGGTAAGCCTATAGCCTTACTTTTTTGTGGAAAATGAAGAATCTCCAACATTGCCAATTTTTATGAAAAAGGTAAGCCTATAGCCTTACTTTTTTGCGGAAAATGAAGAATTTCCAATATTGCCAATTTTTATGAAAAAGGTAAGCCTATAGCCTTACTTTTTTGCGGCAAATGAAGAATCTCCAACATTGCCAATTTTTATGAAAAAGGTAAGCCTATAGCCTTACTTTTTTGCGGAAAATAAAGAATCTCCAACATTGCCAATTTTTATGAAAAGGGTAAGCCTATAGCCTTACTTTTTTGTGGAAAATGAAGAATCTCCAACATTGCCAATTTTTATGAAAAGGGTAAGCCTATAGCCTTACTTTTTTGCGGAAAATGAAGAATCTCCAACATTGCCAATTTTTATGAAAAAGGTAAGCCTATAGCCTTACTTTTTTGCGGAAAATGAAGAATTTCCAATATTGCCAATTTTTATGAAAAAGGTAAGCCTATAACCTTACTTTTTTGCGGCAAATGAAGAATCTCCAACATTGCCAATTTTTATGAAAAAGGTAAGTCTATAGCCTTACTTTTTTGCGGAAAATGAAGAATTTCCAATATTGCCAATTTTTATGAAAAAGGTAAGCCTATAGCCTTACTTTTTTGCGGCAAATGAAGAATCTCCAACATTGCCAATTTTTATGAAAAAGGTAAGCCTATAGCCTTACTTTTTTGCGGAAAATAAAGAATCTCCAACATTGCCAATTTTTATGAAAAGGGTAAGCCTATAGCCTTACTTTTTTTGCGGAAAATGGAAAATCTCCAATATTGCCAATTTTTATGAAAAAGGTAAGCCTATAGCCTTACTTCTTTGCGGAAAATAGAAAATCTCCAATATTCCCAATTTTTATGAAAAGGGTAAGCCCATAGCCTTACTTTTTGCGGAAAATGAAGAATCTCCAACATTGCCAATTTTTATGTAAATGGTAAGCCCATAGCCTTACATTTAGCGGAAAATGAAGAATCTCCAACATTGCCAATTTTTATGTAAAAGGTAAGCCTATAGCCTTACTTTTTTGCGGAAAATGAAGAATCTCCAACATTGCCAATTTTTATGAAAAAGGTAAGCCTATAGCCTTACTTTTTTGCGGAAAATGAAGAATTTCCAATATTGCCAATTTTTATGAAAAAGGTAAGCCTATAGCCTTACTTTTTTGCGGCAAATGAAGAATCTCCAACATTGCCAATTTTTATGAAAAAGGTAAGCCTATAGCCTTACTTTTTTGCGGAAAATAAAGAATCTCCAACATTGCCAATTTTTATGAAAAGGGTAAGCCTATAGCCTTACTTTTTTGTGGAAAATGAAGAATCTCCAACATTGCCAATTTTTATGAAAAAGGTAAGCCTATAGCCTTACTTCTTTGCGGAAAATGAAGAATCTCCAATATTGCCAATTTTTATGAAAAAGGTAAAGCTATAGCCTTACTTTTTTGCGGAAAATGAAGAATCTCCAACATTCCCAATTTTTATGAAAAAGGTAAGCCTATAGCCTTACTTTTTTGGGGAAAATGAAGAATCTTCAATATTGCCAATTTTTGTGAAAAAGGTAAGCCTATAGCCTTGCTTCTTTGCGGAAAATGAAGAATTTCCAATATTGCCAATTTTTATGAAAAAGGTAAGCCTATAGCCTTACTTTTTTGCGGAAAATGAAGAATCTCCAACATTGCCAATTTTTATGAAAAGGGTAAGCCTATAGCCTTACTTTTTTGCGGAAAATGAAGAATCTCCAACATTGCCAATTTTTATGAAAAAGGTAAAGCTATAGCCTTACTTCTTTGCGGAAAATGAAGAATCTCCAATATTCCCAATTTTTATGAAAAAGGTAAGCCTATAGCCTTACTTTTTTGCGGAAAATGAAGAATCTCCAACATTGCCAATTTTTATGAAAAAGGTAAGCCTATAGCCTTACTTCTTTGCGGAAAATGAAGAATTTCCAATATTGCCAATTTTTATGAAAAAGGTAAGCCTATAGCCTTACTTTTTTGCGGAAAATGAAGAATTTCCAATATTGCCAATTTTTATCAGAAAGGTAAGCCTATAGCCTTACTTCTTTGTGGAAAATGAAGAATTTCCAATATTGCCAATTTTTATGAAAAAGGTAAGGCTATAGCCTTACTTCTTTGCGGAAAATGAAGAATCTCCAATATTGCCATTTTTTATGACAAAGGTAAGCCTATAGCCTTGCTTTTTGCGGAAAATGAAGAATCTCCAATATTGACAATTTTTATGAAAAGGGTAAGCCTATAACCTTACCTTTCGCGGAAAATGAAGAATCTCCAATATTGCCAATTTTTATGAAAAGGGTAAGCCTATAGCCTTACCTTTCGCGGAAAATGAAGTATCTCCAATATTGCCGATTTTTATGAAAAAGGTAAGCCTGTAGCCTTGCTTCTTTGCGGAAGATGAAGAATCTACACTATTGCCAATTTTTATGAAAAAGGTAAGCCTATAGCCTTACTTTTAGTGGAACGTGAAGAATCTCCACTATTGCCAATTTTTATGAAAAAAGTAAGCCTATAGCCTTACGTTCTTGCGGAAAATGAAGAATCTCCAATATTGCTAATTCTTATGAAAAGGTTAGCCTTACTTTTTTGCCGATGATGCTGAAATCTGACGTATTGCAAACATCTAGGCATAAGTTGTTATAAAATTAGGTACTGAGTCTAAATTCACCACGTAATGGTTTAGAAATCATATGCAATGATGAGAGATAGAAATTCAGCACGAAAATGATTTTATTTTAATTTACAACATCTATAAAATTGAATTAAAAACAAATGTTTGACATTTACTTCGCTAGAAGCTCTACGTGTTCTCGGATAAATAACCATTACCCAATTTGATACTACAAACATTTTTTACCAACAGAACACATTTTTAGCTTGGAACCTTTGCATATCTGACTATCTTATAAACTAGAGGTATTGCAGAGGGCAATCATTCTCCTCCGTGCAGTGGCCCAGAACTGTCAGGCACAAATAAAAAATCGAAGAACCCTTGGGAGGACTCATGGAGGAAGCCTCCGAGTTTATACTAAGTCTAGGTACAGTGTTTATCCTCAATCAATAGTATGTAAGCAATAGCGTGCCGATATATTGGCACTGATAATGACACAGTCGAAATAAACACAGAACTCAAAATGAGAGGTGCCCTATTTCCAACTCTGATAAATGGATCAAAAGCGGAAGATTGAGGGATATTGCAATTGATATTAACCTTTTTATCGTATGATTGTTTACTAACCGAACTAGTCGATCGAGAGCCCCTGTAAGTATTGGAAAGGATGTGTTTCCTTAGTTTTTCTATCCACCTTTTCGACGCAAGATCCACCTACTACTGATGTTCATGTGACCTCTAGAACAGGGCGCTATGATTGGCTGAGATCTCATCTTTATAAACAGAGCGCGAAAACACTAGGACAAATTTGTTTGAGTGTTAAGAAAGCAATCGATAATTTTCAAACATGGATAGTTTCGGTGACTTCAGCTCAGTAAACCTGCTAATAAATAAGATAGATAAGATGAACGTATACAACTTGCGAAACTTCCTGTTATCGAGAGGAATCACTGTCTCAAAGTGCAAGAAAACAGATACATCAGTAAATGCGTGTAGTTCAGCTTTTGCAAACAAAGTGACTTGCGAGGCCTTCCGCATGCCCTTATCCACCGCCTTGCTTTGACTTCGTTTCTTACCTTTCGAGGAAAATGAGGAAACCTGACATCTTCTCCATGTCTGTTCTTCATTGTAGGAGCGCTGGGCCGCCTGGAGTTGTTGTGACACCCCTCGTAATAGCAGTGTTTCACCATGTCGACTACTTGCTATTCTGGTCTTGCTGGAGAAGCCTGTCCTAGTTTTGGCGCTCTGTTGACAAAGATTAGACATCAGCTGATCATAGCACACTTTTTTATAGGTCACGTGACCCTCAGTAGCACTTGGATATTGCGTCAAAAAATGGATTGCCATCGCGAAAATTAACGTCATTGTTCCAAGGGAAGTAGAGGGAGCGTCGAAAGAGAGCCGCAGGGAGTGTTCTTAGCTGCTTAGATGTCATCAATGTGTTCGTCGACTCCATGCTATGTTACTGCCAAAACAACCCCTTGCAACATGACAAAAAGATGGCTTGCATGACGGACAGGAACATATCAGCTATCCCATCGACTCCATGAGTCAAACAGGACTTGCACAATTAGAAATTACCATGCACAAATGAACAGAAAACATGGCTAACCAAGAAGGAAGAAACATTAATTTTTCATAAGCTTAACCTAGCAAAAGAAAGACTTCCGGAATTTAGAATGATGCAAGACAGAGGGCACAGAACTACACAGAAACTATGCTGACTAGAAAAAGTTAAAATAAATTGCCCTCCATCTCCGGAAGTGTTATGAAAGGAAAATAACTTACAACTTAGTAGGCCTGAATGTCTGAATAAAGTGAAGAATCTAATTCATACCAAGCTATGAATTTATTGCTTAAGTCAGTTTAAAGAATGTTCAAATAAAGTCTTCGTTGGTAGCTTAAAATATCAATGTCAGTGTCTTGAAAGCTTGAGAAATTTGCTTTAAACTTAAATTTGGGATCGACCACGAATAATAGCCTTAGCAAGATGGCCTAATGAAGCAAGATGGCCTAATGAATCAGTGCGAGCACTTTAGGAATCAGATTCCGCGACAATAAATCATGCGCTCCTCTCTACAATTGTATAGACTCGATTGATATTCATAATTTTGGTAACTTTTTTGCGTTTCGTTTGCATTAGTTTTTCCACAAAAGAGCCTGGATCGAGAGATATATTTTTACATTTCTATACGAGAGGCTCGATTGAGTACCAGCAGAGCTTCCATCGCCATTGTGCACATTCGAAAATTCTTCAAAATGTGCAAATATATCGTTCGATGCAGATTCTTCTTTAGAACAGCTATTGACACATATTGACGGTTAGATCACGAGATTTCGGTGGAAGAAAGATTAGAAAGCGAAGTTTAAACGGAGAAAATGACTAAAAACAGAAACTTTTCGATTTGTGAAAAACAATTTGCTTTCTTTACACTGCTCAGTTGTTTCATTAGACTGTCTTTCTTGATCATTAGTTTATGAGTGATTCCAAAGAATATCTCAGAATTTGAGAAACAGATATCTAAACGTGGCATTTTGAAATTCGGGTTAACTACGTAAGATCATGACATGAGATATTTAAAAATGAGTTAAGCAATAATTCCATCGCTTGGACACCAGGTATTCAACAATGTTCACACCACTCTTTATTACAATATAAAATAAACATTTAGCTGAATGAGACATTATCTCACTCTAACATACAGTGCTAATTACATTTACAATTTCAAGAAGCAGGCTTCATTTTTATCAAACATTAGTTTTCACATACGCTTATGCCGTGGCTCATGTCTAATTAGTACGAGTCTTGTCCGGCCCATGATCTATGGCCCATGATCTATGCCCATGATCATCCATTTTTCGAACTTGTCATTCTATCTGCTCTGAAAGCAAGCTTTTCAAGTATTCATTTTGCTTTCCATACTGGTATCAAAATTTGCCCCTTAAATGCATCGTACAATACGAAGTTCTGTCTTGAACTGTGATTTTTGAAGTTTTACTTGTAACCATTCAGTTTGATCTTAACTGAGTAACAACCTTTCAGATCAGCTTTGAACTGTGACTTCTGCATCAACGCTTGATTCATAATCTACGTCGTTCTTCCTTAATCTATGGCTGACACATTCGATGAACTCTGTCCTCGGCAAGAAAACTTGAATAGGCTGGTTATCAGGCTACTAAATGACACAATCGACGCTACTTTAGAAATGAAAATTACAACGCTCTACCCGTAACAACGGTGGCAAGCTGTGGAAACCGGGTATAACTCTGTCCAACTTATGATCGGTCCGTGTTGATAACAATTCAATTTCCTTCAGTGTTTGTGCTTCTTAAATAAGCCAGCTTATCATAGTAATAACAACATCTACCATCTTTTCTTCAGTTTCTCTGTGTTCATCACAACACAGGTGTCTGAGTGCGAAATTACACCATTTTCAAAATGGAAGTATGGGGCGAATAGATGCATACACCACAGGACTTGCAAAGTCTTTTCAGCACGCATCTTTGGAGACAGCTGTGCGGGGTCACATGTCAAAGGCTACACGTAGTGACCATTGGATACACGCTCATTACTGACTCTGTAATTGTCCCTTGAACTTGCAAAGTAAACTTTGACTCCATCTCTAGGCCGTTTGAAAGTTCGCTTTGAAGGACACAAAAGTGCAATTTTCGTAGTGTCAATTGGAAGTAATTTGAAGTATCTCAAAAATGCGAGAAGAGGGATAAAGGCAATGGAAATTAGAGTTAACATAACTCCAATGAATACAGCCCACGGTGGATAAGGTTCTTTCTTTACTGACGCCTGAAAAAAGGAAAAATAAATTAAGTAAGTATATCAAACGTTACACGATACTTGGTTAATGTTCACAATGATGTTATGTAAACGGATTTGAAATATATATTTCATGAATAATTTCAGGTGCGTCAGAAAGTGTATACCCTCTTTGAAACATCATAATGCTAAAGTTATAACACAAAACGTACGCAAAATGACATTACAGGTTACTAATAAAAGTGTTTGTCAGACAACACAACAGCGGTACTTGCTCAATCTCAAATTTGTAGCAACCGTTCAACTGCATGTAACAATTAATGCAAACAAATTTGGCTTTGGTGTATTGAACGTAATATATGGCTAACAATTGTGCATATTCTGAAAAACACAACATTGAAGCAGATAGGAAGTCGAGACGCCTTGCTAAAAGAATGGCAATTGAATTCCAAGATTTTGCAGTCATGTCTAGCTGATTTATGTTTACACAATTAGTTGATTTACTTGCGTGGAAGCTCAATAAACTGCTTGCCAATCCTTTGCCTCCTTTATCTCGAACCAGAGCCAAAGGTTTTTTCCAAAGATGCATCTACGCCACACTGGTCCAGTTACAAATTTCATGCCTTTCTGCCCTTCAGTATGATAACCAGAATGCTCAAAATGACTCAAGGAGAGGAAGCAGAGGGATTTCGTGTGCTACCAAACTGTCACTCACTGGAAATCAGAATTCCACGAACAACAATGCCCTAAGCGTCTGTGTTCGATAGTGAGTTGTAGCTAAGTGCATCTACGGAAACGGATATAGGGGACTTTTTAGTTTCGAAAATGAAGCATATTTTTATACTTACCGATGCTCGATCCCATACATCGTATTTTGGAGTGTTCTTGGATAATGACCAAATGCTAAACAACAGCACAACTACAATTGTCAGAGGTGAAATAATTTTCCAACACCACATCCAAATAATTCTTGGCCTTTTGTTTGTCATGTATTCGATGTCATCACAGAACCTGTTAACATAAATATTACAACATTTAAATACATCTAGCAACGGAGAACATTGAAAAGCTCAACAAACCAACCTTCCCCTTGAAAGACTTTGCATCTAAATTGTGGAAATTGATGTTCTACGCTATCGAATTACTTTCAACGCATTTTGCCTATCAATGTAAACATTCTCAAATTCCTAAAATTTCACATTCTCAAAATCCTCAAATTTCACAGTTGACGAATCTTTACCAAGGCAGTACCTAAAGAGCCATAATGAAAAAATTTACACTTCACAACAGTTTACACCTTTAAGCTATTCAGACAAAGAACTAAGATCGAGCATTGGTTTATGTATTTCACAGGGAGCTGGTGAACTTGCAAACGCACACAATAATGATATGAGCTGTGAATTGATCGAAACTTGCCAATAGAGAGAAATGGGGACAGTTGAACTTTGGCGGACACATCTTTTAATGAAAACAGAGGTTGAATTGAATCATGTTGTAAGGAATAATTGTTGATTGACTCACTAAACAATAGTAATGATGATCCTATCATCTGATTGGATAATGCAAACTTCGATCGTGGTTCAACTGATTAGCATTTGTGAGAGGACGTCGAAGTGTTTCAAACATGGCCTAAATCTGCAGCAGGATAGAGTGTTTTGGCTACTTATTTTTGGAGGCTACCGCCCCCAAACCCCCACTGGCTCAGTAAGTATATTTCAATGCAAGTACTGATGCATTTGCCACGCAAAATTGGGAGAAGATTATATTAGTGGAAAATACTAAAAGTGTGTCCGCTAAAATGCAAACTAGCTACCTTTGGTTGCTATGAATGATTGATTTTTATTGGCAAGTTTACAAACCTTATCTGCCAGATAACTCCAGTCAGTATCAAATTCAACAGAATATGTTCTTGAATTGGCCCTCTGCAGGTTTTAGTCAAAGCTATTACAGTTACATTATTTCAATGTATATTTACAAACCTTGGCATTCCGTAGATGTATGAAAGAGACAGGCATTCGACCAATGCAATAACAAGCAATGGTATTCCACTGCAATAATTATCAATCAGTTGTAACCAGTAATTGCCAGAATTTTGTATCATACTGAAACCAAGTAGGTATAACACCAGGCAAATCAGTCCTGCAGGGAATAAACACCTAGACTGATAACATAATTCTTTGCATTCGCTCAACGTTTTTACAAAGACTCACAACCAAACGTATTCTAAAAAGGAACTAAAATATTACGAAAAATCTGAAGAAACATTGAATGTCTTCTATTCTTCGAACGTGGGGAGAACAGTCGAACGTTGCTTCGAATGTTACTTCGAACGTCACTTCGCTTTGAAAAGTCGAACTTTTTAACTTCTAACTAATTAGCCAATCAAATACTAAGAATAGGCACGTTGGTTGACAGTATGACGAAAGTAGCGATCTGATTGGTTGCGCCGTAAACGCGGCGGACTTGGCCTAAATTTGTCCCCGTTGGAAGCTGTTTTGTCATGAGTCCCAGTTTGAATCCATAAAAAATAATGCAATTCAATACGAAGAACTGAGACTCGTAAAATCAGTCTAGTAAACATTTTGAAAAAGATTAATCTTCAAACGGTGAGAAAACTCCGTAATATCTGATCATTTATAAACGGTCATTATCATCACTGTTACCTGTGGGTACTCTACGATCTCACACTGGCTAAAATTCAAATTGCGTCTGAATGGAAAAGATAGATCTACAGTGCGGTAGTTGAAATGACAGAACATCAAGTATTAAGTCTAATTTTTCTATCAGTTCCACAAAATTAGACTGCTGCAGTATGTATCGACATTTTTCACTTCCCTTTCACTTAAGCCAAAAATGTTTGATCTTCAGGTTGTCTGACATTTGCAGCATACTCACAATGAATTGAGAATAGGTCTTTAAGCTGAATTCTAATGACTTGGAAAGAAACTTTTACTAGAGTATCGTGTATTCGTTTAACTTCAGATTTTATCAACTGGATTGAACAATGGAGCAAACAATCGCAAGGCCAAAGAAAGTCTGGAAAATTCAATTCTTTAGAAAACAGTAGACCTGTGACCCAGCTGTGATCGATTTTAAAATTCTTGCATTTCAGGTAACTTGTTTTCATGATCGTGGAAACCTATCTTTAACTTTGAGACAAATTCCAAAGTGTATTCAAAACTCAATCCTATGAAATGTACCAAACTAAAGTCAAGTCTGGAAAAGTTCTATTCCTTTGAAAAAGCAAAGCTGTGATTGATCTTGAAAACCTCTTATTTCAGATAACATTTTCATGATCAAGGAAACATGCGTTTAATTTTGTGACAAATTCTAAAGTATGATAAATCTAACATTATGTGAAAAGAAGAGGATCTAACTAATTGATACAATCTTTCAAAGAATCAAAAGTCAAGTCTGAAAAATTTCAAATATCATATCTCAAATTTCGTCTGTTGCAGATGTTTTTTCAAAGAATTTTCGTCTGTTGCAGATGGTTTTACAAATAATTCAATTTATAAAACATTCATAATGTCCTTTGTAACTTATTCATAATAGTTTGATTACCTTCATTTTCCCTGAAATTATCGATGTGGACTCGAAAACTTGAGCCTATTTATTAATTACCAAAGAAAGATAAAGAAAGTGGCTAGTGGTTTCTTCATTTGATCTTGCGCTTGTGCAATCAAACGAAATAAAGTTACAATCGAGCAAACTTTACACTCCCTTTACACTGATATAGAAGAAGACGTGGCGCCTTGAGAGAGCCTCTCCAGATTCTAGCAATCTGTAGCAACGAAAGAACATTTCGAGCTCATCCATAAAATTTACGTCCGGTTTCTGGAATCATATTCCTAATTCATTGTTGTACAAGAGAAGCCTACGGAGGAGTATACTGTGCGGAGGAGCATACATTTGAAATGATCTTATTCAAGATAACACCTTTGAAATGTAAACCGAAGTTATGGGTTCTTCAAGGGTACTCTATATCTGATGCTGCCCAAAACTCGCTGGGACGAATGTATTATGCGTTGAAAGATGTCTTTCCTGCTAGTACACTACTACCTTTCACTGCTGAAGGCCACTTTCCCCCATGGCAATGCTGATTTTATTGAAAACATCTCTGCTAAGATTTGCTCTCAGAAAACAACCCCTTGGATAGGACCTTATGTCTGAGGGTAGGAATGTTGCGAAAACATTATCATTTCAAACATCACCTTTTCAAAGATTTGCTGTCTGAAAACATCCATTTAAGAACTTATTCGAACGTAAGAACGTAGGGAATTCGTTTAAAATATCACCATTTTAAATGCAATCTTCTCAAGGATTTGCTTTCTGCGTCTTTGAAACTGTCAAGAAGCAAATCTAAACAACTCTGTAAGATTGACGATCTAATCAAAATGTTCCTCTCATTTATGCACATTTTTGTTCGACTTTTGTGTGAAAATCGCTGTCTTTTCTTGAAAAATGGTCCACTAATCAAATTACAGAAAGAAGAAACTGCTACAATCATTGTGATTAAACGCTACGTTGAAACAGATCAAAGACAAACATCAGCTGCACTAAGGTCACAAAAAACCATCAACAGGTGGAATGCCAATTGAGAATTTGGCGAAAACAGCATTTTCGAGTGGGATTTTCGTGAGTAAACATGGATTTCTATATTAAGAGGTCTTGACATAGGTTTTTGGTCTGAAACTGTGTGTGTCCACGTTTGTCGACGATATAGGTCACAGGGGGTCATCTTAAATACGTTCGAAAGGAGGAACAAAATAACAAATATTTTTTATGAAAGCAAAGTGCTTGTCGTGAATAACTTTACGATTAAAGTAAATAAACCACAATTGGGGCGAGTCAATAAAAAGAGGCCCCGTTTGAAAATCACTATTCCCTGAATATCAAGATGATAATCTTTGGAAACATACCACATAAAAGTAGACATGTTTGAATAGATCTCAAAATTTTCCTGACAGAAATTGGCCACCCAGTTTTGAGCTTATGAGAGATCTCCTTCAAAAGCACTTTCGAGAAATCTTCAAACAAGTGCAAAACAACGACCAAGATTTGCTGAAATTTTTAACGGTTCTTGATGAGTTCAACACGTACTATAACATGCTTTATCCGTTATTCGAAGATGAAATCTACCGGAATAATGTTATTTTGCCCTTTGGGATGACATTTTCATCATCGTGTTGAAACATGTAAAAGCCATTGCGATATAGCATAGACACAAGAGAAATTTGGTCGTGTTTTTATCTGTCTTTGGAGGTTTCTTGGAACGGCTTTCTCGAGAAAATCAGTTATACACTAAAAACCCGCGTATAAGAACCTAGTGATTAAGAACCTACAGGCTGAAATTCTGAAATTAGACCCCCCAAGAACCCATTCAGCCTGAAATTTGAAATAGGTTCTTATTTGTAGAGATCATCGAACTGAATTAAAAGTCCAGTTGCTCAGTCATTGAACCTATACAAACTGATAATACCAAATGTGCATATAGCAAAGTACTCTTAAAATGATTTGACAGCTTTTCATTGGATTCCATGAAATTTCTGATTCTTCCACAAACTTTTGCTGTGAATAAGACCTTCTGAACTCAAGTGCTGTCAAGTGCTGTTAAAAGACAGTAAATAATAGGCCTGAAGTTTGAATCGAAACAATGGAATACCTGAAAGCCCTGAAGAAAATAAGAACCACTTTAAGAACCTGAGAAGCCTCATTTTCCACTAGATACCCTATATATAAGATTCTAGTCAGGGGGGTTTAATGTATTTTCAAAGAGCGGGGAGGCCGATCTCAAACAGGTAGAATTTAGAATATATTTGAAAAAGTTTACTATTGAATCTTTATTAATTGAATCTTGAAACGTATCTTTTTTATAAGAAACTGCTTATAAGAAATTTAACTCTCAGATCGTCAAAGAATTAGGAAACTCAAGTACTGCGGAGATATAACTTACGAAATTATTTATTTTACAAAGGAAATATTTCACATATTTTTTGCTTTATTTCACTTGTCTCCTTTATCATATTGCTCGGAATGTACTTGAGTAGCGTCTAAACATTGCAGTTTTGATAAACACTGTTTTGCAACAGTTACGAGTGGACAGGCTATGAACACGAAGATTTTTATCGAGTCTTTAAAAATTTCCTAAGAAACTCCGAGTACTCAAAATCTGATAATTTTAAGAAACTTTCAGTACTGGTCCAAATTCTTACTTTTTTGTAAAACGATACGTGAGAGATCTGTGGTCTCTCAAACGTGGATTCTTTTTGTTAGACTCACCCGGTATTAAAAATAGTGTGAATTCATGTTTGTAGACGATTTGAAGTCACTAAAGATCGGCAGAAATAGATATATGAGTAATACATAAATAAACTAAGTAGAAGAGAAAAGTACTATTGCATCGAACAGCTTAAAGTTTCACAGCAGTGAGCGGCTTTAAGAGTTTAACAGTGGGTATCGAGACATTAAGCGTCTACCCTCTATCTAATATACGCAATTAGACCTCCTGTGTAATGACCAGATAACCATCACAAATGAAAGAGTAAACACTCAGGAAACATGACATACCTGTTAAAACTTCTATCCGAAGATTTGGAAACCATTTTGCATCAAGCACGGGAGTGACGACACCCTCCAGCATTCCAAATTGCGTATCAATGCCCAATGTTAGAAGCATTAGAAAGAATAAGATTGACCATAATTGAGCATTTGGCATTGTATTGATAGCTTCGGTGAATGTTATGAAAGCGAGACCAGTGGCTGCTGGTGGACTCTGCAAATAAAAACGGCGAAATTAGTTTAATATAACAAGGAAGCTTTCAACTATTCTAAAAGGTAATCGCAGGCAAACTATATTTTCCATTTTGAAGGATTTTCTTAGACTCACGACATAGTCGCAGTTATTGCAACAACAACAACAATGACAAGAACAACATTTTTTATTTTTGCTCCAACTGGGACTTATGTAGATTGATTACAATAGTCCCAGTAATCGCTATTCAAAACGAGACTACTACATCAAGCCGAGACCTCTCATATTAGGACTCATAATATTACGGCAGTTGTTTGTCTGGACTAACCTTGTTTGACTTTTGAATACCCTTCGGAGTTCCTCCACAGTAGCCACATAAACAAGACACAATAATTTTGGGAAACCCTTTATGTAGCCAACCATAATTTGTTGCTTACTCCTTTGTATTTTGATTTGATTGCGTGCGAAATGTGTGCTTTTAAGATGCAACTCACTTTGTCTTCTCTGACAGGTAAGTCTTTGGTTTTACAAAATTCACCTATGCTACACAGCACACAATGTGTTCGTTAAAAAGGGGAAATGAAGGGCAATACTTGCACGTGATTTCATTAGAAAATGCGACAGATTCCATTGTTTGTTGATACAATTGACAACGGGATATTTCTCATAAATACAATCAACAATGGAAACAAACCTTTGTACGTAAGAACTGATCTTTGCTGCATGAAGCAATTGTGATATTAATAACAGACGTCAGATTCCGCCTTATATGGTCAAAATTGATCTCACCAAATTCGTAGTTCTCATAAGTATATGAAGTCCCACGTAGGATATTCGAAGTATTTAAAACTGCATAAACATTGGCTTTCTGCTCCGATAAACATGCATCGACTTTGATTTGAGCTCGATAGCCAATGAAGCAAAATATGACAACACTTGCATATATGCTAACTCCAGCATCGATCACACATATTAAAATGGCATCTCTTGTTGTATCATTCTTCAGTGAATTGTAACTTGCGAAACAAATTAGTGATCCATACGCGACTCCAAGGGAATAAAATGTTTGTGAAGCAGCAGATAACCAAACTTGAGGCTCTTTCAATCGACTGAACTGTGAAAAAAAACGTGCATTGAATTAATTGATCATATAGCTGACGTTATCAAAATGACAGACCGTGCAGCGACCATCGTTTACAAATCAATAAATGGTCTTGCACCAGCGTATCTCACGAACTTTTTCAAAAACCACCTTCACGGGACATTATTAAGTTAAAAAAACTCCGAGACTGGTTTACGCGTGCCTCGTATGAAAACGACCAATAGGTAGAATTATTCTCATATCGTGGTCCGTAGATCCGCATCGTTGGAACAGCCTTATACCTGAGGTCAAGCAAGTGCCCTCTTTATATGCCTTTAAAATGGACTATGAAATGAGAACATAACGTATTTATTTCTTGACTTTAATTTTGTAATTAGCCTATCAATCTTAAATTGCATACGAATTGTGAATTCGAATTTCAATCTCGCATTAAATACAGCCTTTGCTGATGGAAAACATGATCCATTAGAATCGCAGAAAGAGAAGGAATGGCATATACGAAGCAAGCCAGATGCAGCGGCCCTTCGCTTCAATAGATGCTCAATTCGAAAGCACCCTTGGGAACATTGTTCAATATTCCATAGTGCCCTCTTTGGGCGATATTCAAAATCATAAAAGAGCTCCGGTCATTGCAGAACTTGGCTAGAAATATTTTTTGAACATTTGATCGAAGACAGCGCCATTATACACACTGTTTGGGAGTTTGAAAAAGTCCCCAGATTTGCTACAGTGCCAAAATACTTTATCTAAACTAATTCGAAATAAGAATGGCAGTATTTCTAGATAGTATGTTGCATCAAGCCATATCCCTCTTCTTGTTTGTTTGCAGCAAATCTCAGAAAGTTTGCTTCCCCACGCTTAAAAAGCAAGTAACATCGGACGGACTACTGACCAATTGCTAAACAACCAGACATTGATGACAACAGTCATAGAAACTGACTTGGAGAATAGAACCACATGCTAAATATTCTTCTGAAAAATTAACAACGCCCTAAATTATTAAAAAAAAGATGCGATAAAATATCTTCCTCTATTCATGGTTGGTAAACGATACAACGATAATTGTTCCCTATTCAGCTAAAAAAGGATGAGAATACAGGAATGGATGAATAAAATAAGACTGATTTATTGTTTTGGCTCCTAAATTTTAAAGCATCAAAATCATTGAACTGGTGGTCTCTGCACTTTACTCTGTTTACAATTACTTGTATCAAATCTATTTCTTTTATCACATGGATCAGTCTTTCGAATGATTTTATGCTTTAACACAGGTGCACACAAAAAGAAACAGATAAGCCGATACACAAAATTCTTGCTTCTGGAAGGAAGATAATTTGAACACTGAATGAAACTTCGTATCCTTTTACTAACCTCAGGGATAAACAAAAGTGTCAGGCCGTCTTGAAATCCTTTCAGATGAACACCACGGAAAAACATGATTGCCAGAATGAACAATGGAAGTATTGCAGTTACGTAAACAACCTGACAAGGAATAAGAGAAGCATGCTTCAGCATATAGTTGATACTCTCATATATAGAAGCCAAAGAAACACAATACGGTCGCTCCTAATGAAAGTCTGTGAATTTTGTAGAGGGAGATCCACGTTACTCCCAATAAAAGACAGTCAATTCATGCTTCATTGGACGGGGGTTAATTGTTTTTCTCAAGATGCTTACGTTTTCATAGTAGCTTTGTTTCTACGCAGCATGCAAAGGTAGCTACCATGGACAGGGAAGTCTCCTAGTCCTTCCCCTCGATCTGATCATACGTCGTGAATCATACAGCATAGAATTTCAGAAATTTTGCAACGGTATTTACTCTAGGTAGCAGACTTGGCCAGAATGGAAAAATTCCATTGCTCGCAAGAACGCTCATTCCTTAAAGTATCTCTTTGCAGCGATGCTATTTCCTGCTAGCCAAATAGACCACATGGAAATGTCATTTTAAGTGGGAGTTTCCATCCAGTTGAAATAAAGTTTGCAAGGGGGAGATCATTTGTCTCCTGGTTAGGTTATCTTTGTTTTTTTCGCTATTCATAGCCTTTTAAGTGAAAAGGTGTGGCGAGAACAGGAAAAGATGTCTAATTTGTGTTGCTTCATCTATAACTGTCAAAGGTATCAATTAAAATCATCACCTTTCCAGTTGATTTGATTCCACGTATCATACATAGCCAGCATAAAATCCATACAGCCAATAAACTCAAGCTAACACTCCAATTGATTTCTCCTCCATCTTCGATTGAATTTGATATATCCAATGTTGAGCGATACCAAAAATATGAGGTTGGGCTACTCTTGCTGCATTCTGCAACTGGAATTTGTCTTGTTATGTTTCCTGAAAGAAAAACAGTGGATTACAATGGTACAAGTCTTGCTTCCACAAGTGACTATCAAGCTTTTCAAGTTCTTTTCATATGTCCTCTTCTGCAATATTATTGTTAAATGCTTCAAGATAGATTTCGCTAGAAGCTTGTTTCTGTCGTATGAGTACCATCATATTATTTGATATATTTTGTCGTAGTCTTGGCTGAGAATATACAGGAAATCAAAACTGAAATGACATTGTTCTTAAATCTCTATTATCAATGACAGTGACAAAGCTTTAGCCAGTTCCTGATATATTGTATTTAAAAGTGATTTGTTGAAGATACTCAGTCATGATACTTGTATTTTGTTTTGAGAAGATCTGGCCTAAGCAGAAAATATAAATCCACAATGCAGTAGCTGAAGTGATTAACTTATGCTTTTCGTGCCTTGTTTCCCTGCGTCCTTTGATTTGATGGCGTAATTTGGTCAAAATGGACTCACAATATTACTCTGGAGTACCGAATGAACGGGGGGGGGGGGTTGGAAATGGTTCAATATAAGAGTAATCGGGGGGTTGGAATAATTGGGGGGGTTTGGAGAAATAGAAAATAGTCGTTTTCTTAGGTAAACTCGTCTCTTTTATTTATGTGAACAGTGATATTACTAATACATTTACTTTTGAGTTCTGTTTCTGTTGAATGCACTTCTTGCGACTCTTTCTTGCGTTTATTCAGAAATTATGTTTACTATCATTTCATTTTTCCAAAAATTAATAAAAGGGGGGTTGGAATAAGAGCGGGGGGGTTGGAAAATTTTCAAAAATTAATTAGCGGGGGGGGGACGATTATTCGGTACTCGAGAGTACTCTTAAAAAGTGGGTCCACTTTTATAAGAATTGCGTAAATCAGCGGGAATTCTCGTACACTCAACAAAATTGCGGATTCATTCTACACGCACTTAAACTGGTCCCACATTATAAGGGCAAAATTATGTGAATCTCCATTGACCAATTGATATCAGCAAATCAAAGAACGCAGGGAAACAAGGCACAAAAGGCATTAGGCTATTGAACTGATAGGGAAGCATTAATGTTTGTCGAATTTTCTAGATTTGATTTTGGCCGCAAAGGATTCTGGGTGACAATGGATCTTGAATAAAATGGAAAAACTTACCTATTTTGACCGTTTCGTTAGGACACTGTGACCATGGCAACGGAACTCTAAATGAATTGACGAAATAGATCATGCACCAAGCGAGAATCACATTGTAATACAAACAAACAAAGAAACAAACAATAGCCGATGCTATGCCAACGCCATCCAAATATGGTGATATTGCATGCCATACTCCAGTTGAGCCTTTGCGAAGGCGCTGTCCAATACACAACTCCATGTAATATAGCGGAATGCCCTCTGCTACCAGCATAATGAAGTATGGGATCAGGAAAGAGGCTAAGAAAGAATTGAATTGAATATCAATGCTTGATATGAGCGTTCATCTAAACATCAGATAATCTGAAAAGCTTTACAAAGTGCATAGTGGACAGCAACGGCGTGCAAAGATCTTTAAAGGAATACTGTGCAAGATTCGGGAAATCAAAAAGTTCCATCCATACTCTTATAAGTCGGCTTGAATTCATGAATAAACTTCTTTTTTTCACTTAAATACAATCTTTTTGACTTCAGGAAACTGTTTTCATCTTTGACTGACTTATCAGTGATAAATAATGATAAATAAATAAATAATGATAAATAATTATTGTGAGAGCGGCAAAGGTCGGGGAAATGCAGAAATTTACAAAAAGAACTGAAATTGCCGGATTGTTAAAATTGCCGGAAAGAACTGAAAGACCTTTGCAGCGGGAGAACATGCATCAATAGAGTTAGAAATTTTGTGAAGATACCAAATAGACAAAACTCTCGTATCCAGATATCCAGATTTTATTCTCCTCAAATCAAAATAATTCTGACCAAAATGCTTTTCTTGAGTCGACAAATGATTTTGAAAGCTCGAAGGGTCGAAATATCGATGTGCAAGCTTCGAGCTTGGCTGTCAGCATTCCAAATAACGTCATCCAGAAGAAAAATATTACTCGCTCAAGGTCTATTGCCAAACACATTTTGATAAAGCTTTTAAAAAGAGCGTGTTCAGCCAGACTCCCAATTTTCGTGTAGTTTCGCTGTCCTGAAATATATAATGCTACAACCACCAAAGCGACAAATGCAACCATCAATTCAATTTGATGAATGAAAGTGGAGGGACTGAAATCGTAAGTCTAATACCATGAAAACTCTACTAAGATCCCGCTCTAAGAAGCCCTTCCCTTCTGATTCAAAATATGAAAAAAGCCCCCATCTCTATTAAGCCCCCTTTATGTAAAATTTTAGAAATCAACAACGATTCTCCATATATTTCGCTAGACAAGCTTGCATGTTACTTTTTAATGGTGTTTAAGATGGCGAATATGTCGAATTTAAGTATTTGATTTGTTGCTAATCCGCAGAATATCCGCAGAATATCCGCAGAATATTGGGGTAAAAGAACTGAAAAGCTATCACATACATCCTTGCCATTTGATTTTGTGAATAAGCCCCCCCTCCCCCATTTTAATAAGCCCGGCTCTGGAGTGACCGAAATCAAATAAGCCCCCAGGGGCTTAACAGAGCTTTTATAGCACCTTATTCACACTGACACGTTGTTGAAGTGAATGACTTGAGATCTATAGCGCTTGTCAAAAAATAGGACAAAGGACGAGAAAGAAACCCTATTGTTTCCTCTAGGTTTGCTTTCTTTCGACACGAGTTGGATTATCAAATACAATATGCTAGTTATAAACCTATGCGATCTCATCTTTTAATTTAGGTTATTCACTTTAAACTAGTTTTAACTAAACCAGGTTAAATTTCAGTCGATCAAAGCATTCACTGTGTTAGACTGACCAATCAGCGGCCTCGTTCATGGTTTATGCTGGCTTAACTTTCAAGTGTGAATGTGCTGTGGATATCTATGGAAAAGAAAACAACAAACAAACCTCCTCCATTTTTTTGGCATAGTGACGGAAATTTCCAAACATTTCCTAACCCAATTGTGTACCCAATAAGTGTAAGTAAGAAATCTGCTCTCCCTTGCCATCTTGGTCTCGTGTAACTTGATGCACTATGGCATTCGTTGATCGGTGATTGGTCGAACAGCTCGTGCTGCCCATTGGCTGATCCTTCACCGTCAGATGAAAAATTACAATCGGTTGTTGTTGTTGTCCCTGCGGAGGTGCTCGTTGAAGTTGGGGCCACGTCACTGCTTTGAAGATCAAACGGTACCGACTGGTAATCAAACTCCACTTCATTCCTCGGGAATGTCTCCGTCAGCTCAAAATTTGGCCTAAAATGAAAATCAATGTCCCAAAAGAATACAATTTGAATAGAAATTTGAGCTATTCTACGATAGAGCCTCGATCAAGCAATACTTTGACTCATTCTTATACGAGTGGCGTGACAGCTGCTATCATATTGCACGCATTCGAAAATTCTTCATATTGTGTATTTTCAGATTCTCTATCGATTCTTTTTGGCAAATGAAGGAAATTATATTCGATTTCAATTGTTTGGACTCTGAAGATTGGAAAATTCTAGGATTGATCCACTCATTCCAAACCAAATATCTGGCAAGTGAATGGTCTACTTATATGGTCTACTTAGACTTGCATGGCTTGATCTTTGAGACAAGCATATGACTACTGGCAAGATCAACCAAATAACATTCACGTCAACTAGGACTGACTGACTGACTGACTGACTGACCGACTGACTGAGTCAGTCAGGGCAGTGTCGTTCCTTTGTCACTACGTCGATTCGTTTTGGCAAACAAAGGAAATCATATTCGATTTCAATTGTTTGGACTCTGAAGATTGGAGAATTCCAAGATTGATCCATTGATCCACTCATTCCAAACCAAATATCTGGCAAGTGAATGGTCTACTTATATGGTGATATGATGACGATGATGATGATGATGATGATGATGATGATGATGATGATGATGATGATGATGATGATGATGATGATGATGATGATGATGATGATGATGATGATGATGATGATGATGGTGGTGGTGGTGGTGGTGATCAAGATGATGATGAGGATGCTGGTGGTGATGATGATAACGATGATGATAATGGTGATGATGACGATGATGATGATGGTGGTGGTGGTGGTGGTGGTGGTGGTGATGATGATGATGATGGTGGTGATGATGATAATGATGATGATAATGATGATGACGGTGATGATGATGATGATGATGCTATCTTTCTCTGACATGGAACAATAGCTTTCACTGCAAACACGAAATTCCTACCAGTTGAAAACTTAGCTTACATTTTTGTTTTGAGATCCAGTTTGCTATCATGTCGAGATTTAAAACTTTTCTGAGGAACTTTGAGTCTCCAAAGCTGACTGGGCAGAAATAAAACCAATCAAAGTTATGCTATCTTTTAGATTGCAGGGGAAATCCTTTGCCTGATAAAGGCCCTATATTCCATCCAACAACCCCAACAACTTGAAATAACGAATAACAAACAGACAAAATTGGCTAACGTCTGTTTAACCCATTTTCAAGCCATTTCATTAATCTTTTGATAAAACATCTTTTGATTTTCTAGCATATTTCGTGCCAGACAAGGTTGTACCATAAGTGCAAAAAGAAACATAATACTAAAACTTGCCAAAAGGATGTGTTGAAGGTGTTGTGGCGCTGCTTTGTAATCCACTAACTTTGCAGCCAGAACAGTCAGGCGGACGGGGTTCAAATCTCACCAGCACCTTGTGAGCGTCATGACAAGGAGTCGAGGTCTTGATTAGCGCTCAGCTATTTCTGCGATCCCAGCGCTTGGCGCTGAAAACCGCAACTTCACCTTCACCTTCAGATGGTCACATGACTTGACATGGGTAAAACAACATGTCATAAAAATTACATAAATGAATGACAATGCTTACCCTTTGTGCTTGTTCATTCCTTCCGATTTTGTTCTTTCTGAATCAGTCTACCATGACCCAAATAATACCTGCAACGAAATGATGAGATTAGAGTCTTTCGTAACGAAGCAAGAGTTGGAGGTTGAATGCCTCTTCTGCCTAAACATGGAATAGTCTTTATACAACTGGAAAGTAATTCATAGGCATCATTGACAAAAATTAAAATCGTTGTAGATCTCAAAGTTGATACAAGAAAAGTGGTATAACCTTCCAGAGAAACCAATATTCATTGAGGTTTACCGTATGGTGCAAAGCAGAAGTCTGCATTTTTTCTTGTCCTGATTTAGCAATTTGAAGATGTCACAATTTCAAACCTTGCTTAAACACAAAAGATTTAATCTGCAATTACTAGGTTACGAGCTGCCTTAACTTGTAGCTTAACGAATTTACTTGTATATTGTTCTTCTATGTTTTTGTTCCCTCATTGATGATGATGATGATGATGATGATGATGATGATGATGATGATGATGATGATGATGATGATGATGATGATGATGATGATGATGATGATGATGATGATGATGATGATGAAGATGATGATGATGATGAAGATGATGATGATGATGATGATGATGATGATGAAGATGATGATGATTGATGATGATGATGATGATGATGATGATGATTGATGATGATTGATGATGATGATGATGATGATGATGATAATAATGATATTGATTCATGATCATGAAAAACATATGTACTGATACTAGTATACACACGCAATTCATACGCCCAAGAAGAAGCAAAGCTTATCGAGTCTGGGGCGCTTATAATAATGAGAACGGTAACCAACAGTGAATATAACTACAATGAATTCTCAAAATTATCATAAATTAAAATAGAAATACAAGATAATGGACGAAACTGCAAGTAGCAAAGCTAAAATTAAAAATTCAAAATTAAAAGCTCATTGTTTCCTTGCGTCATGCTTCTTGTATTGTCCTCGTTTTGTTTCATGTAACCATGGGGTAGTCGTGTTATTACGCTCCTCTTTATCGTTCCCCGCATTGTCTGTCGTATAGTTATAGTTAGCAAGTATAGTAGAATGTAACTAATATTGTAAAATTTTTTCTGCATGCACAAAGATAAAAAATACAAAAGACGCTGTGTTGCCGAAAGCAGTCAAGATATCAAAAGTCTCCAATGAAGCAGAGTCCCTATACTTCTTTAAAACCATTAAATCAATTGGCTAAAGCAATGGCCACCCGTGCGATCATTTTTTCAAGATCAGATTGCTTTGCTGATAAGTATAAGATGTAAGGCCCATACAGCAATGAGATCACCTTACACCAAAGTAAGCATGTCACCACGAACATAGGCCAGCTGTGTGGTTCATAATAAAGCAAGTGACAGACTGATTCAATCTTTTCCTCTATCAGCGTCTCTTTCTTATGGTCAGTGTTGTTCATCAAGTCAGAAAATTGCCATCAGAGCTCAAAACTATACTTTATTTGTCGTACGCCAAATTAAGAATTGAGGCTGAAACTTCAAAAGCATAAAGCTTCGCGTTTCCTTCGGCGCTCTTATGATCTCGCGATATTACGTAATTTTTGCATGCTCTTTCAACAGTTTTCCACGTAAGACAGTCATGAAACGACATGATTTGAAGATCAGCTCCGGAATACGCATGCTTTTTTAAAGTTGAAATTAATTATTCCTTTATTTTCATTCTGATTCATTTATAATTTAGACCTCGAAGGGATCTTTCATTGCGTTCATCTTGTACCGATTGAATGTTGTTGCGGAAACTAAATAAAGCCATGAAATGGTTGTAAACTGTCTGATCGATGGTCGTAAACTGTTGTATAGATGTCCGAGCCTCTGTCTGTTTTATGGCAATGGTTGTTGGTTTGTTTGTTATGAATTACACATTGAAGACTGAGATCGCGGCGAAGTCTTGAACTGCAGCTAAGTTCAACAGACCGAGCCGGTTTAGATTGAATTCAGACTGAGTAAAATTGAACCGGCTTAGATTGAACAAGACTGCACTCAGATTGAGCAAAACTGAACCGGCTTAGATTGAACAAGACTGCACTCAGATTGAGCAAAAGTGAACCAGCCTGGATTAAACAAGACTGCACTAAGATTTAGCAAAATTGAACGAGTTTAAGGGCCAATTTATACGTCATGCTTAACTCGCACCGAATCAATTATGAAGTTTCGAAATTTTCAAAGTGTCGATTAAGTTCGAGATAAGCTCGACATCTAAATTGAATTTGGAATTAAGCTCGAATCAAATGCAAAGCACGACGTAAGCTCGTCGTTGCCAGTCGCACTACGCGACCAAAGCGCGACTTGGATTTAAACGTCGCGCTTCTGATGAATCAAATAGAGTTGATCTGTTGTTGTTTACAGTTACCATGAAAAAGTCTCATATCCGAGTGGGCGCCAAGAAGAGGTAGCTTCGGAATTGCCGAAATGAATTGGCGGGGCAGAAGTGCGACGTTTAAATCTAATGAAATTTTTATGACGCGCTTAACTTGTGCTTTGTCGATCTGAATCCTAATTGATTCGATGCGAGTTAAGCGCGACGTATAAATTGGGCCTAAGTGATACAATACTGCACTCATATTGGGCAGATTGAATAGGTTTAGACAATTTGGGTCGAGGCTCATTTAGCAGTGACAGAAGTAAAGCAGTTTTGAGCAAACCAGGCATCTGCCCAAGAGATGTTTCAGGCATCGTGGCAAGAGAACAGCCAGGAAATTCTAAATTTAGGGACAGTGGAAATTGAAGATGATTTTAATGATGATATATGCATGCAGGAAAGATTACAGCAAGGTGTGCCTGTCTTAACTTGAAAACAACGTAACATGACCTAATCATAATTCAGTCACAATATTTTGATGAGATCTAAAACCAACCAAAGCAGGTGTTTGAATTTAATTGGAAATGCTTCTGTCAAGAACTTCTGTCAAAAAACTTTTGCCAAAGCTACAACATGGATTCTATGCTTATTATCATGTCGCATACCGTAAATCATTAAATAAGCGCTCCCCTCGAATAACCACCCATCCTCAAATAAGCCCCCACCACCTCCACCTTAAGAAACAGGTGCTTATTCGGAATTTTAGCGAAAACGAGTTTCTGAGACGAGAGTTTTAGTCTCTCAGGAACGGGAATGGCAGTTAGCCCAAAAAGTAGAATAAACAACAAAATTTTTCAGTCTTTATTTTCAGTTTTCATGTCAAGGAAATGTTTCTAACACGCTCTCAAACATATTTATTTGGAGAAAATAAAAGCATGTCGTTTGAAATCCATCCTTGTCTTTCCTTGAATTGCTTTGACATCCAGAAAGATTAGATAAACACCCCGCTTGAATAGGCGCCCGCATTTGAGGCTCAAAAATGAAATAAGCGCCCGGGTGCTTACTCGGAGATTTATGGTAATTGGTAAATGATATTTCTGACTGCAATAGACTTTTTAGCTATTCAAAGAAAGTATCTGAATCGAACGATAGTTGATACATTTTCAAATTTTCGAATGTGCACAATAGTGACAGAAGCTGGAACGCCACTAGACTTATGACGATGGGTCCCTTGTATCCCTGCGGTAAACCTTGCTCAACAGGGACTCATAAGGAAACAGTGAAAAACCCAGCTTTACCTCCTGCATTCGATCGATCGAATCAGGATCGAACGACAGCCGTAGCTCTGTTCAACGGTCACTCCTCGGAAAGAAAATGCGATGAAACCACGTTAAACAGACATTTAATCAACGAAACGTGGTATAAATCTGAAGATGGAAGTTCAGTTTACCTGGTAACTGCAAAATGAGTTTCTCAAGGCTACATTTTCCATGTTTTTAAGACCAAAACAAAGCAGAGAAATCTTCAACTACCTGCTGCAGCAACTTCGTTCGAAATCTAGTCAACTGCATCATTCGAATTGAAAATTCGACATCATTGTTCTTTGCCAAATCTCACAATCTGATTGGTATTGTAGGATTTGCAAAGTTTGGGCCTAAATAGGGCCGTTTTATAAGTGTAGTATTATGAGTCACTCTTGACTGAAGCGCCATCATCAAGTCAAAGAGCAAAGGGAAACCAGAGACTCATGGTCATAAGTCTAGAACGCCACTCGCTCGAACCTCACATAGAAAACTGTGCAAAATAGCACTCGATGCAGCTTCTTTTTGCAGAATAACCATAGGCCTTGTGGACACGATTTGGGTGTTGATCGTGTCCACAATATCTGGCCTAAATGTTCCTAAATGAATAGATGTATTTCGTTACCTTGCTTTTCTTCAATTCACTCCTTATCTTCTCTCGCAGGAAGGCAGCGTCGATCTGGAAACTAGTCATCAGGTCATAATATTCAGAGCGCGGTACTGTTCGAAAATTAGGATCATTTCAAACTGTCGAGAGCATAGGCATCGGCTCCCGAGCAAGAAAGAGAAGATAAGGAATGAACTGAAGATAAGCAAGGTAACGAAAATAAATTCATTCATTTAGGAACAGTTATGCCAGGTATTGTGGACATGATCAACACAACAATCGTGCGCACAAGACCCATGAAATAACTTAGGCTAAAAGGTCGACTGTTTTCTCAATTTTGGTTGCCGTTAAAACTATGTTACTTTGCTTGAAGATATAAAGACTTTCAATGGACTGTGATCCCTTTTCGTTGAAATTGCAATCAACTTTCACCGTGTTGCCCAAAAGTATTTCTGAGTGTTGTTGTTTTTTAGATTGTGGCTGCCATAAAAAATTGAAAGAAAGCAAATTGTTGTTACATTGAAGGAGGAAAAAAAGTTGTACCGCATTGTGCTGTTTTCTGAGTCCTGGTATTCATTCTCATAAATGTTATGCTCATTAAAAGATTTGAGCTAAAACTAAAATCAAGATTTGGAAAAATGAAATATAAGATATAGGTGCCAACCAGATGCTGTTTCGATTGAGAACTCCATCAGTTAGAAACACGAAGAAATCAAACCGATTTTAATGATTTTTTTTTCTTCTGAAAAGCTATCATGTTTCGACTTGTCGCCTGATCATAGATGGACTCTTGTGTTCGTTAAAATGTGAAAAACCTTCTACAGATAAATTTAAGATTAATTTCATTACCATTGAAAGTGCTATCAAGTTCCACAAAAGAAACATTTTCATATTTATCGCAAACAATCACCATTCTCATTTGTTCTAAAATATTTCTGTCGAGAAAAAACCATAACAAAAAATTTTCAAAGCGCAGTATGTCAGATATTATGGTTTCATATTCAAAGCCAATTATCAGGTCTTGAATCATGCGAAGACATTAAAATACAAGTAATCTTTCCTGAGGATGTTTGAATTGGCCAACGAATCAACCAACAAATCAAACAGCAATTAGAAATGCTTTGTCAGCTTTTCATTTTCATTTTCATTTTAATATCTTTATGCACAAAATCCCTATCAGCTATAAAAAAAAAAAAAAAAAAAAAACTTATAAATCCTAATAACAACAAAATTAAAATATCTAATACAATAGTGTAAAGAATTAAAAACACAAGTCCTAATCATGGCCTAATCTGCAGAATGCTGTTCTACCTAGGGATCGTGCTTTGGGAATCGTTGCCGATTGAGTAAAAAATCCTTCAACTTCTTTTTGAAAGTGTAAATCGTAGGACTTTGTCTAATGTTCGGTGGAATTTCATTCCAAACTTTGGCTGCGGAATAATAGAAACTTCGTTTCGAAAATTCCAAATTTTGCCTTGGCACGTCGATATCTAATGAGTTCCTTAACCGATAGTTAGATAGCTGTGATCTTGTTGAAAATCGTCCCTTCAAGCTGTCAGGGCACAAGTCATTAGTTATTTTGTAAATCATGATAGCCCTGTCATATTGAATCAAGCTTGAAACAGACAGCCATGTGCATCTCCAGCCATCTTTCAATCTGGAACTCTCTATGAGCGTGCGAGCCCTATTCTGCAGACGCTGAAGGTGGTCAAGTTTGGTATTTGACAAACTGCCCCATATTTCATTACAGTATCGCAAATGACTCTCGAGCAGCGCCCTGTAAACTTGATCCAACTTTGTCTGCGGGAGGATATTCTTTAGTTTACGGATAGAAGAAAGTCCACTTTTGAGTTTGCTTTTGAGTTTCTTGTACTGTGCAGTCCAAGAAAGACTTTCATCCACAGAGACCCCAAGGTATTTTACTTCATGGACCCTCTTAAGTTCTTCTCCGCTTATATCTAGACGAATAGGATTTTGGATACGGGTTAGCTGCCGTTTATGGCCTATAATCATGAATTCAGATTTTTTGGTATTTAGGCTCATCTTATTTTGCCGCATCCAGTCTGAAATATTTATTAATTCATTTTGACCTACTTGGCACTTTCATGGGCAGGTGCCATGTCGAAAAGTACCCTTGACGTTGACTAATTGATTAAATCCATGTCTACAGACCAGATTATTCAGTTGCAATTTTGCTTTAGGCCTGAATTTCGTCAGGCACCAGACATTTTTTATTGTATTTTAACGAGCGGATATCAAGATCTGAAGTATTCATGCGAGAAATGGCGAATATACATAGACAAAAAGCTTCAGGTTTCCGAAATGACAAAGCGATGACCCTTTTACGCGAATAGATTTCACACCTTTGAGCACACTAGATTCATCAAAATAACAGTGAAAGCAAAATATATGGTTGGTTGGATACGTTGAAGAATGGGTTGTCAGACACTACAGCTATGTTTCAGTGTCTTTGCTTCTGCAGAGGAAAAATTATCTATTTTTGAGGAGGAGATTTGATGTATTGCCTCCACAGAGGCTCGGGAGGAGAGGGGATTTGATTCAGGATGTTGCGTGTGTGGCCTCTGGTTACGCACATTACATATATTGCATTTAGGACACGTAATCTCCTCATGTCTCCTGCTTATATTGCATGTCTGGTTTATGTAAAGCGAGTATTTCATAAGAGCAAGAGAGAATTTAGCAGTCAGTCGATCATACTCTGATTCAGAAAATAGTTGTTGTTTCTGAGTCTCGCCTAGCGAATCCTCAAGCGCATCAAATTGGTGACAGAGTTGGTGGCGAGTACGAAGATATTATGGCAACTTCTATTACACCAGAGAAGTTCGAATCCGGTGATATCTCTTCGTGGTTACGCCAGTTTGAAGTCTGTGCAACTGCAAATTCATGGGATAACGACAAGAAATTAAAAGTTCTGCCTGCTTTTCTACGAGGACCAGCAGCCACTCACTATTTTTCATTCTCTGATGCCCAAAAAGCATCATACAATGAGCTGAAAAAGAGTCTTGTAGCAGCCCTCTGCCCGCCAGTTGACCGTGAAAAATATTTCACAGAGTTTGAAAGCCGATCTCTCCGCCCAAGTGAAGACCCCTCGATTTATCTGTGGGAACTGCAAGAAATTTTAAAGAAAGCTGACCCTTCGCTTGCTGATGAAGCACGTGATGCACTTCTGTCTCGTCAGTTCATGAAAGGCCTTCCTGAGAGTCTTCGTCTCAAGCTCCTAGAGGCCAATCCAACACCGTCCCTTGCTGAGATGACGAAATTTGTTCAACGTTTTCGCGCTGTTCATCGACCAGCGGAGCAACCACTGGCTTTTGCTTCACCAGTTGCCCCTGCACCTGCAGACCGTCCCTCCAGTCATCATCAACACGACACGCTCAAGGATTCGATTGGTCAATTAACTGCTGCTGTTTCAGCCTTGACTGCAAGCCACAAAAGTCTGGAAACATCTCTTTCCCAACCAGAACCTCGTAATCAGAATGTTATTCAACGTGGATCCCGTGGAAGATTTCAAAAATCAAGCAATGCACAAAGACGCCAAGGCCGATGTTTTAATTGCAATCAACTCGGACACTTTGCATCGAATTGTCCATGGGACTTGCATTGTCAATTGTGCCGTGGATGGGGGCACACGCAGAACCAATGTGCCAATAATTATACACAACGATCTTCATCAGAGGGTAAGTCTTTAAACTTCAACGGGGTGCCTCAATGAGGGGCTGGGTTGCAGGTCACCCCCAAATTTTCTCTGCTGGGTTATGTGGAGCATCATTCGAGATGCCAGATCAGCCTCTTGTTGTGTGCCATTTTGGCACTTCTAACCTTTCCGCTCTTGTTGATACGGGCTCTATGAAATCCTTTATTTCTTTCGATGCTTTTGAACAAATTGAACCAAAACCAGCTCTCCATACAGTTTCACAACAATGTTTTGGAATCAACGGTCAACCACTACACGTGGAAGGAGGTGTGCAAGCTGCATTTTCCTTTCCCTGCAGCAACAATGTTTCCTATACAGGTGATTTTCTAGTTTCCCGCCATCTTTACAAGCCGCTGCAGTGTGTTTTGGGATGGGATTTTCTAACTGCCAATGGGTTGAGCCTAGTGTATAGGGACAATGGTGCATATTATTTAACGGGAAGGCATGGTGATACTCCCCTCATTCCACAGGATAAGTGCCTGGATTATCCTCTTCCAACCAAGCTAAACCAATGTGCTGGCGTTGCCGAGAATGGCAATATTTTATCGTCTACCCTTTTTCACCAATCAGAAAATAAAGGACCAGTTCCCATTACTTTACCAGCTAGTATTTGTGTGCCAGGTAGAACAGAAATCATAGTTACAGGCCAGGTCACAAAAAACTACAAGGATGATCTAGGAATGGTGTCCCCAATTAACAACGAATCTTTGCCCACAGGAATTTTAGCAGCGTATTCAGTTAGTCAGGCAGAAAGCAGGAAAGTCCTAGTTCGTTTGATGAATTCATCTAATTTTGATATTTCATTACAGGCTGGTCAAAAGATAAGCGAATTCTGTCCACTTGTAGAACCTATTGCAAAAAGTTCTGCGCATAACAAATGCACACCTGGGCCTAATTTAGTGTGTGGTTCCATCATACCTGAGAAGTTGTCTCTTGAGCTAGAAGCAGCAATTAGCCCTTCTTTGGAAAAGCATGAACGCTGTCTTCTTTTAAATACCCTTCTCAAATATTCGGATGTTTTTGATGAGTCCTTGGGCCAAACGGATGTTATCACACACCGGATCGACACAGGTGATGCAACTCCTATTAAGCAGTCCCCGAGGCGGTTACCATACGCTTTTAGGGAAGAAGCTAAATCACAGGTAAGGGATATGCTGGACCAAGGTGTCATTCAGCCTAGTACTTCTCCATGGGCTTCACCAATTGTCCTAGTCAAGAAGAAAGATGGTAAGTACAGGTTCTGTGTTGACTACCGTAAGTTAAACTCAGTCACAGTAAAGGATGCACATCCATTGCCTAGGGTTGATGATTTGTTGGATTCATTGCAAGGTTCCATTATGTTCAGCACTTTAGATCTTAGGACAGGGTATTGGCAAATAAATATGGACCCCGCAGACCGCGAGAAAACAGCCTTTACCACCCCAGATGGGTTGTGGGAGTTCCTGCGCTTACCCTTTGGTGTTTCCAACGGCTGTGCCACCTTTCAGAGAGCCATCGAAATTGTCCTGTCTGGCCTAACCTATGAAACATGCCTTTGTTACTTTGACGACATAATAATTCCATCGAACAGTCTCGCACAACAGTGTCAGCGGCTCTCCCTTGTCTTAGGTCGATTTCGGGAATATAATTTGCGCGTCAAGGCATCTAAATGTTCCTTTGGAGCAGATAAGGTAACATATTTAGGCCATGTTGTGTCCTCTGAAGGAGTTCAGACTGATCCAGGTAAGATTGAGGCCGTTTCAAAACTCCTTCCACCAAAGACAGTTGAACAGGTAAGATCTTTTCTCGGCCTAACAGGCTACTACAGAAAGTTTATACCAAACTATGCGGCATTATCTGCACCTCTTGTGGCCTTAACTAAGAAAGGAGTTAAATTTGCATGGGAAAATAAACATAATCTCGCATTCTGTACTTTGAAGGATAAACTTTGCAAAGCTCCCATTTTAGCATACCCCAAATTTGACAGACCTTTTACTTTACACACAGATGCATCCGATATTGGAATTGGTGCTGTGTTGTCACAGATTGACACTAGTGGTAAGGAGAGTGTCATCTCATACTGTAGCCGATCACTTTCAGATCGTGAAAAGAACTATTCCGCCACAGAAAAGGAAGCTCTTGCTGTCATTTTTGCTGTTGAACATTTTCGTGTTTATTTGCTTGGTCGACAATTTACACTTGTTACGGACCACAGTGCATTGCAATGGCTTCATACTGTTGAGCCAAAGGGGAGACTTGCCAGGTGGGTCATGACACTCCAGGAATACTCATTTATAATCAAACACCGCCCTGGCATTGCCCATGGGAATGCTGATGGACTTTCCCGTTTGCCATCAGATGAAAAGATGCTCCCGAGGCCCCTGTGGTTGACCAATCATTTGGTTGTGCCACGACAATGACTCCTGGCTATAATCTCCATCAGGCTCAACTGAATGATCCAGTCATTGCTAAGATCATTGAATTGAAATCGGCCAAATTACCTAAACCACCTTATTTTGTTTGGGCAGACAATCCGTCCCTTCGTACTTTCTGGCACTGCTGGGACAGTTTATTCCTCTCTAACGGCTTGCTGGCCAAGAATCTTAGTACAGATCATTCCCTACCGAGGTATGCATATGTGGTACCAGAAGCACTCGTTGATTCTGTTTTGTATGGGATTCACTGTAGTCCATTCTCAGGTCACTTAGGAATTCGTCGGACACTTCATCGAGCCAAAGAACGATTTTTCTGGCCAAAAATGTCGGTACAAATAAGTGATTTTGTGAGATCGTGCCAAACCTGTGCCAAAAACAAGACAGACAATCACCTTAGGAAGGCACCACTTCGCTCTATTGAAGTAAGCGAACCGTTTGTATTTTGGGCGATGGACTACATGGGTCCTTTACCTGAAACATCGAGAGGAAATAAACACCTGCTGGTGGTAATGGATCACTTCAGTAAGTGGTCTGAAGTTTTTCCCACTAAAGATCAAAAAGCTCGTACAGTTGCCGAAGTTTTAGTCTCTAAAGTTTTCACCAGATTTGGTCCACCCGAAATAATTCACTCCGACCAAGGGTCAAATTTTGAAAGTAATTTGATGAAGGAAATCTGTAGCCTCATGGGTATCCACAAGTCCCGTACCTCTGCATATCACCCTCAATGTGATGGGCTGGTTGAACGGCAAAACCGCACTTTGCAGGATATTCTTGCCTCTTATGTTTCGAAATATAAAGATGATTGGGACTTGTGGGTAGATCTTGCTGTTTATTCCTACAACACTAGTGTTCATGAAAGTACAGGTTTTAGTCCCTACGAACTTGTCTTTGGAAGGGTAGCTAGAACTCCAATTGAAGTAGATCTTGGAATACCAATTAAGAATCCAAGTACGCAGCATGAATACTCACAGTCAGTTAGAAGAAATCTTCAGGATATAGTGCAGATAGCAGGCAAAAGTCTTGAAAAAAGTCGACTAGCTAGTCAGAAACAAGTAGACAGCAAAAGTAAAGGTAACTGGGTCCCTCTTCCAGTCGGTCGCTCGGTATTACTTCGCCGCCCAAAAGCTTGGAAATTTGGAGGGAGATGGATTGGGCCTTATCAAATCATTTCTCAACTTGGGGTTAACTATAAAATTCGGTCAAAACAAGGAAAAGACATGATTGTGCACCACAATAATGTCAAAGCTTGCACATTTCCCTTCGACCAAGGGAAAACTATTGCCCCAGTCAGGGAAGCAGAGGAAATGACATTTTCCGAAAACCAAGATAACCCCCAAGTTCCTGGAGAGAGACCATTGCAACCACGCCCAGCAAGACTGAGACAAAATATAGGACCCCCGCTGAGGTTTGGAGATTTTGTTACCCACTGACGACTGGGAACAAAATAGAAGGGAGGGGGTGGTGTTGCGTGTGTGGCCTCTGGTTACGCACATTACATATATTGCATTTAGGACACGTAATCTCCTCATGTCTCCTGCTTATATTGCATGTCTGGTTTATGTAAAGCGAGTATTTCATAAGAGCAAGAGAGAATTTAGCAGTCAGTCGATCATACTCTGATTCAGAAAATAGTTGTTGTTTCTGAGTCTCGCCTAGCGAATCCTCAAGCGCATCACAGGAGCTGAGGAGTAACTGTCTACATTTGAGCAATGAATATCCAACAGTTAAAATGCCCTCTGCTCGGCTTCTGAATAGCGTAAACAAAATCCGCCAGACAGCCTTCTTCTTTCGTCTGAAGCACAGAACTTCTCTTAAAAACCTCCCTTCGCTGGCACCAAGTGAGAGTTTGCCGCACTGGTTCAGGACAACTTTTTCCTTTGGCTGCATTCGCTAATCTCTTTGAGCCAAGAGGTGTGAACCAAAGCAACTGACGCTATTGTATTACAAAATCTGCCCTTGTTACATGTTCCACAAAGTGTGGTTTCACATATTTTTCACTTCAGAAACTTTCTTCTCCCTGAAATCTCATTGAATATAAGTTATTTTGAAATACTACCTTTTACAAACACAATGCAAAACGCCTTATTTCAATCTTCCTCACAACGTATGTTGATACAATCACAGCCAACTTCTTCAACTTTTAGCTGTTTCGAAAGATGTTACTTTCCTTCATAAAAACAACACAGCTTGTTGACCTGTAGATCTTTCTTCTGGAGTGAGATAACATATGTAGTGCTCTATCTAATTTCAAACAGTCACCTGTGAATTATATCTTTTCACTAGGATATCACTTTCTTCAAAGACAAACCACTGACAAGCAGGTGTCTTTTTCAACAGCAATATCCATCGTAACCTTTTTGATGACTGAAACGCTCTTATATTTATGACATGTATGTATGTATGTATGTATGTATGTATGTATGTATGTATGTATGTATGTATGTATGTATGTATGTATGTATGTATGTATGTATGTATGTATGTATGTATGTATGTATGTATGTATGTATGCATGCATGTATGTATGTATGTATGTATGTATGTATGTATGCATGTATGTATGTATGTATGTATGTATGTATGTATGTATGTATGTATGTATGTATGTATGTATGTATGTATGTATGTATGTATGTATGTATGTATGTATGTAAAATTCGCCAAAAATTAACGTTAAAATAAAAAATGTTTTTTAAAAGAAGACTAATTACAGGCGTGTGATGTCAAGTGAAACTAAAAGACACATAAAAACATTTAATCTAGAAACACCCCTAGTTAAAATGGCAGGGATAGCATTAATAGGTCAGTGCGACCTTGTTTCCATAATGGTCCCTCGTTTCCATAATGACATTTCAGATTCCATATTAGCGTTACAGTAAAAAGCTGTTTTCCTTCCTTTGTTTTCCTTCACAAATTTACCAGATTTGAACGCTCGATCCAAACCTCTTTTTCAAGAAGCAAAAAGGCCTGTTGACTTAAATGAGGAATTGTTATTCTAAAACGGTTATAACTTTCTTAAAAGTTTCTCTAAACGACTGTGCCTGTGATTGTTGCAGGCCTGCATCAAACTCTTCAAAAATCCTCCTAAGATTATCAACAAAATATCAAAACCTAAAAGGATTTGGTCTACAGCATTATCTAAAAGTATTTCCTCAATCAAAAGAAAAGATGTTCTTAAAGTGAGACCCATTCGATATCATTATCAATGGCACATGCTAACCTCACTACATATGGACCCTCAAGTTACGCTCATCTCATTGAGTTGAATTGTTGCTGTCATGCAAAACTCTCAATGGACGCCGAGATTCTGTCACCCCGTATGGATCAGCATGTAGCTTAGAACAAGGTGGTTTTTGCTTTGTGGCAAGAATGACCCTTTACCGACGTCCTGACACATGATTTTATGGAACAGCAGTTCTGGAAAACTGATTTTTAAGGCATTTAAGAGCAAGTTGTTGTGATAAAAAATCAGCACGTCATTTAGGCCGAATTGATCTTTCAGATGTATTCTAAAATAGAATGCGAATCGAACGACGGATTGATACATTTAGTAGAGGGTTCGAATGTACACAATGGTGATAGAAGCTCCAACGCCAGTTAATGGATTCTTTCGTAGAGCAGCTGAAAGGTTTCATATAGTAAGAGCGAAATTATGACCTGTAATCGAGTCAAGGCACATGCTTCGATAATAATAGCAAAAACTGCTGCCCGGCGAGGATAAAGACAATATTCTCGAAAGCTTATATTTGGGAAGTTATGTTATGCAACATCACGCTCAAAAAGCCTGCTGAAAGCTGTACTGTCGCTTTCAGCTTCTACTGTCTTGTTACCTGATCGTTTACCATCTGTCGCAGTTCTTGTCAATGATTTATGGGAGTGTTGAGGAGTTTGGCGGAGTGTGGGTGAGTACTGAGGAGTGACGGGGGAGTATGGGGGAGTGACAGGGAGTGTTTGAAGTGAGGATAAATTTGGGGGAGTGTGGAAGAGAGTGTGACATCCAAAATTATTCTTAAAATTCTCCAGAGATGGACCACGACTTCTGTATGTGGGCTCAAATTCAGGTTGTTTTTACAAGTTGCAATGCAATATGTATTGTTGATAATTGTAAACATTTGTTTATTTTGCAGCACTATGCTCAGCGTTAGAGAGGTAGATTTTGTAAATTTTAAAGGCCAAATTTTTACAACATTAATCAGGAACCTATTATGTTTTATCACTAAGCAACAAATCTTCTCGTCATAGAAGCAAGCCCTGCTTCTTTGCAACGGCTAAGTTTGTTTCTTAACAACAATCTGAACATAAGAACTTTTAATCAAAACAAGCCGCAAATCAGAGGAAAAAAGCACCTTAAAACATCGAGTCTCCACACAACTAATCTTTTTATTAATGCTTTAATTTTTTCCTGATGTAAAAACCTATGCTGTTTATACAACGAAAACCTCAAAATATCAATCTTTAAGTAGCAGGCATCGCTTGAAAGAATAAGAAAATCCAAAGGTATTACAGTCAAAACAGAAGAGGCGCACCAACTATGTTTATAATTTTCAAAATAGAACTCTTATCGTAATCTTTCATAGGTTCCACCCATTGGAAGCAATATTCGAATAGAACGGAAACAAATAACAAAGCAAAATTCAAAAAGTCATCAAATAATGAAGATCTGTTTTCAAATAATCTTCGAAAGTATAATGGGTAGGGGGATGGGAGTTGGTTGAGAAATTCAAATTCTGCTGCAAATTGATGCACACCTTATAACGCAGCTTTGGATGACATGTAGGAACTGGATAGATCATTTCTAAAATCAGAAACCGTCAAAGGCAGCAATAATTTGAGCAAAATCAAACCTTTAAGGTTGATTAAGAAGTGGGGGGGGGGTGTATTCAAACATCCTTTTACCTCAAACTGATATTAAACCTTACAACCAAATCGAAATTTTCTGGTAACTTGGTAGCAGGTAGGTCCTTTGTAAAACCATAAAACATTAAAGACATCGTGAAGCTCGTTCATCTCTTTTAACATGTCCAAAACTTTACGGATCATCAACTACGGAGGGAGTGTGTTAAAGATATTTATGTAAATGAAATGAATACTACCTTGGAAAATCACAAAGCATCTAGCACAATACAATAAAAAATAAATTGTATCTTCTGCACAATGAATTCACAAATAGCTTCCAACCAACCTAAAAGCTTTGTGACAACTTGAATACTTGCTTATCTTATACAATCATGAAACATTAAACAGATTTTTAGAGTAGGACATGCTGTTGTTGTTGTCATCTTATTTTCCATCCATAAATTTAAAGCTAGCCTACTATATACAAATGTACAAAGTAGACTAATCTAAATCGACATCAAACGTTGAAATACATTCAAACTATCTGTGATAGGATAGCATTAAGCTATCGTTTGTTTTCGGTTGGGATTAAGATTTGTTGTGGTGAGATTTCATGGCCTAAGTTATCCGCTCACGAACGATAAAATTAGCGCTTCTTCTTGATAGTGGAAAAGCCACAGTAAACAAACTTAACTAAATAACATTAGCTTACGAAACTTAGCTGAATAGTTTTTATGCTTACTTGTGCTTAATTCAAGGCTTTATAGACACAAATATTGCATAATTCATGAGCCGTATGTATGCGTTTAGGCCCATTCAAACTTTCGTCGGCAATGCTTTGATAGAAGTACCTCAGTCTGAATACAGGCCAGTAAATCAATCGAGCAGTTAATCTCCCATGACACCTCAAAGTGTGCCTCAGTTAAATGTTTCTAACACCTATTGTCTAATCATGTTGATTGCTTGAATAGGGTATCAATACAACGTTATAAGCAGCCATTTTGTTTTGGCCCATGCATAATATGTTCGGATGTCCTTTGACAAAAATACCTCAGCTTGAATATAGGATAGCAAAATTAATCGGCCTCAACAGTTCAAAGTGTGACTCAGATAAATATTTCTAATTAATGATGTTGATTGCTAGGCAGCCATTTTTGCACTTTTGGCAATGACAACATAGGCATAACAACATCTTGTTTACGTTCAGTGATTGGATGATTCAGCGAAATTCAACACTTGTGCGATTTCAGGTGAAAATGAGCATTGCAAATTTCTCATCAGATGCGATCCACATCAGCACTGACTATGATCAGATAAAGTCCAAAACATCGACGCATGTCAGGCTGTCAGGTACTTTTCTCATAGAACGAGAAACAACGTCTTTTATTTATCGATATGGATATAGCAGAGTAATAAGCCCCACTTCATCATAAGAACTTAGGACACTTCCCTGAGGATAATAATTCTCTGGTCAACTATCAACTAAACGAATTACCGTCAGGGCTCTGTTAAACTCCACTCTCCAGCAAGCCCTTCCTTACAAGCGAGCACGTCAAATAAGCCACTTCTCTGTAAAGTGCACCCTTTCTCGTATCTAATACAAGAAGTTACCAAAAGTTTTCCGTTTATTTAGCTGACACAATTTGAATCTTCATAAGGCTTTTGGATTGAAACTGCGTTTATTTTGTCTATTTCATTTGTACAAGTGCATGCTGATCCCCAAATATATGAAGTTATGGATCCAAAAAGCCACCATTTTACAGCCTTTTCTCTTAAGGAGGGGGGCCTTGGGTTTTCAGGAATTGCAGGTTTGGCCATTTTTTGTAATCGGGATTCGGGTAATTCACTCAAAATTCCTTTTTTGTCGGGTTCCCGAAGTCATACCGTCCATGTAGTTAACTGAGATTGAAAAAAAAGCTTTCGAATGGTTAAGACAAGCGCAAGGAGTCGGTGAAACGAAAATGCTGGAAATAATTGAAGATTACTGACGAAAATTGAAGATATTTGTGCAAAAGTGTAATTTCGGGTTTTTTCCTGATTTTGGTCCGGGTTTGCGGATTTTAGTGCCCCCTAAGCTCCCACTCTTTAAGAATTTCTTCAGGCCAGAAATCAGAAGCTTTAGTTTCTTAGAGGTGGATGCAAATGTGACCTTTCACGATATATATTTCTGCTCTCAAAGTCCCAATGCCAGCAAACAAGATTCAATTCAAATTAACATTCGAGGGACATTTGAAAGCAATTAGCCTCTGATTCAAGTTACATTATGACCCAAACAATATCTGTACACATTTTTGAGACACCTGATAGACTAAGTGATCAGGAAATCGAAACCGAATGTTTAGATTTATTGCAAAGATGAAATTATTTTTACGGCAATCTATTTCAAAACTACTCCATGTAAAGTGCGCTGTTACTTAATCAAGTTTTCCCAAACGAAGAACCTTCATGTCATTTAGACGAAGTGACCAGAAATTTGAGCCAAATGTGTGAATTCATTTTAAAAGTCTGATTATTTCATGGAAGTCCCTTTCAAAGGTATTCTATGCAAAGTGCACTGTTGCTAAATCGAATTTTCCCGAAGCCTTCCAAAGCCTTCATAACAGTAAATTTCAATGATGAGTATTCAAATCCCAAGAGTATGAAACCATAGAAAAAATAAAAAAGAAAATATGAATATTTGATGATTGTGTAGTCTTTCTTTTGTTTATTTTTCCGGCATTGATCAAATCTTTAATACAGATCCTAAACTCTATTTCTTTTATCAAGAACATATTCTGAGTTCACCGTTACAGATCTTACAAAGACACAGTTTTCCTGCTAAACTTAATAGAACTGTTATGCTTTCTAAGGCTCAAAGTCAACATGTAATTAGTGTTAGCTTGGTTCTTTCTATCAAAAACAGTTGTCATGCTAAGAGGTAAACTAGCTATATTTTCTTTCTTTAATTAGATAATTATCGAACAGCTAACTCATTACCTCCCGCTTCAAACTTACGCCACAAGAAAGTCTCAATTCATACCAACGATTCTCAAATGCTTTCTCAAAAGAATAACTCATAGTAAAAGTGTATTTAACACAAACGACTTTTAGATGCAGTTGTATTGTCATCATGTACGGCGTCTATCCAAGAGTCTACAGTCCACGCCTGAATCAAACTGTATGTTATCCCTCCAAATAACTGAATAACCTCCACCATACAACACTTTATTCCTATCCCTCCAAAACCTCATGCGATCCCTCCATCACACTGAGCAACTTCTATTTTACTGAATAAATTCCAGACTACTGCACAGACGTTCTGCAGGGTGATAATAAAAGGTTACATGCCTCAAGGAGGTGAAAAAACAAAACAGAACCTAGGCAGAGCGCTATTTTGACACATTTTTATACGCGATGTTCAATCAAATGGTGTTAGAGCTTCTATCATTATTGTGCACATTCGAAAATTCTACAAAATATTTAAAGCTAAAATTTGATTCTGCTTTTTAGAACATCTATTGGGTTTATCTATTAAACACCGCTTTAGTCAATTAATTTGGTGGCTGTGAATAAGACCTAGAGAACAAAGCAATTCAAAGCACCGCTTACGCTCAAACGTCGATTCCATACAAAAGAATTGTAGCTTTCTAATACTACCATCATGATAATACATGGCATGAGACAAGACATGAGACAAAACCTGTCTTGCATGAGACATGACAAAATCTGAACGCATTTCCGCTTGTCATGAATCACATTTAAAACAGAAGCAATTTGGTGCATTGCTTTAAGGAAAGGTACGATTAACTCTCGCGCAAACGTCCATTTCATGTAAATTTTCCGAGTCTTTACCAGTAGTTATGAGGTTAAGTTTCTTGCTTCCTCAAAAATTATTATACCAACTTTAGGAAATCTTTCTACTTGGTGGTTATCGCTAATAAGGTATATTACAAACAAAATCTTACAACTAACTTTAAGGCAATTCAAGATTAACATCACAGTTTGATAGTGGCATTAACCTTGTAACAACTAGGTTCAAATTATCATTTGAAAAACTTGATTGAAATTCTAAAGCAGGTGAATTTAAAGCCCTTATTGCAGCATTAGTGAGCAAGTTCTCGACTTATGCCCCCTTACTAAACTGCATTCTTGCTGTTGCTGTTCACAGTGCTATGGCGCAGGCGCAGTGGTGTAATCCTCTGATTTTGCGGCCAGAACAGTCAGGCGGATACACAGGAAGCCCAATCGCGTATATTGTGGGGCCTAGCTTTAACTGAGGCAATTAATGTTGTGTTGTTTTCCTAACTGCAAGATAAGTAACACTACTTGTTCTTTGAGTTGAAGTAAAATGAAATTCATACCGTTGAAGGGTTGACTGTTTATCTGTCTTTCTTCTTGCTTCAGCATCATCGCAACATCCTGCCGCCATGGCAACATAGGTCCTCTTGCTGTGGTTGTACTGCAATGACGCAACATTATTGCCTGTATTTGTTGCGTTGCATCGTAAGTATAATAAGAAACGAATTTCTTATTATACTTACGATACAACGCAACAAACACAGGTAATAATGTTGCATCATTGTAGTACAACCACAGCAACAGGACCGATGTTGCCATGCCGGCAGGATGTTGCGATGATAGCGGTATGAATTTCATTTTACTTCAATTCAAGGAACAAGAAGTGTTACTTATTTTGCAGTTAGGAAAACAACACAGCGTAAATTGCCTCAGTTAAAGCTAGGCCCCAAAATATACGCGATTGCGCTTCCTGAGGCGGATAGAGCTCAATACCTGGTAGAATTCCGCCACTTGAGCGTCATGACAAGGGGTCGTGGACTCAATTAGATGTTCTCCACTTCTGCAGCCTCACCTTCACCTCCACTTTGACTGCAATGGCTATAGCAGCATATCAGTTTGATCAAAGAGATAAATAAACTATGAAGATCGCAACAAATCTAAATGAAATTAATGCGGAATGCGGCCTAAAACCAATCATTCAAGTCTGCAATGCTACACTAATTGTCTTCCACCGCCATGACGTCTTGGAATTAAACTTCGCAAGGACAAGTTCCACTGGAGAAATTAAAATGGTATTACTTCGTTGACGGGAAATATATCATTGAGGACATTTAATCAAACAAATATCTTAATTTTAGTTCAAATTTTAGAATTTCAGATCAAACTGAGCCACATTTGAAAGAGCAATTGATAAAAGGGATAAGCTCTCATCACCTGAATTAATATTTATGCATGACTCAATTAAGACATGGCCATGCTTTTTAGGCTATTTTCCAGCTGTTCCCTGAACCTGTCTTTCTTCAGGGTCTAGAATAATTGCAATGTTTTATCTTTGGACAAGCTAACCAGAATCAAGAAGAAAGTATGGTATGATTCAAAATAAAACATTACTGCAAAAATGATGGAATTTTGCCAATAGTTTCGACGAGGAAAGTTGATGGGAAAGGGAATTTCCCCTCAAAATACTAAAGAGGAAAGAAAATTTCTTTTTCCTAACTTCAAACCAAAAGGAAGCGTGCCTTTCTTCTTAGTTTCCAAGGGCAAAATAAGGTACAATTTTGACATTTTTTGCTCACCAAAATATGATTTGATTACTTTATTTGGCTATCAGAGCTGTGGAAAATGCTGTCAAAGATCAAACAAATTTGCTTATGATTACAGTCTGATTTGGCTTAAAGATTGCAAAATTGACCTTTTTAGCTATCAGTATTCTAACGAGGGATCTGGATCGAACGACATCCTGGTACATTTTGAAGAATTTTCGAATGTGAAGCTCTAAAAAGTAGACCTATGCTTTTCGTCCCTTTTTTCCGTGCGTTCCTTAATTTGCCGATATAACTTGGTTATTAGGGACTTATAAAATTACTCTTAAAAATGGGCCCACTTTAGGCAAGCCATTCCGCATTCAACAATCAAATCATCATAATTCAGTTTTCAACCAATCAGAAGGTGCTATTTAGAAAAATGTTGTCGTTGCATATAAAAACGATTGATATGGCCTAAACTATTCGTAGCTTGGATGGACCTATTTCTTGCTAATTGCCATCGAAGCTCTAACGCCACTCTATCGAGCCTCGCGTATAAAATTGTATAAAAATATCGCTCGATCCAGGCTCTTTCGTAGAATAGCTAAAAGGTCTATTTTTGCTCGACCTACACTCGTTTGTTGTCCTGTCGTATCTGTGAATTCTATTTGTATGTACATATGCCAATGATAAAGTTGCAGAAGTTACAGGGCATGTAGCGCATGTTTATAGGAATATAAAGTTTACTTTCACATTTGATGAAGAACAAAGCTCGAAATGTTGTGTTGCATCACCAATCAATTACAAGGTTGTACTGTTAAAGAATGCATTGCTTTCATGTTTATATGAGCCCAATAAACGGGCTAGCTCGGAAACTAGCACAAAGCCAAAGACATTTGCACTTGCTGACATGATTACAACCTATCGTTATTAGCCTAGAAGATAACAAATGTTTAAAGGAATTGAGTCCATATAAATAGTTGAGCGTTTACGCTATCCTGAATTTTTGCTGACAAACTGCTGATGGTCCTTTGTTATCGCACAATATGCTACAGTTATTATCAGTGGGGGACCAAAGACTTCTTAATCGTTGCATTATCTGCAGGAATTTCTTTGGTTTGATTCTAATAGGGGTTAAAGACAACTTTTGCTTTAGACCATATAAAATAAATTTATAGATTCTCATCACTAAGTTTCGAAAAGTTGCGCGAGGCGGGAAGTTTATATTCTATATCTTATATATAAAAATTTTTGGTTGATCTTGCAAAATCTACGAGGGAGGCATAATTTTGTCGTAGATTTTGTTGTCTGGGCTTGTAGCATGCTTGTAACTGCATTCTGCTGCTTCTTTGTTGACTGTTTATCGCGTTTAGAAATAACCTAAAGAGATGCGCAGGATATCTGCAAATCATCTGCAGATATTAACTGTAAATCATCAACGGGACATTGACAAGTATGAAAGCACGGAAGCCCTTGAAAGCTGGTCAAATCATCTGTTAAGGGGCAAAGTATCAAAGTAAGCTTGTTTCTTACGGTGTTTGATTGAGTTTTCAGGAAATGATAGGCCATATAAAATATAAAACGCATCACAAATCTTGCAAACGACGGGCGGGTGGCACTTTTTATTTTTTGTAAATAAAATATAAAAAAATGTAGACGCGGGATACATTTCCCATGCGGGCGGTGATGAGAATCTATTAATTTATTTTATGTGGCCTTATAATTGGAAAGAAGTTGATATCAGTCACGGGCGCGCTATTTATACGGAGTCAATGCATTTAAGGTTTCAACTGTATGTTTTATGCCTTATTGTGAAGCATCATAATTTCATGTAACCCTTGACATGTCAGCAAAAACAGATCTCAAAATTACATTCTGCAAGTTTACAGCTCGTTTTCTCAGGAATTAGCAAGTAGAATTGAATATCTATAATCTATCTCTGTATGTCTAGACAAATAACTCTCAGTGCTAAAAATGGATTAATGTGCATTATATTTCAGCAGCCTTCTCTTTGTTAGCTGCATCATAATTTAATATTTGATCGTAGAATTTGCATTTGTAATTGTCATAAAGTTGCGTGTGAGTCAAAGACTTTTCAGAATATCTCAAAATTTGCGATCATGATTTATCGATCACTGTCAATGAATTAGAGATCTTTGTATTCTCACGGGGGAGACTTTGATGTTAAGAACTTACTGGGAGAGGACGATTAGCCTATTGTTCGTCGTTTGTCTATGCGCACGTGCCGCGGAAAAGTGTGGGTACATATATGTCATTTTTCCTTTCCTTTGCTGTTTCCCATACTTCTACAAGTCGTACGCAAAAACTAAATACATTTTGAAACGTCTCTGTTCTATTGATGAGAAGTCTCGTTCAGATATTCTAACACGAAGAATTATCAATTGGGTCTCTTTAATGTTTATTCCATCCTAAATTTATGATGTGTTTAACTTTGAAGCTGTTCGGAAAAGGCTTTAAAATCGATACGAAGACTCGCATCTAAAATTTCACCTACATGTCAATGGAAACGAGAAATGTCATTGTCTTCGGAAGAGACAATGATAACTATTTCCGCTATTTCCAATGGATTTTATATTATTTCAAATTGTTTGGCAAATTTCGTGATGCAAAGAGTGTTCATAAAAGTTGTCTCCCATGTTTGTGTGGCTGCTGTTCAAAATCGATGACTTCACCTGTTTCGTCTTTTGATACTGAAGGTGAAAGTCAAGTTGCGTTTTTCAGCGCCATACGCTGTGATCGCAGAAATAGAGCAAACCTAATCGAGTCCGCGACCCCTTGTTACGACGCTCAAGTAGTGGGGTCCTACTGGGTCTCGAACCTACTCCGCCTGACTGTTCTGGCTTCAAAGCCAGATGATTACATCGAAAGCCACAACGCATTCAGATACTGTTGTAGAGAAAGGGCTGAAACTTAGAGCTTAAACTTTGTGTGCCAAATTAAACAGTCAGAAGCAGAGGTTCTTTTTTGCAGAGGCTTCTATCTTCCATAGTCAATCTATAGGCTTCAAAAGACTACAGGTTTTTATTTACTTCCTTCTGTAGTCCATGCAAGTTACCGAAGCGCCTTCATTACACATTGTGGTTATATTTCAAAGTGCTACGGTGTAAATTCGTAGAATGTGTGACAAAATCACATCATATGCTTACTCACAAAGCGTAACTGAAAACAGTGGACAGGGATCACATTAACACCTAATTTTCTCTTTGCAAAGGAACAAAAGAACAATGACTCTCTGTAATTGTCTCACCAAAGAAGAAGAGCTTCTTGCAGTGGTTTCACTATAGAACAGTGACTCTTTGCAATGGTTGCAATGATTAAAGCCCGTTGCAGTGGTTTCACCATAGAACAATGACTCTTAGCAATGTTTCATCAAGAAAGATGAATTTGCATTGGCTTCATCAAAACAGGATTACTCTGCAATGGCTTCATGGAGATACTGAGCAATGGCTTCATGATTCTTTGAAATGATTGTATCAAAAAGAATAGCTCCTTCCACTGGTTTCATCAGATTAAGATAGCTCTTTACAATAGTTTCATCAAGGAGCAAAAACTCTTTGCAATGGCTACATCAAAGAAGCAGCGCTTCTTGTAATGGCTTCATCAAGAAAGATGATTCTTTGCAATGGTTTCAATGCAGAAGAATGACTTGTTGCAGTGGTTTCACCATAGAACAAAGACTCTTTGCATTAGTTTCATACTTTGCAAAAGTTTCTCAGCAATGATGTCACAATTCTTTGCAATGATTGTATCAAGGAGGAACAGCTCCTTCCACTGGTTTCATCATATTAAGATAGGTCTTTACAATGGTTTCATCAAAGAATAATGACTCTTTGCAATGGTTTCGTCCAAAAAGGATGACTCTGCAATAGCTTCATCAAGAAAAATGAATCTAGATCTCTTCAAAGAAGGATGACGCAAATAATCTTCGGAGATCAATGCCTCTTTGCAATGGCTTAATGAAATATGAATGCATTCAGCAATGCGCTCTGCAGATTCATTTACTGCGTAACAATTAAGCCTCCCTTTGATTTTAAAAAGCAGAAAAATATGAAGTCTACCTTAGTAAGGAACATGTAAAATTAAATTGCTAAGATCTAGTTCACAGAATAACATCACAAGCCTCCAAACAGGTCAACTTAATGCGCAAAAATATCAGAATATTTCGCAAGTCACTACAACCTGTAATTGAAGCACTCTTTGCAAACTGACGACCTTCTAATGAAAACGAGATATAAGTGCACTTTAGCACGTTGCCATTTTCAACGAAATCGCGCCATTGTAGCGCCCAAAGATGGAATTAAAAAGAAAACAAAAAGAGCCTACCTTTTTGTGCTGTCTTTAAATCAATGAAACCCACACTGCCGTTGTTGATGAAATCACTCCGCTTTTTAAATCTTCTTCAAGTACAATCTTCTTTTGCTTGTCGATAAATATATCTGCAAAGTTTTTACAAAGTCAATATTTGGCAATCGATAGATTTACGTCGTTACAAAACAAATAAAAGCCAGCTCTGAAAGTTAAAGTTGTACTGAACAATCTTTTTCCACTCAGACGAGAATAAACCTGGCTCTCGCTGAAGAAATGTTCTGAAATCCTTGCTCAGTTAGGAAATCTACTGCGTATTGCGTTAGTTGAAATGATATTCTTCGCAGGAAAGGTGGTGAGAGCTTCTTGTTTCAACTGAGAACAGCAAACCCGTGCTGTCAGTCGTTGACTTATTTGCATGAAAACTAAAGCAGGTTGTGACCGCTATGAACAGGTGGTCTACTGAAGCCGGTCCTGCTCTGACTTGGTAAAACTATTCATCGAAAGCCAATTCTTGTATACCTCACGTGATGCATACAATTCGATCTATGCATTATTGACCAAGTCTATCGTCAAGCGAGCGTTCAAGTGTGCATTTAATTTGTTTGGCAAATCAGAAAACAGGAGGGAGGGGACCATGATAAAAACATCTATAAATACGCATGCTACATAGAATGCATATCACTCATAATACGCATCTGGTAATGCACCTATATGGGATACGGTTGCTTCTGAATGCCTGTCAAATCGTGTTATCATTACAGCCCATGAGCAACCTGCATGCATTGCAGCCCTATTTCTAAGCCTGGCCTAAATTTATACTGTATCAAAATAATTTTTCTGGTCTAATTTCATGCTGTATCAAAAAAATTTGTTGATGTCTACCATATTTTCCTTCGTGCGTTAAAAATTGAACTGAATGAAATCCACGAAAAACAAAACAAAAACGATCGAGCTGCATGCCGGTTGCTGAAAAGCACTTAATGAGTGCCCGAGTCGCTTATTCAATTTCGATCTCAACGGGGATGGGTGGGTATAGCATGGAGCATGAATGAGTGTAAAAGCATCCGAGCTATCCTTATTTATTGGGCTATGCGGAGTGTTCTTAAAATTTCTGCCACGTTCCAGCGGGTGCTATGCAGGAACTGTGAATTTTCACGTTAAAAATTGCCAAGATTTAAATTGCATTGGATATGCCTCAAAGAAAAGTTAAGAGGCCTCGTTTGACTCAGTGCGGCAAATAGTTGTTGATTGATAGCATATTCATGTTAGAATACGTGGCTGCAAGGATATCAATTTCCTTTGTTCTCCAACAAAGTCAATAGCTGATAGATAAAGCAAAAGAGAGTTCTTGTGTTGTACTCAGATCTCGTTTTAAGTTAGAGGTCAATATAGTGTTGTGGTATGGTCTAAAAACGGAAAAGATTCAAACGCAAACAATAGAACCCTTCTTGCATCATAGCGCGGTAAGTAACTGGTGCACAGTTCAACGCATCTCACCGCTTGTGGGAGGACTGTCGAGGCTGCGTGTTTGATCAGAAAGAATCTCACATGATTGAAAATTGGTAAGCGGAGACTAGGTACTGGAATGAATCAACATTTGGTTGATACCCGAAAGCCTGAGATAATTTTGTTTGGCTTTTGTGCAGTTGAGGGTCATTGGAAGCTGTTTTAAAAGAATCTGAATCGTAGGATAGATTTTGTAGAACTTTCGAATGTGCACAATAGTGATAGAATCTTCAACGTCATTCAAAGGAACCTTTCATATAAAAATGTACAATATATCACTGCGAAAACAATAGGGTTTCATGACGGTTCAAAGCAACTGATAAAAGCGAGGCTGTGACTATATTTATAGCAACCTCTTTCCCAGGGCCGCTTTTGTCTTCTTTCTTTAGGTTATCAATGTCGGTAACACCCCCGGCTGAGTGCCCCCGTATATTCTACCCCGGTGATTTCCCCGGTGAAAGAATGAAGCAAAAGGACATACCCCGTGGAGAAATTTATGCAATTATTCCGGCGTGCAAATACAAATCCCCGCCAATAATTATGCTGTCCTCGGTACATAATTGGAGCTCCTTCGTGAAACTTTGACCATATTTTTGGACCAAAAGCACCCCCGTGCCCGGTGAACTTCCGACCTCGCATCGGATCATTTATACGGGAGTGTTCGGTACTGAAATAGGAAGCTGATCCTTGGAGCCAGGTTGTATTTATAGCGACAGTGAAACTTTAAATGATTTACAAATTTCGACTTCGAAATAAGTGAAAGAAGAGACGCAGAATGCTCAATCACAATAACAAACAATCTCCTCACTCAAACATTTTTCGCTCCTATCAAGAGTTTAAAACCAAATCTTTATAAAAGCAATAGCGAATAAGATCTGATGCTTTGGCAAAATCATTCTGAAGGAAATGAAATGCAATTGCAAGTTGCTGTAAGTGAAAAGATTACATTTCTCCTTTTTCATAAATTTCAAAGCAAGGACATTTTCACAAAGCCAATTTTACCTGAATTTGCAAAGCTCTGAAAATAGAGAAGAATGTCAAAAATACTTTGGCCTGCCTGCTATCAAGCAAATTTTGATTTTGTCCCATATCTCAAGTATCAAAGAAATGCAAATTTTCAACCAACTGAAGTTCTTATGGTCAATTGAGTATGTGATTCTTCATATTTGTTATGAAAAACTTTTCCTCACCTAAGACAAGCAGAAAATGATAGATAAATGATATCTATCATCAAAATACAATAAAAACTTGGTTTATAATTAATTAATAACCGTAAAAGTAAGTAAAATAACTGAAATCTAACAAATTGGCAAACAATCATAACTCTGAAGAATTCATAAATCATTTTAATTTTCGAATTTAGAATTAAAATTGATTTACAAGGTCATTTTGCAAAATCTTTTGAAGTCAAAAGTTCATTGTCATTCCCAGCAAATCATAGATACAATAACAGTTTGGCGCATAATCATCAGGAAATTTGCTATCATAACATCTTTGGCATATAATAAAAATCATTGAAAACTTTTCAGAAAAATCTGTAAATCTATTCCCATTTCATGCATCTTTGTACTGCTTTCTTCCATTTTGAATACATCGCCTCTCTCTGTCCTACATCAAGATCTGGTGAAAACCTTGTAAGTGTGTTTACATCAGCATTTGATGATTTCAAATCCCACACACCAATGCCACTGGCAGCTCCAGCAGCCATTGCAGCTCCCAGGGCTGTTGTTTCTGGCATTTTTGGTCTCATGACATCAATGCCTAAAATACCAGCTTGCATCTGCATCAACATGTCATTCACAGTCATACCACCATCAACAAGAAGGCATTGCAAAGGAATACCAGAATCCTGATTCATTGCATCAAGAATTTCCCTTGTTTGGAAACAGACAGCTTCCAATGTAGCCCTTGCAAGATGTCCCTTGTTAGAAAACTGTGTCAACCCAATGATAACCCCCCTAGCATCTGGTTGCCAGTATGGAGCAAAAAGTCCTGAAAATGCTGGCACAAAATACACTCCACCATTATCAGGAACAGTAGCTGCAATGGTAGATGTCTCACTTGCAGATTTGATGATGCCTAAATTATCCCTGAGCCATTTCACTGCAGCTCCAGTGATTGCAATTGAGCCCTCAAGAGCAAAATGAGTTGGGCTGTCTGGACCAAATTTGTATGCTACAGTTGACAAAAGACCATGTTTAGACAACACTAAATCAGTCCCAGTATTGTAAAGCAAGAAATTTCCAGTGCCATAAGTATTCTTAGCATCACCTCTTTTGAAGCAGTTTTGTCCCACGAGGGCAGCTTGCTGGTCACCAAGAATACCAGAGATTGAAACACCTTTCAAAGAACCACCTTCAAGAGTCCCATAGATTTCTGATGAGCTTCTAATTTCTGGTAGGATATGCTCTGGTACGCCAAAAAAGCTGCAAAGTTCTGGATCCCATTTTTGTGTCTCAAGATTCATGAGCATGGTACGACTGGCATTTGTTACATCAGTGTAATGTTTGCCATTTTTTACTCCACCTGTCAAATTCCACAATAACCAGGTATCAACAGTTCCAAAAAGGCATCTCTTGTCATCAACTGCCTTTTTTACATCTCCATTATTAGCTAATAGCCATTTCAATTTCACGGCACTGAAATAAGTTGCTAATGGCAGGCCACATTTTCCTTGCAGAAAGTCTTTTGATTTGGTTGGTGTCTTTGCCACTAATTCCTCGACAGTGGTTCCAGTTCTAGCGTCTAGCCAAACCACTGCATTGCTCAAGGGTTTGCCGGTGAATTTGTCCCAGACAACAGTCGTTTCACGTTGGTTTGTTATACCAATGGCTTTTATTCTGGAAAGATCAATTCCTTTCTTTGAGCATTGACCAAGGGTCGTTTCCATGCATTTCACAGTCGTAGAAAGGAGTTCCTCTGGGTCTTGTTCACACCATCCTTCGAAAGGGTGTTTGCTTTTGATCTCCTCTTGGCTAAAGCAAACCAATTCTTTTGTTTTGGCATTGAAAAGCAAGAAACGTGAACTTGATGTACCCTGGTCGATGGCTCCTACAAACGGGCCTTCTTTTCCAGTACTACTTGCCATCTTTTACTGCAAAATATTGCGAAAGTGTGAAACAGCAAGCGCTTTGCAAGAAGCTTAGGCCTGGTGGTTGTCTTCGCCTTCACAAAGTCCCGCCAAAAAGTGACACAAACCGGAAATGCTCTGCATGAATCACGTGGTATCTCCTTCGTCGTGCCAGAGGACAATAATCTTGGAGCAATGTTACGAAGTCAGGAAAACAGACAAAATCTTTTAGCATGACTATGCTTTTAGTCTGGGCTGTTAGCACAAGAAAATCTGAATCGAAAGATATTTTCATACATTCTGTAGAATTTTCGAATGGGCGCAAAATGGGCAGTTTCGAATGGGCACTCAGTCGAACCATGGGTCGAACCTTTCATATGAAAAAATGAACGATATGAAGGCCTACAAAGATATCGCTAATTTTGAGTTGATTTTGCAAATTCCCTATATGTTTTGGATGCAAATACCTATAACCAAATTTACAAAGATGAATTAGAAAAACGAGAAAATTTGAAATTATGCCAATGATAGACCCAGGGCCGTCGAGAGACGGCATGGGCCCTGGGGTGGATGTGGATTGAGCTCCTGGCGCCAAGGGCTCAGGAAAATTTTGTGGAACACGCCTTTTTTCTCTCAAATCATGCCCTCCTATGGACTGGTAAAAGGGCCTAAAAGGACGCTTTTAGATGAAAACGCCCTCACATAACTTATTCAAAAGATTTTTAGATGGAAAAGATGCTTAACTCGTGTGTAAAGACGAAGCTGAGAATGCCCCGCGGGCCAAGAAACGTTCCTGAGGAAAAGTGAAGACAAAGAAAAATGGATAATATATATTTGCCGGGCCCCTAATGGTCTCGGGCCCCTAATGGTCTCGGGCCCCCTGGTAACTACCCTGGCTATCCCCCATTCTCGACGGTCCTGGATAGACCTTTTAGCTACCGTACAAAAGAATCTGAATCTAGCGATATTTTTTTGAGCAAGTACAAAAAACAAAATAAAAGCACTTTGATGAGAACTGAACTAGCACGACGTTTCGAGGATAGCCCGTTATCAAGCAAGGAAAAAATGGCAGAACCGATATTAATCAAGCAAAAAGAAGGGCAGATTCGAAGAATTAGAATAGTAATCAAGGGAATCGACGTGACAAGAAAGGACTGACGTTTAGAAATAAAATTGTCATGACTAGAAAGTTATTGAAGATACGTAACTTGCTTGCTGAGTCCTGAAAGATACAAATTTCCAGATTTAAAAAGAACCCAAAGATAACGAGTTTTCCGATGTTTTTCTTCTTGTGCTTTCTGTAGATGCAAATTCTCACTCCTTCCTACGTCACATCGATTCCCTTGATTACCATCCTAATCCTAGTGTCGGTTGAAATCCTAACCCTAACCCCAGGTTCAACTACTTTTCGATGCTTGATAAAGGGTGATGCTCGTAACGCCGTGCTTATTGCGATTAGCATCAAAGTGCTTATTATATTTTACTTTACGCAACGAGAAGACTGCTCCATATTTTTATACATTTTGATAACAGAAGTTCGATTGAATGGCTTCTATCTCTATCGTGTAAATTCAAAAATTCAACAAAATATATACGAATATCGTTCGATTCAGGTATTTACTGTTCAAAATCAAGAGAAAATTATAGTACCGCAAGACTTCGAATACAGTAGTGTCCTGCATATTAGAAACAGCGTTTTAAATTCTAGGTTTCATCCAATTCTTCTAAAATGAGATATAAACTTCAAATCAGGTCAGGGTAAAGGAACGGAGATTTCGCAACACAATCTATATTTAGCACAAACGAATGGCAGGTGCCACTTACCTTCCTACTGTTTTCATCGATCAAAAACATTAAATGCAATAGGTTATATTTAGATGGACCAAGTCCCCTTAGCTAAGTTGCTTTACTTTAAGTTTCATGTAAAAAAAGACCATGTTGTATGAATGAACTACTAAGGCCTAAGTTACACGACGTCGGATTGGTTTTCACTTCGGATTGACTTTTCTCCGCTTTGCATCGCTGTTACATGATGTCCGACTGCTATGTACTGCGTAGACAAAGACATCTCTTTCGTGTTATTGTGGAAGAGAATACGTCAAAGCAAGGCAAAGTAATTAGGAAAGAAGTTTCGGAGTGAAAATCACTTTTGAGAGAAAATCAAAGTACTTCGGATTGCCTCAGCGTCGTGTAACAAAAACCCCTATCCGAAGTGAGAGTCAATTCGAAGCCAACCCAATCCGGCGTCCTGTAACTCAGGCCTAAGATACAAGCTCTATGAAAATGATGCAAAAAATACTATTTTAATTTGTACCTGAAAACTGTCACTTCCAAAGCTACAAGTATTCATGAGAACTGCTCTTTGCTTCATTTGCATACAAAACTCTTGTTTTCATTTGAATAGATACATTTTGATTCGATTATAAAGCTGAAAATATAAAAGAAAGAAGCGTTTTTCAGACCTGAGCCTGTTTCTTATCAAAGGGGCCATTATCTTGAAAATTAAGGCTGGTTTTTCTTAAATTTGTGTTTCTTATATGCGGGACACTACTGTACCCCGCCTCCACCTTCGATACCCTTACCGCGAATAAGCTTAATGAGCCCCTACCCGAAATTTTGTTCCAGGAGATAAGCCCCCATCTTTGAACATGCAACAAAATGCACATGAGTTTCACATGTAAATATTGCTTCTTTACGAGGGTTTTATCAATCTATATCATTGGTTTTATACGTAACGTTACGCTAATAAAAATTGTCTACAATACTATCTCCTGTAAATATCAGTTCATGATTGGCATGTCTCTTACTGTTCTCCACACCACTATCAGTTTGGTAATAAGTCAAATTGGATAAAAAAAGATTTCAGGCCCGTAGCAGCTTTTGGGGCCGGTCGGGTACGCCCCCCCCCCGCCCCAATAATTTCAAAACGTTGGATATTCTATTCATCATAATAAGTTAGAGAGCTGATTGAACCAACTATGAAATTACCCTCAAAACAATGCCGGCCATCTTTCAGTACGTCCTTTGGTAAGATAAGAAGTAACCACTGCTACGCGAAACCTTGTGAGCATTGCGAACGAATTCGTTGGAGATGCCAGTGCAAGAGAATTTAAATTTTGAAAGTTCAACCAATTTGACATTAGAAGAGCTATGAGAAATCACGATGACTTTGAAATCAAATATCAAGTAAAACTTACACAATGCAATCTTGTCCGTTAGTTTAGTTTTAAATAGCCTGTTTGAAGTTTATCTGGATTGGCAATTTCGCTTCTAAGGATATTCCGTCACTGGATGGATGGTTCCAATTTTGCTTCCAGGACCTCATAAATTACTCTATCAAGAAATTCACAAGAGGACGTTTCCAAAAGAAAACAGCGCGCGCCCTCTAAAATTTTGGGGCTTCGCCTCCGGACTCCCAAGGAATTCGCTCCCTGCGCGAATATGTGCCTCTCCAATCTGAAAACCGCTTCTACGGGCCTGAAAAATTAACATCCACATCACCTCTTCATCTACGGCAATAATGAGCAGGACCACATAGCGGTATATGTGCTCAGGGATCGACGAAAGAAAAAATATATAATAAAGTCAAATCTTCGGACTTGACAAAGCCCACATTGTATCATTGAGCTACGAAACCAGGGGGTTATGAGCCCTATATTCTCAATAGGTAAGTTAAACCCAAGGGATTAGCCGTATTCCTAGTGCTATAACCCCAGGCCCCATCCAATTAAGGAACATGAAGAGATTCCAGTGCCAATCAAGAGGTAGTTGGGGATACTACTGACCCCAATTATGGGCCAATGGGAAATTTGGAGGGAGTTGAAATTGTGTAATAAAGCATGCCAGTTATGAAGACAAGATCATAACAATTGGCCTAGAGCAGTGGTAACCCCCCCCCCCCCATCTCAAACAAATACGTAAGTTAATGTTACTCATTTAATGTATAAAAAACTATGATTTGATCGCGGTTTTGTGCTATGTTTACGGCCTTAGGATTTACAACAGTTATAACGTTTTCTTGGATCGATCTTTGAAGCTGTTCCTTAAAATGATTGTCATTTAGCTCTCTATAGTCGAAAGGTAACAAGTTTCAGCATCTAATCGTTCTTAGGTAAAATGAGTACAGGTAGGTATCAGTGTTTGCTCTTAAACTGACAAACTGCCTCTGGCTTCTGGCACTTAGTTGGCTAAAATCAGTAATATCATCTCGACCTACAACGATTTTATGAAAATGTCTTACTTCACAATCGTTCAAGGCATTAATCAAATTTGTTAAAATGTTATCTTGATCAAAACTAGAAGTTCTCACAGTCTAAACTAAAGAATCAGGAAAATACCGAATCCATTGAACGCATCCTTCAGTAGAAACATCAATTAAATTTGAAGCGTATCCAAAGTTCGAAGAGCATGGATGCAGCATGAAATCTGTAAAATATAGCAAAAGGATAAGTTATAGCAACAAATGTGTCCCAGCTATCACTGAAATATTCTTTTCCTCTTGGATATGATGCTTGGGCATGATTCCTTATCTCAATAAATGAATCCAAGACCCAAAAACTTAGATTCGTTGTCAGCAAAAACAAAGCCAGTTGTCGAAATTTACCAGCAGATGCTCGAAGCTCTGGATTTATGGCTCTTGGCACATATCTTTGGCACAGACAGATCGCGACGGTCTGCATGAATTGGGACAGAAAAAGTGGAATGAACTCGACGACGGTTAGGACATCTGTGATACGCTTATCGCTCAAGAACAACTTATACTGTGATGTTTGGTTTGAAACGAAATGAGAACGATGTTCGTCTTCATCATGAATTGACATTGCTGTTCCATAAAGTGCCATAAAATCAAAAGCAAAGATACCCAAGACGAAACTTGAAATGAGGAGAAAATCATCAGAAGTAAAATCATGTTCACGTCTTGTATGCCTTTGTAAAATCTTTAACAAGAAAAAAATCGCAACTAACTGCGCAATCGAAAGTAAACATTCTAATGACAAAAACAAGTTGTGTGATCGCTGCGATCTTTTGCTTTCAGAAACACCGAAGTTTACGGCAGTCGATACCAAAATTAGGCCGCAAAATAATCCAAAAATGAGTCCAGGCTGACTTCCTCTTGGATGATGGATTCTAGCATTCTGAGCTCTTTGGTCATCTACATAAATATTGGGGGCTGGTTGCAAAGGAGGGGCAGCTCGATCAATTCCGATTTGTGACGAAATAGTATAAAATATACCGGCAGTTAGCAAAGAATACTCCAGTGTAAACGGAGTCATTATCTCCGCTAAACTTAGCGACGTTGTCGTAAACACGTCAATGCTGGAAAAGTATTTCTCCTCCTGGCCAAACAGCCGACTTTCATCCAAAACATATTTTACCCAGATACAAAAATTGGTCATGATGGTATGATATAGAACAAATTTGACAAAACCTGAATTATTGAAAATTGCGGTGCGAAATGTTTGAAGGAAAATAAGTTGCAACCCAGTAAAGAAAAGACGAATTGTATTGTAGCAAACTTCTGATTTGCAAAATCCTCCAAAAAGTAGAATCTGGGACGGTGATGCAGTCGTATTTGAAGTCAACGAGCCATCTTTCATGAGGTGATCAACAGGGACATTCCAATTTTTGTCTGTATGGCAACTGTGAATCAGAGAACTTGCATGAATATATGTCTGTAGACGAAGGGCTGTAGCAAACAAGGTACCCACTCCAAAAACATACACACCCACCATCAAGTATGTGTTTGATGGATTTCGTCTCAAAGGTGGAAATAAAACGAACCTGTCATTGCCTTTGTTGTATAAACAATAACATTGTCCTAGCATTCCAACTGCCATAGACAGCATCAAACAAATAAGGGGTACTGTTGAGGGCGCATTTCCCTTTATTGCGATGAAAAGAAGCAAGAAAAAGGAACCAACGAGCAGAAAGACGTAAGCTGCCCAAATTATGAGCGAGCCAGCAGCGGCTTCTCGTAATGGCCTTAAGGTTACAAAATCCCAGCATTGGTTGCCACAATCTATGTCTTCCATTACTGCTGAATGAAAACTGGCAACACTTTCTTCTGAATAGTTTGAAATATTGTCAATATCGTTATTTCCATCTTGCTCTGCCATTTTCAGTAAAAAGTGTCTGTTATTGCTGCTTAAATCCAAGTAATGTATGTCAATTGAGATTCTATTTAACTGACACTACAGCTGACTTTCCCATTAACTTGTGACAATGTCCAAGAAGATTCCTGATCAGTGGTCTGCAAAACCAAGCAAATCTGCCCAGCTGATAGGATGCCCTAACGAGCTTCCTTGATATTCTGCAAAAGAAAGCACGTCCGCAGCATTGCACTCAAAATCAAGCGCTCTCCCAGTTACCCTCCCCAGTCAGCTGATTACGCTCTCGGCAAAGAAACGTTGATTTGCTTGGTCTCCTATGTAAAGGTCAAACTCCAAATATCCAAAACCTCATATCTTATAACCATGAATAAGCAAGTTAATACATTGGTTTTATCACGAGACTTTTAGCCCATTCAATTCAATTTCCTTGTTTTAACAGATTGAGCTTCCAACTATTCTGCAAAAATGTTGCAGAAATTTGTTGAAACTGGACGAGTATTCGAATCTAAACAAAGTTAATCGAAATTTTCACGCTGACTATTTGAATTTAGTAATCGAATTTAACTCGCTGACCAGACTCTTTTGCAGATCAATTCAAACCATAAATCATTTGACAAAAGAACAATGATCATATCATATTACCATACTTCCACTTTCTCTGCGAAATTCGCAGCTTCCTTATTTCCTGGTATAAATCACAGGGTGTCCATATGCAACGAGAAATTTTGTGAGGGAGAACTCGAAAGAGATTCAAAGTAGATTAGAAAACTGAAAAGATTTGTCATCTGACAGTGAAAGTCTAGCTTTTCTTTCATTAGTTTACACAACCATACTTTGCAAAGTCATATGTTCGTGTTTCCTTGCAGAAATATCCTCATTAAGTTTTCCTCGTATGACCGGCCTGTAATGGTCGGAGGCTTGTGTTTGATTTGCACTATTACTTATTAGAAGCATGGCAGATACTCGAAGCCTCCTCAAGACTCCTGAAAATTCATCTAATCATGGAGGCCCATCATCACAGAGGCAGGACAGTGAAAGTGACAGAGTTAGTGAAAGTTCGTTTGAGTCATGTTCAAGTTCATTTGTCGATGAAACCAGGCAAACCAGCAACAATCCGTGGAACAGTCAAAGTTTTGCCAGATTTAGAAGTTCGATACAATTTGATACCTCCAACGTGCTTGCTTTAAGGTCCTTAAGAGAAGCAGTGTCTGGATCAAACATTCCATGGCTAACGTATATTGTAATTGCGCTATGTGCATTCATCATGCTATTGATTACAGAAAGAGAAGTTAAACATGAGAAATTTCGATCTGCCAGTTTCATCAAATGTTTCTTGACAAGTATAATCTCAATATCAGTTATTGGGCAATTCTTTGTTTTTTTCAAGGGATCAAATGAGGCATTTGTTAGATTTCATTTTTCACGAGAGCACTATTCACTCAAGTATGTCCTCGCTGGTGCATATGTCTTTGGTGCTGGTACTTTACTTGTCACATCACTCCGGTTACAAGTATATTCCCATGCCAACGCTATAGTCAATTGTTTTACTTACAATGGTACAAATACTTCGCATCATGTCCTAATGATACCTAAGATAAACAATTCAAGTGACGTCCTCCATAAGGACGTTGTTTGCCGAATAGACATTGCTTACGATTTAATCAGATGGTTATTCATCGTCACGCAGATCTTGTTCCTACAAACTTATAATTGTGCATCTTTTGCGAATTCAGGCAAAGTAAAGTTCATCATATTCCACTCTGTATTGGTTCATGCATGTGTATGGGTGAAGTACGTCTCCGATGAGACCGGAATATTCACTAAAGAGCAAGATGAGAATACAGCAAGTGACAGAGCAATTAAGTTAGCAAAAGAATACAGTGAATTTGCAACACCTTTCACTCTTGAGTTTTCCTTGATTGCTGCAGGAATTCTGTACAGCATTTCATGTAAGATGCAGGATTTGGCCACATTACAGACTGCACTGTCACCTGAAAATGATGAAAATGGGCAGACCTTGGGCATGGAGCAAGGGAATGCTGCTGCCAATTTAGTTGAAGATGATGAGGACAACCAATTGTCTGTTTCCAATCGCTCACAGCCTGGCCTAGTAGCTGGTTTGTGTTTAGGTTTGGCTGTCTTTGCTGCCTCCCTAACTTTCGACGGCTCACCTAATCAACAGTCAACGAAATCAAGACAAATGTTTCTAATTTTCGAAGCTGTTACATCTTGCCTGCAATTCTTTGCTATTTCAAGAGTTCTTATTAATTTACAAAAGCACCAGAAGCATGTACACAAAGTGAGCTCAGACGATATCTTATTGATCGTTGGTGTGGTTGGCTCCTTTGCTTTTGATTTCACGACGTTATTTTCTGCTGCTGAAGCCTTTATGAAAAATATCAAAGCATTCTCTCCCAAAACAGCACTGGTAACAATTCTAGGGGCATGCGTGTTGATCTGTACTAAGATTTTTCAAACCATTGTTATCATATTCTCAAGGCGTTACACTCCAAACAGAGCAAGTTCTGAAAGCAAGAGATCGGCGAGGCGAATTCAGCAATGGTGTTTGTTTCTACTGACAACAAATTTGAGCCTGTGGGCCCTAGACTCATTTGTCGAAGTGAGAAATGGTGGGGTGAATAGCTACCCTTATGGCAAGATCGTTTACCAAAAGACGTGGACTGCGATTGAGGCTATTACGTATCCTGTTACTATATTCTTTCGCTTTCATTCAGCAGCCATGCTGTTCGAGCTTTGGGCAAGGTTCAAGATATCAATGTAAAACTATTTTTTCTACGCTGAACATGTAGATTCTTCACAGCATCAAAATGCCAACAGATATAAAAAACATCATCTCTAAAGTCAAGTTAGACTGTGATCGGTAGAGTGAAGCAATAACATTTTTAGTGTGTTACATAAATTTCTAAAACCTTTCAATGGTGCAAAAGCTTTTAGCTAACTCGATAAACTGTGAATTACCCTTGAATTATTTTTGGTAGATATGTTACAGATGCTTAAGGGAGTGGTAATGCATTTGCCTACATATACAATGCATTTCTTGTGTTTGAGAAGCTTCAGGTAGGAAGGAAATTATGACATCAAAGACGTGCAAAGACTGTAAATTCTATTGCGCATGGACATATGATTATCAATTCTAAAAAACGTTGAGACCATTAGAAAGCAGAGTGATTAATTGATTAATTGTATGTATCCATTGATTCAGATGTTTTGTAAACTTTCCGACATACCAAATTGGGTCGAAGCTGAATGTTTTGCCAGTATCTTGACTTCAAGCAATGGCGTCACGACGTCACAGCCTCTCTTTCATAGCGGTTTCCAAGCAACAGGTTAAAAATCCTGACAAGTAAATATTAATGGCGGAATTTCCTGTCGCTGCGAAAAGCAATGAAAAGCAACGATGCCTCCCAAGAAAAGCGGTAAAGGGTACGTATAACTGAGATTATGCATGGGTAGTAGTATTAAGTTAAGTCTTATTCATTCGTTTCCAAAAAAGAAGTAAAACTGCAACAAGTGTAAACAGAGCTGCTTGGTTACTAGGCCCTTCTCTCTCCTTTCCTTCAATAGGTAGACCTTTTAGCTATTCTGAAAACGAACCTGGAGCGAGCTATGTTTCTTTACATTTAGTAGAATCTTCGAATGTGCACAATTGCGATCGAAGCTCTAACGCAACTTCAATCGAGCCTCGCGTATAAAATTGTCTAAAAATATCGCTCGATCCAGGATCTTTTCTAGAATAGCTAAAAGGTCTATTCAAGAGGAAGAAGGGGCACGGAGCTCTCGTGGTCAGAGCTGCTAGTAAAAAAGCTAATGTTTATTTGATAACGCCAAAACTCAAAGAACTATTGTCACCAGCCCAGGATCCTACCAATGATCAAGTGGCATGCAAGGTTTGGCATGCTGGGTCTTCCTCCACAAGGGCCACACTGGAATTGGCCTATGTTTTTTACACCACATTTATATTGTGGACATACTCACTCTAAACAATAGATATGCCAATAGGACAAAAGAAATTGGCATACGCATGTGGCGCACGGCGTACCCAAATTCCGCTATTGCACCAGGGGGCAAAATGTGAAAATGGCCCCCTGCATTAGTTATCACTTGAAACGATCGCGCTTTAATGTGTCATGCATTGCTCTGCTTCTGCATATTTTATGGGGATTTAGTTGGTATCAATGCTTGTATCAATCATGTTTCTGTAGTAGAAAAGATAAAAGTCAAATTATATGATGCTGATAACTTGTGTGGAGCTTTCATCCCATGCAGTGAAGACACTCATCATAAGACACTCTAAGTTAAGAATCAGATTTGGCGTCAGCAGAAAATATTGGATTGATGCTTGCTGAAGTAGTGAAACTGATAGCAAATTCTGACTTTACTGTAGTTGACATTTCTATCATTTCAACCACTGCAGATAATGTGTCCTATACTTGAAACAAATCTAATTTTCACCCCATCTGAAACTGCAGCATGCCTGCAAAGGAGTCTGGGTGACAATGGCCAGATAAAGATGTGTCATTTAATTGATGTAAAGAAAGGCTTGAAACTCAAAGCTTGAGTGCAATATTCTGGGTAGCATTCATATTTGAGGTTGTTGTGTATGTCATATTTGAAGACTTTAACTTTTTTGTTACAGCTGGTTCAATTCAAAAGAGGGCTAGTTACTGAAAAGCAATTTTTTGACTCAATATCTACCAGAAGACTATGGCATTTAGTGCTGCCAGCCAACTAAACTAAACTGTACTTTTCCCTTGGGAAACATCAAGACAAGTGCAGATCAAGAAGTTTAATACCTTTTGTGTTGCAATATACAATGCCATTGTCTTTGTCGTTCTCATGTTTTGCTTTTTCATCCCAGGAAGAAAAAAAGTGCCAGGAAATCAAAGGCAGAGCAAGAGCAGGTTTTATTTCAGAAATATCAAACATATTTAGATTCTATTGAGATTACATCTCAATGTTTTTCAAGGCATTCTTACTGGCATTGGTAGATTAGACATTTATCATAAATTTTTCATGTTGTGCTTAATGTAAAAAAGTCATGACAGCAGCTCCATACAAACAAATATAAATGAATTCATTCATTCAGATTTTTAACTTCTTTTTCTAATCATTCAGAAGATTTTTAACAATTTACCTCATAACTTACAAACTGAAAAGTTACTTTTAAAATTCAAAGCATAGCAAGGGTACAAACTTTCAGCAATTTCTGATTTTTAATATCATATCATCATCACTATCAAAGATGGCCTAATGAACCTTTTTTACAATATCATTCTTAACATTCCACAATGGTTAGGTAGGTAGGTAGGTATTTATATTTAACGTGGCTAGCCCGCGAAAGTCTGAGAGACTTATTTCCAGCAGGGGCCACGGATGTTTTACCATCACTCCGCCGCAGCTACCCGCCACAGCTACCAGATTTCCCTCACATGGCTCTGGTCGACCCGGGCTAGTGTAACGGACAGCGACCAAACTGTCCAGCGTGGGACTCGAACCTACGGCCGTTCTGACCTTTGGCTTACGAGTCAGATGCCTTAACCAGTCGGCCACACGCTCACAAATGAGAATCCTTTCCGATGCAAAGTCCATACCATGTGATTGCCCCACCCCTCCCCTCTTTTCAGATGTTAGCTAAAGGAAACATCTTTCATCTGTAAAACCCAAATAAACATCACTTTTCAACTTTGGCTTCACCTCCCCCAAAATATTTGGCAGTAAATGCCACTACAATTTTTATATGCTATCCTAATTCTGTAATTCAGGAAAAGCTTCTGGCTGATATAGCAACATTTGAGAAGTGTCAAGATTTACATGAAGCATTCATAGTGAGAATAAATAGATGGATAAGATCACATCACTCAAGGGCAATTGATCTCTTCAGAAAATTTGACACAGATGGTGATGGCACTTTATCATACAATGAATTCCATGCCGGTATGAGAGATCTCGATGCTCCATGCTCTATGCTTGAATTACATGTTTTAGTACGACTATTAGATCAAAACAAAGATGGACAAATTGACTATCGTGAATTCTCAAAAGGAGTCAGATATTTCACACCAGAGGAGACTGTTCCTGACGATGGTTTGCCCATTCTACGAATACACAGAGAAGATTTAGATAGTTGCCCAAACTGTCCGCTGAAGCTTTGGAAACCTCCTGAGGTCAGATTCCCAAGGTTAGCAACATTTTATTTTCTTCGAAAAATCATACCAGTTGAATAAAGAAAGAAATTCAGCTGTTTGGAAATTGACAATTCAGGGAATATGTAAATCATTGAAGTTAATCAAAGTTTGATTGATAGCTGAAGCTCTAAATATTTTTGTGACATTTCCTCTATCTTTTGGATCATTGCTGATACACAGTGCAGAAGGTAAAATTGGATTTAGGAGAGTTCTTTTACTTTGAAATATGACTGGAAAAGGACAATGTTCATCTCATTTAGGTCAAAATAAAATGCTTTTCATTCTGCTTGAGGCTTTAAATGCACACAGTTGTGGCTGTGATAGGCTAGTTTTGATGTTATGAAAATCACTAATAAAGGCAGTCACATCGCCATTGTTCTGGTGAATTTTAGCATACTGCAAATTACTGAAGCTTACCTAATTCTGTTCTGTTGCATTGTCTCGTTCATCCAATCAACGCCACAACAGTGTGCCTTTAAACTGATCTTACAAAAGTATCAGGTCATTTTTCCTATTGCTTTTATAAAAGTTTGATTCTCAACTGACGAGGAGAACAAAAATGTGTTTGAGTGATCAGCCAGGGTGGAAAAAATAGCACTGGTCCCAGAAACCTCAGCACTAGTCCCAGAAATCTTTTCATGCCTCCAGAGGGAAGGAAAAGAGGAATGATAGAAGAAAGAAAAATGGATGAAAAGAAAGTGGCAACCAGGAAAGCTAATGTTACCTCAAACTTCTAGCGTTTCTCTTTATAGATGGCCGGTATTCAATGAATTTAGGCTGTTACAAGGCCAATGAATTTCATACAAAAGATGCTGTTTATAGTTCAGGAGGTTATCAGCTGAAAATCAGCAAATTTGCCCAACAAGTCATATTTAAGACCGTAATTAAAGATCAACAATCAAAGTGGATATCTTTGAAGTGGTTTTCACAGAGACTTTTTCTGGGACTTGTTTTGGTCGCAGAAATCAAAAGATTTTTTCCTCCCCTGTTGATGACATTGTTAGCAGTTTTGATCATGGGTTTTAAGCCTCTTTACACTATATGCATCTCGAATTTACAAATTTTTATAAACTAAATTTTACCAAATATGTCCTATGCTCAGAAAGGCAAAACAAATACCACTAAAATACTCCAGTCTTTCGGCAATCAATCGAAATCTGATTCAATCCAATATCGCCAGTATTCTAGTAGATGCGTCAAAATAAACTATGCACTTTTGACAGGCCAAGATAATTTGTATACAGAACCAATTTTGAAGATTTGAGGCTTGATCGTTATATCATATACTGTACTGGACAGATGTTGAAGTTTCATTGCTTGATCGTTAGCTAAGATCCTCAATTGAATACTAGTATTTTGTGTACATTTTTAGACTTCTATTTATGGAGCTATAATGGAGTTTCTTAAAATTTTGGATTTCGAAAATCACTGAAAACGGTTAAAACAAACCTTGATCGGATTTTCTAAAGACTCGAGATGAATGGACAACTAGAGAACGTCTGGCCTGTCAAAATTGCATAGTCTATTTTGACGCACCCGGTACATATGACGAATTTCTAAGCAGTTGAAGCTCCTTTGGTCCACCCATCCGGTAAATTTTTTATCAATTTAGGGGAGCAAAAGACCATGACTACCCCAGGGCCATTCACATGAAGAATATTAATCTAAAATACAAATAGATATTCAATTACAAAAGCTTTATATGAAAAAAAGGAACAGAGAAACGAGACCCTATGACAGGGAACTTTACAAAAATGAACTTTGTATGGTGACTGAGTTACATTTGGCTTAATTTAATCGACCAGTTGTGTGAATGTAATGACCAAATAATAAAGTATTCAGTAGCAACCCAAAGTCAAATTTTTGATATATAATTTTAAGCTTCAATTTCATTATCCCTTTCCTGTAAGAATGAAAGTGGAAAGAATCATTCATTTATTCCTTGTCACAAATACACAAAAGAGCTTTCTAAAATCACTCTTCCAATAAGTAATAAAATCAGTCTTCCGTATCTAGCAATAAGTCCTTCAATCTATTTATTGATTAATCAAAAAACTTAACAGCACTGTCTACTTCCTTCCCAGGTTCATCCAACTAGAAATGAAGTTGCTGACATTTTTACGAATCAGCAGTTATCCTGGTCATTTTCAAGTTCTTGTTCATGCACACATTAGAGTTCAAGGTTTGGTTAACCTGATTAACGAGCGCCATTGTGAAACACTTCGATATGTGAAAATCTATGATGAGGATTCTCAAGGAAAAAGAAATGCTTTAGACCCTCAACTGACGCTTGAAGAATGTGGGTATCTAGGAGGACCTAAAACAAAGCCACAGAAACTTGACTTATTTTATGATTACACGACTGAGTTTCATGAATGCCCGATATTAATGGCTGATGATTACTTTACTAGTAAAGAGAACACTAGTAACGCGAAAGTACTCCAATATTCATAAGTCATTGGCTTAGCTTTATCAACAAGCCAATCGAAACACTTTCACAAATCACAAAAAGACAGGATGATTGTAAAATTGTTTCAAATCTGCAAATACGAAGAGAGAGTGAATCATATGCATCAATAAAGCTTTAATGCAAAGGGGAATATTTTTATTTCGACTATTTTTGTAACATTATGTTATTTTAAGTTAAGATAAAGCTCGATGTAAGTGTTTCTTTCCTTATTTTTATAAACAAGATTACGAAGAAAGTGTTTTGTATGACTTTCTAAAATAATGACGTCAAAGCACGTTAAATCATGCTGTATTCTCATGATTACCACAGCAGGAGGAAAGTGCTGTTTTACCATGAATCAAACAGCGAGAAAGTTGAGTTTTAAAGTCATGACCTTGTCATACTTCGATTCTAAGATGGAATGAAAGTGTTCTTAGCTGCTAGCCGTCATGATCTGATCACCATCATTTTATTGACCATCAACTTCATACTCCATTGCTCCCTAAATAACACCTCACACCATGACAATCAATCCGAAGGTTGCCACCAGACAAGAAAGCCCTAGCTATCCCATAGCCTTCACTCCTTTAGTCAAAAAGGAAATTTATATGGTATTGTTTGTTTTGTTTCTGCCTCGTATCCAAAGGTAATTTCTAGAAATCTTGCTAAGCTAAGCTAAGCTTATCAAAACAACGTACAATTTCTTTCTCCTTGTGACCTTGTGATTCCCTTTAGTAACTGTCCTCACTTCGCTAACTGTTTTTTCTGGAACGAGAACTCCAACGACTGAACGAGTGAACTTTAAGAGTAATTTACACCCTCATCAAGTTTATTTCCATTGATTGAACCTTATTGTTTCTTAGGAATCGTACATGACTTACTTATTATACAGTAAATTCCTAAAGTCCTGCCTCTAAGAAACCCATTTTTTTTACTTCAGCCTATTGTTCTCCTTATTGTTTTCTACAGTGCTTCTCCAGGGTCTCAGTTCTGCTGCGTGGTTTCTTAAAGACGGAGCCGTACGGTGGTGAAACTATGATATTTCATGCTTGAATTAGCTGTTAAGTATCCACTGTTTGGTCTCACTGAGGCTGGATGTGCTATCCTGCATCGTTCATTGGCTTTAATTAGCTTGAAATTTGACATTTGTAAGTATGTCAATTGCCAAAGTTAAATCGTGATTTCTATCATACCAATGACAAAGTTTAACATAACTACCAAATCGATTAAAATTTACACAAAAAACTTCCTTTTTATTGACATAAGGATTTCGTGAGTGGCAAGGTTCATTTTAACAAAAATGTGTCACTGCTTATTCTTAATAAAAAAATACCAGGTTTTGTTTAACTATCCCTCAAACATGCACTCTGTCTATTTGCAATGTTTACTATCAAGTGTTTTGATCTCCATGGCAATTTCAGCTATTATACCCAGTTGCAATATGGGCAAATTGAAATATAAAAGATTAGGGTTCCGAAAAGGCAGTTCGATTTGCTTTCCTGTAAAATAAACTTTACGCCTTTCAGTATTCAGCAGTTGTAGTCCTTCCGTTCCAATGTTTACTGTCAGGGAGTTTCTAACACCGGAGAGCTTTTCCTTGGAATGTTCACGTTTTATGTCCAATATGGTGTTAGGGGTTATAAGAAAAGACAAATTTAGAACAATATGTCCATACCTACACTCTATCATTCAAAAATAGCTTGAAATAATCAACATATATGCTGAAATAACGGACCCATCATCGTGCTAAACTCACAATTGCAGCATTTGACACTGTAATCTGTGGCAAGAAAACTGTTCAAGAAGACTGTAAAAGAATAACAATCAAATAGCCTGTTAAATCCTGCAAGAAAATTAGGAAATTAAAACCCGGGAAGGAGAGAACATAAGTTAATAGATATAGAGATACGTTGGATCTTCTGTGGAACTCGTTGCACTTCGGTTCGTGTGAAGAATCATTGATTTGTTCTTCGCATGAAGTGAACTGAGGAATGTGTGACACAACGCGTTATAGTATTAACTTATTTTCTCTCCTGTCAGGGTTTCAGATTAATTCGTTGTTTCTTTTGAACGATTTGATAATTTTATAAGTTTCTTCCTAGCTACAGTTATTCTGGAGTTAACTATCCACAGACTACAGTCCTTAAAGTTGTTATTATTGAGATGAATAGGTTATTTAAGGGTCTTTTAAATTATGTACCGGAAATCAGTTGCTCAACTCTTTTATCTAATTAAACATTGTCATCTAACTGAAGATCATCCCTTTCCTTTGTGGCTGTGTGTGAGGACACTCCGGAGGCCCCTATTTTTCAAAAGCGGAACTAGCAACTAACCCCCCGAAGAGGACACTTGTGTGGAAGAGAGAGATTGACTTTAGTTGGAGTGGTTGTAAAAAGAGATCGTGTAAGAAGTTGGTAGGACGTTTTTGGAAAAAGTAATGCGTTATTTGGGAATTGTTTCTCGTTTTTGGATTCATTCCTCGTTTGGTTTGATTTGATTTGGTTTCACTCGAGACGTAAGTTTATTTCGTGCCGAACCGGGCCACATTTCTGGTGACCTCGACGTGACAATTTTGGTTCAATCAACGTGACTGTAAGTACAGAATCTTTCTATTTTGCTGTGTTGAACTTTAATGTCTTCAAGAAGTGACCTGAAGAAGGAGTTGAGAAGCTACATCGTCTGGCAATGTCGTGTCAAAAATTTGTTGATGTTTTTCTCTTGCAATTAATTTTGAGTATCATGGATTGACAGGCTTGTGTCTGATTTTCTTGTGTTTGTCTGCATCTCTCAGTCGGTTTTGTTTACGTTAGGCCCGCGTAAATTGTGTCGAAAGTATAGCCGAGACTGTACGTATGTGTTTTGGGTTGTTTTGAAATGGCACAAAACGAGGAAGAAATCGATGAGTTATTGTTAGAAACTCATAGTCTACTTACAGGGATTGGCAAGGAGAAACTTTATGAAATTTGTCTCAAGTTAGGAACGATCCCTGAATCAAGTTATTCAAACAAAAGCCGTCTCGCAACCGTGAAAGTGATTGTCGATGAAATTGAAAAGCAGATTTCAAAATGTAAAGAAACCGAGAAGGCTGCATTTGTTAGGGATGTTTTGAAGCAAATTACTGAAACAAAAAGCGCAGCTAGCGTTGGAGACGAACAACAGACACAGGATTCCGTTAGACAAAAATTGGAAAAGGAAATCGCTTTGTTGAAAGAAAAACAACAAAGAGAAATGGAAGCGTTAAATGATCAATTGAGTGCGATCAAACTAACGGCGGGGGACAACGTGCAAACAGGGGCTGGAGCGGCGACTTCTGAAGTAAACTACCAGGGCTTGCAGTCCATTTTTAAGAGGGATTTCCGAATTGTCGGGACAGTGGGGGCCCAGGGTCAGAAAGATCAATTGTCCTATCTAAGCCTAAGTAGACAAGTACAAAGTGGTAAAGAGAGAGGATATTCGGAAAAGGAATTAGTCGATGGTCTTATCAAATGCATTGTACCAGGACTACCCCTGAAAGATTATTTAGAAGCCATGCGTGAAATGGGGTTGGAAACTATAATGAAAATAATTCGCGCCCATTACCAAGAAAAGAACGCGAGCGAATTATACGCTAGCCTCGCGAATTTGGCCCAGTCACCAACAGAGGAGCCACAGAATTTCTTATTACGCGCCCTAAATTTGCGGGAAAAGATCATTTTTGCATCAAAGCAGGAGGGAAGCAAGTTAAAATATGACACCAGCCAGTGCCAGTCCATGTTTTTACACGCTATTGAAACTGGACTTTTGAGCAACACCCTGAGAACGAGGATGCGACCCCACCTTCAACGACCAGATGTCACTGATGCCGAATTGATCGCCCAACTAAACCTGGCTGGCGCTGAGGAATCAGAGAGAAATGCCAAATTAGGGATAGGCCAAAGAGGGAAAACAAAAGCTATGCAAGTTTCTGTGGAAGAAAATCCAAAAATTAAAGCAGAGACCCCCAAAAAAGGCAAAGAGGCTGAAGCTCCATTTGTTGAAAAATTGCTCTCGGAAATTCAAGCCATAAAAGCTGAAGTTGCCTCTTTAAAACAGGATGTAAAGCTCAATCGTGCCCAGTCTCCCGGGGAGGAGAGCAAAGTGCCACCGCAAGGAAAGGGAAGACCCCTTCGCGAAAATCGTCGGGGCTGCAAGGAGTGTTACAAGAACGGCCTAGGAGATCAGTGTACGCACTGCTGGAAATGTGGGGACAGTAATCATTTTGCGTACAATTGCCCCCAAAGAAAAGGACAGGGTCAGGGAAACTGCCCCCAGCTGCTGTCACGGGACAGCCAGTAGCTGAGGAAAATGATGTAGAGTCCCTCCATTGTATAGGCTGCAAGAAACTGCACAAAACTCTTTTCATTTGTGCTGGGTGCAAAACATCAAAATATTGTAGCAAGGTATGTCAAGTAAAGGACTGGGCTAATCATAAACAAATTTGCCTAGCAATTCATGAACTTTCGGAAAAATTTGAAAAGGCTGAACCTGGACGAGGTGATGGTGAAGACAGTAGGGTTTTTGTAAGCCATCTCACACCTCAGGGGCAAGAGAAACTGTCCAAACTAGTGGGTAGAAAATGTTTGATCAAGTGCAAGATGAATGGTGTCGAACTACCCGTGCTATTCGACACAGGGGCACAAGTGTCAATTGTCAGTTCAAAACAACTGAAAGAACATTTTCCACAGTTAAAGACTCAAGATATCAAGGATCTTTTCGATCAAAATGTTGAATTAGAACTAACAACAGCCAATGGTTCAAAATTGCCGTACAATGGTTGGGTCCAGATGAATTTCCAGCTTTTAAACTTAACTGGAGATTCTGTAGAAGTACCAATGCTAGTGACTGAATTCGAACTTGATCAGCCTATTATTGGGTATAATGTAATTGAAGAGCTTATCAAAAGTCAAGAACAAGTTTCAGATGAGGCTAACCTGATATCACTGCTATCAGCAAGTTTCTTCCAGATTTCACAATCAAATTTAAATGCTTTTGTGAACTTTATAGGGAGCAAAACAATATCAACATATTCAACTGTTAAGACAAGCAAGAAGGACATAATTGTCCCTAAGGGGAGTACGGTTAAAGTTTCCTGTCGCAGTAAAGTTGGATTAATTGACCGACCAACGCCCATGTTGTTTGAACCAGACCATGCAATGAACCTCCCCCCTGGCTTGGAAGTACACGAGTCTTTGATTACGCTGAAAAGAGAAAACTGCGAAAAGATAGGAATATACGTCATGAATACCAGTGCACATGACATCAATTTGAAAGGACGCACAGAAATAGGCGTTTTGCAGCTCGTGAGATCAGTTACACCAGTTGAATTGAGATTTAAAGATCGTCAAGAAATGGAAGAAGAAAGGAGACCGGAAACAAGCAGTACGATAGAGAATGTTGAAGTCCAGACCGTTCAAAGACAAGAGGAGGCTGAAGGGTATATCGATAAGAATTTGATACCAAAAGTTACATTAGGGAGCAACTTAAGCGAAGAACAAATACAGAGTGCACAGCAAATGCTCTATGAAGAACGGGATGCTTTTTGCACAAGTAGTCAAGATGTAGGTTGTGCTGAGGGTCTTAAACATAAGATTATCCTGTCAGACCCTACCCCAGTGCAGAAACATTACGTTGCCGTCCCAAAACCGTTGTATCCCGAATTAAAGAGATATATCAAGGATCTCCTGAATCGTGGGTTCATCCAGAGGTCGAAATCGCCGTATAGCAGCTGTTGTGTGATTGTCCGGAAGAAAGATGGCTCAATGAGACTCTGTATCGATTATAGAGAACTTAATGACAAAACAACAGCCGACCGTCATCCCATTCCCAGAATCCAGGACACTTTGGATAGTTTGTCCGGACACAAATGGTTCTCTACTATCGATCAAGGAAAGGCCTACCATCAAGGCTTTATGGATCCCGAAAGTCGCCCTTTGACTGCTTTCGTGACCCCATGGGGTCTCTATGAATGGATCAGGCTTCCAATGGGCTTGAAAAATGCTCCAGCGGAATTTCAGCGTTATATGGAGAGCTGCTTAGGGGACTTTCGGGATGAATTTTGTGCACCATATCTAGATGACGTCATCGTATATTCGAAGACATTCGACGAACACGTGGAGCACGTGAGGAAAGTTTTGAGGCGCTTGAAAGAAAATGGTATCAAGCTCAAAGCGGAAAAATGTGACATGTTCAAAAGAGAAGTCGTTTATCTTGGTCGTATTGTGTCTGAAGATGGTTATCGTGTGGATCCAGAGAGCACAAAAGCACTACTCAAGTTACGTGGTTACGTGCCGAAGACAGTTGGTGAAGTACGCCATTTGACAGGCTTGCTAGGATACTATCGTAGGTATATAGAAAACTTTTCTAGGATAGCAAAACCTATCTACGACTTACTCAAAGTAGAGCAACCTGGTAGCCTTAAAGGAAAGAAAAAGGACACACGTGGCAAAGGCAATCAAGTATCCTCACGTACACCCATCATCTGGCAGGAGACACATCAAAAGGCCTTAGATTACCTGATTAGCTGTCTATCTAACCCCCCAGTTATGGCATATCCAGATTTCAGTATCCCATTCGTACTTCACACAGACGCATCGCAAGAGGGTCTTGGTGCAGTTTTGTACCAAAAACAGCAAGGGAAAATGAGAGTGATCGGGTATGCCTCACGTACGTTATCGCCTGCAGAAAAGAAGTACCATCTACATTCGGGAAAGCTCGAGTTTTTGGCGTTAAAATGGGCAGTGACAGAACAATTCCGTGACTACCTGTTTTATGCTCCGAAATTCACCATATATACTGATAACAACCCCTTAACCTATGTTATGAGTACAGCAAAGTTGAATTCTACGGGGTATCGCTGGATAGCTTCATTAGCAGATTTTGAGTTCACAATCAAGTACCGTCCAGGAAAAGCGAACATTGACGCAGATTTTCTTTCGAGGATGCCAACAAACATCGAGACGTATATGAAGGAATGCACGCAAGAAACATCACAGAATGAGTTTGCTGCAACTGTCAGTGCGTTGACTGCAAGACATCAAGGTAACGTGAACTGGATCCATGCAGTTTCACTCAACAAAGATGCAGTTCAGTTACTAGATGCAAACACCATGGGAAAGTACACACCCATGCCTCTTCATAACATCGTACAATCTCAAAAGAAAGATCCTGATATTGCTCGTGTCTTAGCTTATAAAGAACAGCCAATTAGGCCCCCACTTCAAGATAGAAATGGTGAATCAGCCGAAGTAAAAGCCCTTATGCACGAATGGAGCAAGCTGCTGATAGGGAAAGATGGAGCGTTGTATCGAAAGACAGCCAATAAGTTGCAGTTGGTTTTACCAAAGAGATATCATCCATTAGTACTTCGCCATCTTCATGATGACATGGGACATTTGGGCGTAGATAGAGTTACGGAGCTGGTGCGAGATCGTTTCTATTGGCCACATATGGCCAGCGACATCGAACATTATGTAACGAAAGTTTGTACGTGCTTACAACGGAAAAAACCTTCAATACCACCACGTGCCCCTGCTCAAAGCATTGTCACAAGTCAGCCATTTGAACTGATATCAATTGACTTTGTGCACTTGGAGAGAAGTATAGGAGGTTACGAATATATCTTAGTGGTCGTAGATCATTTCACTCGTTACGCTCAAGGTTACCCAACCACTAATAAATCTGGAAAGACTGCTGCTGACAAAATATTCAATGATTTCATTCTTAGATTCGGGTTCCCCAAGCGAATCCACCACGATCAAGGCCGTGAGTTCGAAAACGATCTATTCCATCACTTAGAGCAATTAACAGGAATCGCCCGCTCTAGAACTTCTCCGTACCATCCAATGGGAAATGCACAATGCGAAAGATTCAACCAGACTCTTTTAGCCATGCTGAGGTCAATGAGTGAAAATAAGAAAATACGTTGGAAGGACCACGTGAACAAAATGACATTCGCATACAATTGTACACGTCATGATAGCACCGGTTTTTCGCCATTTGAGCTCTTGTTTGGGAGAAAGCCACGATTACCCATTGACATTATCTTCGGAAATTCTAAAGTTACAACAGTGAAAGGATACCCAGAGTACCTAAAACAGTGGAAGAACGCTATGACAGATGCTTATCGTATCGCTGCAGAAAAAGCAGAACAGTGTGCAGCTAATGGTCGCGAAGAGTACAACAGGAAAGCAAGAAGTTCTGAGCTTAAGCCTGGAGATCGCGTACTGGTAAAGAATGTAGTTGAACGGGGAGGTCCCGGAAAATTGCGTTCATTTTGGGAAGAGAAGATTTATGTTGTCCTAAACAGGAAAGATCCTAATTCAGCAGTTTACGAGGTTGGCCCAGAAAATCAAGATGGAAGGACAAGAGTTTTGCACAGAAATCTTTTATTGCCGTGCCCATTTCTTCCTTACGCGGAAAGACAAAAGGCCACAGGGAAACGTCCCACTAAGAAGACAACAAATCGTGCTGCAGAAATCGAACACGTACCTGAGCACCCGGAAACGGCAGTTACGGAAGCTGATGTTCAAGAAGATGATGAAGAAATATTCCCAACATTCTCACCAATCCAGTTGGAACAAGCGAGACACTATTTTACGGAGCAGGCCGACATCGAGGATTCTACAGTCAACGATAATGGAGATACAGGACAGATTCACGATGAGGATAACCAAGATGATGCAGAACAACAACCTGCTATCTTCAACGATGACAATCGTATTGGACAAGAACAAGAACCGGATATTGAACCTCAGAGTGAACCGCCCATACGAGAACGTCCAAGAAGAATTAGAAACCCGCCAACGAAATTGTCGTATTACGGCTTAGGAGCACCAGTTGACTCTCAGGCAGGAATATCCGCGTTACATCCGTTATCTGCACATCGGCATAACTTACCGCAGAATAACCCCATACCATCTATGTACCCACAGAGGACGTTGCCACAGATGACATTCCAGAATCCGTTATTCATTGGACAGTATCCAGTGCTTGCATCCCCACAAGGACCAAATTCGATTCAGCCAGTCCAGTGTTTCACGCCGAGAGGACCTATTGTTTACTACCGTTAAGACTTCTGTCGAATTCGCTCGAACAGTCATTTTACAATTTTAATTTTAGTATTTATCGTTTCAAGAACAATTCGAATATAATCGGAACATCGTTGAGTTAAGAAAAAAGACTTCAAGAACATAAAAACAAAACAAAAAAATTCCTGAATGCGTTAAGAAGAAGGACATTGCACCTAAATCGATTTATGAAATCGCTACGATAGTTCAAACAAGACATGAGAGACTTACGTTACGCTGCGCAGCCGAAAGTTTTATATCCAGTCGAACGATGATAAAAGTGGATTCAAGTAAGATTGTTGAGCTCAAAGAACACATATTTTATTGAGTTGACACATATCGAGACGTCGAAATGTTTGATTGACTTTCATATCATATGTCAGAGCATCAGAGATTATGAACTAAGTTACCAAAATGTCTCCCCCAAGGACTTTAGTATCTCGGAGACTGAAATGTCAAGAAGACATTCATTTTTGTGGGGGAGAGTGTGAGGACACTCCGGAGGCCCCTATTTTTCAAAAGCGGAACTAGCAACTAACCCCCCGAAGAGGACACTTGTGTGGAAGAGAGAGATTGACTTTAGTTGGAGTGGTTGTAAAAAGAGATCGTGTAAGAAGTTGGTAGGACGTTTTTGGAAAAAGTAATGCGTTATTTGGGAATTGTTTCTCGTTTTTGGATTCATTCCTCGTTTGGTTTGATTTGATTTGGTTTCACTCGAGACGTAAGTTTATTTCGTGCCGAACCGGGCCACATGTGTTCTTGTCCTGCTTCTGTTCTTGATTTGATCTACTTTCAGTCCATGACTTACTTTGATTTCGTTTCCTTTGAAAACTCTTCTTATTAAAGAAATATAAGATGGGATCGACAATTGCAACTGCGACAATGAGACAAACCCCAATGCCAGCGACTGTATCACTGTTCAGATCCCTCAGGTCTGGATTTCGATAGTTATTCACCATGAATAAAAGATTGCATGATAAAAACGAAACAACAATCCGAAAACTGAGCATCAATACACTCCGTTCTTGTTTATTGCGTAATGTTTTATGATCAATCGATGTATCACTGCGTCTCATTTTCCTTGTGTGTTTTCGATTTTGTCTTCTCACCCGCATGAAGATGAAACCATAAAGTGCTAACAGAATGATAAAGGTGACTGTAAAAAGAGGTGGAAGTGTTCTTGGTACGAGAAAATAGAATAGTCCTTTGTTATACTGCACGAAACATACGGCCACTGTTATAAGCAAACTGCCAGTCCAGAAAACTGCAACGAGTTTTAATGTGGCTGGTTTTGTCACATAATTCCGATGTTTAAAAGGCATGCAAACAGCCAAAAATCTTTCCATTGTCATCAACCATATGATAGTCGAGTTCCAAAGATGTCCCAATAATATTAACCCAAATGTCAAGGAATGAAAGGTTATGTTATAATTAGTTGCACCAATAATTGCTAGGCCCACAACTCGTCCAATTGTTGACAAACAAATAAAACAATCGCTATATGATAAACATAAAACCAAGGTGGTAAATGATAAGCCAAGTCTACCTCCTCGAAATAGCAATATTTGTTCAATTATATTTAGCAGTAAACCATTTATTGCGACGACAACTAAAACTATTTGCATCGGTGTTATAGCCATGACTTTGAAGTAATAAAGGTCTTCCGTCATTCAAGTTTAAACAGTTTCAAATGAACAAGCTTTATCGATCAATGCATTACCACAGTTGATTCTTGTACATATGAAAAAGATTTATTGATCAAAACACCACCAAAGTTAAGTCCTTGGCATCAGAACACATTTATTCTAATGCCTTTACAGCAATGCGAATCGGTGTTGAAGCCATCATTTCGAAATGGTAAAGATGTTCCTTCCTTCAAGTTTGTGGTATCTAAGATGAACAAGCTTAAGTTATCAATCCACCATCAAAGTTCAGCCATTTAACGTTAATTCACAAGTGAGATATAGCTCCCAAGTATTTTTAATGCATTCCCTGATCTGTCAAATGAAATTTGTTACGACATTTCAAGCTGAAATCAAAACCTTCACTTATCAGCTCTACCGATGCAAAATTCAAAGACATCAGCAAAACTCAAATAGATCAGTATCCAAATATCTCAAGTCTAATTCCTACAACCTTTGACCAATTATTCCTTTGCTGATCTTTTCTTTCCGTGTTTCTTTCTTTGTTCAGAAATATTTCCACGGTTCTTCCTTCATCTGCAAATAACTGCACTTCTTTTATCGAAAACATCAAAATCACATAGTCACCATCTTTATGGCTTCTTTGTGTCCTTCTCTTCCTTGGCGAATCGATTGTAAGGTAGCAAGCAGCGGTAATACATTTCAAAGAATCTTTGTATTTGTTGTGTAAACATGATATTAATCAAAATTTTCACTGAAATAGCTTGGTCTACAATGGTTTCAATGTGATAAAATATTCATTTTCAGCAAAGGTGCATTCACTCGAAAGAAGGCTGAAGACTAACATTGCTGAATTTTTTGCTTGTTTTCTGTCAATATGACGAAAATATCCATTTCTAGCAGAGATGCATTCACTCGATAGAAGGCTGGCGACTAACATTGCATTGTAACATCCACAGCGCTCGATACTTGCTCATTCTTTTATAGATATTAACATGAAAGCAATTACAAATTTCATTGAAGTAGATTGGCTTCAAATTAATGCGCTGTTTTCTTTATATTAAAGTTTTGAAAAGATTTACTTCCAGGGGAAGATGAACCTTCCTTTCTGCTTGTGTTCGAGATGAAAGCTGAAAGCTTCTTTATCGTTACGCATCAGTACCCGTTCAAATTATCAAGCATTCAGTCTGCAATAAAATCACAGAATGTCAATCTTCATTTGAGATAATCAGTTTCACAACGTCATAAAGAGCTCCTTTTCCAGCAAAGATAAACTTTCATCTCTGCTTGTGTTTGACAGAAAGCTGAAATCTTTGTTATGCATCAGTATATAGATTCAACTTTGTTATCGTTATGCATCAGTATCTATCCAAACAAACTAGATTTAATCTGCCATAAAAGTTTGTCATTCTGGATGATAGAAATCAGTTTTACCGAACGATGTGATTTCAGTTTCCAGCATTTTCCTTTCTGTCTGCTTTTGAATCAAATCTTGCAACTTACCAATCATTAACTATCATTGCATACGCGACCATTATAATAAATTCTGTCAATTCATTTGAAAATACGTTTCATCAATTTCCACTAAAGATCAATCTTCCCGAATGAAATCTGAACTCTGAATAAATGTCAGTGCAAATCGAGATCTGCAAAAACTGTTCAATCTTTATCTCAAATCAACCTTGACAATAAGCAAATCCATCGAGTACCATAAATTTGCAGAGAATTCCTTCAGTAGCAGTTTTTCTAAACTTATCTCCGTCTCAACCGATAATCGCACATTCCATTTCAAAAATATAGAATACTGACAATTGTTGCTATGAAAATAAAAACCACATTGATGAAAGCGTATTTCTATATCGAAACCGCGTATCAAAGAAATCAAATGCTCGATTCAACTGTTGCTCAGTCTACGGCCAATGAAATCGATTAAAATTGTTGACAAAGCCGACTGTGTTATCAAATTGCAAATATCAAAATACAAATAACTGGTAGTACTTTGTTTGATAGGACTGTAAAATTTCTGACATGAAAGAATGAAGAATACTGATCTTAATCATTTCATTGTTTACTTGGCCATATTTTTGTTCACACCATCAACATCAGAAGATTATAAACACCAGGATTCGTGACCCAATTTACAAAACGATGTTCAATTTTTGAAGAATTGCTTTCATTCATGTTCAGGTGACATTCTGTGATGAATCAATCTAAGAGATGAGGTAAGCTGCGCGTCTCAATTCTCATTGATGGTCCTAACTTTCCAAAAGCAGCACTAGTTTGCAAATTCCTATTGCCTGAAAAAGTTGATTCTTACAATCTGCATATACATCTAAATTATACCTTCAGATATGTCGGAATTTTAGTCCTTTATTAGCACCTTTTATACCTTGCAGAAGAGACTCGACGAATGGATTAGTCCAAAACGTCAACGAAATCTGCAAAAACAAAACTTGTCCTCCAGAGACCTCAAACTCCTGACAACCATCTCCTTTCTTGTGGCATAAATGTTCACATTTCCAGAAACCATGACGTCATTCAAAGAATAATCGTGTTGGTAGTTAAGCCTTTGTTTTTGACGCAGACAAATGTAACAAATCTGCTAAGAACATGAATTTACTAGTGAAGTAAATTTCCTTTAAGAGACCAACAGTCCAACAATTTCTTTTTCATCTCTGGATCCGACGTAACATTCAAAATCTGCTCGTCAAGGCATCATGAAAGGCTTAATTCACCTCAACACAAATAACCGAAATCACAGATGCGTGATAGATAGATAAGCGCATTCAATAGTTCCGACTTTCTTTTCTCTGGAAATGAATTTTGAAAGACAAACTTCTCAACTTAATCATGATCTTTCTACAATCCAATTCTGCCTAATTTTGCAAAACTGATGAAGTTCTAAAATCCAATTTACACAACTTCACATAACTGCAAACTCTAATTAATCGGGTATTCATCTCCTAAATGCTATTCTAAAAAGATGCAACCATATTTCGATTTGATGCTAAGTTCATGAAGATCAAATCACTTTTCCACACTGATTGAAACAATATTTAAATCCTGCAAAACGTTGTTCGAAAACTGTGCTTGAATTTGCAGAATCATCTTTAAAAGCATTCACGAGGCTGAAGGTCCTTCTCCTCAATAAATCAAGTGATTGCCAATTCGTGCAAAATCTATTTCTTTCGAATCAATAAATGACCATAAAGATTGAACCAAGACGTAAAGACACTATCACAGAATGGGTCGTGATAGGAAATGCTTCAAACAGAATGCATCTCTCTTTCAAAAGAAGATTATATACTCCGAAGCTCCGACCTGAATGGACAGAACTTTGCTAATTTTGAATTGCTTGTGGCAGTCATTCGAACAGCATAATAATCGAGGAATGAGGGAACTCCCAATCACAAGCAACACACGAATGGGAATTGATGAAATGGTTGCTTTTTATATTCGTGCATTTTTCACAGCAAGGCTATCAGGTCCTACTCCTCAATAAATCAGGTCCTTCTCCTCACAGTAGGAGATTTAATGTACTTTTGAGTAACCTGGGTCAAATTTCCATTTGTGAAATTACTTGGAATATGTGGTGGTGATACTTAGAGGTCTGCGAGAATTTCTCTGACGGAGAATGTTGGACAATAATAACAGTCCTTCAAGGCTAGTTACAATTATATGCATTCAAATGCAAAGGGGTTTTACAAAAAATTCTCTCAAATTTGTTTCGTATTGGCTCATGCGATAGTAAAAATGTATCAGAGCTGAGATGACATATTTCTAAACAAATTTTATGATCCATTTGCTCAAATTGAAGCGAAGGTAATTTCAACGCTTTCTCCGCCCAATTTCTATAAATTTCTAGCGCAATTTTTGCTCCAGTGCGAATCAACATTTATGGCAAAGGCAGAATATTCAATATTGGCAGCAACAAGAAATTCCTTGAAATGTTGAGGTGGTTGCCAGATATTGCATTTTCGACTCCTGTTCCTTGGTCAAATTTTACAAATCTCTATTCGAAAGCTGAACTCGAGGCTAAAATCCGCTGGTCATGCTGCACTGACAATTTTATTGTCTCTTCGACGTGTCGGCCATTGAGAGAAGTGAGCAAAGGGCCTAAGTCAGCACGAGAAAAGCAAAATGAATGCTATCAGCGATCTAACCAATGTACTAACTAAGCTTTATGATGAATATAACAATAAAACATCGAAAAAGCTAAAGATCGTAGATGCCTATTTGGGTTACATCTTGTTAACTGGGGTTATTCAATTTTTGTATTGCTGTTTGGTTGGCACATTTCCATTCAATTCCTTTCTTGCTGGGTTTATTTCATCTGTTGGCTCCTTTATTCTGGCTGGTGAGTATGATTTAATCGACTGATTTGACTGAATTATCAGCTTTATTTGTTTGATAAAAACTAGCAAGACAAGAGGATGTAATCTTTCCTGATGTGAGCGTGATCCCTAGTGGAATTCGGGTACGCTGTCCGCCACATACGTACGCCAATTAATTTCTTTTGTCCTACTGGAATTTCTATTGTTTAGAGTGAGTCTGTCTGCCACATAAATGTGGCGTAACATACGCCAATTCCAGTGTAGAGCATGATAAACCTTGTACTAAATCGACAATCATAATGACAGACGTTTTGAAAACCAAAAGCCCATAGTTTTAATGGCAATTGTTATTGAAGGTGAATGTGAAGTTGCAGTTTCTAGCACCAAGTGCTGGGCCACTGAGGAAAGTTTGTTTTTGTAATGCCAAAGGTTTATGCCATGCCAATTGACTTAAGACAGAAGACAATAGATCTGTTATTCTTTTGTTGTTCTTGATGTTGCTCCATGCCAAAGATATTTGGTGTAATGTGCATGTTTTCCAGCCTGGGTGCTGGGATATGGCAGAAATAGCTAAGTGCTAATTGAGTCCACGACCCCTTGTCATGATGCTGGAGTGGTGGGGCAAAACCGGGTATCAAACACACTATGCCAGACAATTCTGACTGCAAAGTTTGAGGATTACACCACTGTACCAGAACGCCTTCAAATCAATTATTGACTTGTTGAAAACTTTTTATTAATGTTCATATTTTGGGGAAGCGTTTTGCCTTCCCACCAAACAAGCCTTCTTGATCTACAGTATTTCAAAAGAATCTGGCCTTGTATTCGATGGAGAATGGTCTGAAATTAACTTTAAAGGAAGATGTCGCAAGTTGTAAAGGCCATAAGTTGAAAACCCACAGAACAACTGAAACTGAGCTTGACAAGGCCAAATCAGATTGTGCTTTGTGTATATACCCAAGTGAAAAGATTACAGAAATCACCAACTCAAGATATTTTCAAACTTTTGTGAAGAACAACACCTCAAGTACCTGGCCCATATGATAGTGTTGCGGGATGACCATCAAAAGGAGAAATGTTGTTTTCCACTAATGGAAAGAAATTCTTAAGAAATAGATAGTGAAAAATAAAACAACTTCTTGGTGTGTCCATGATGCAAATACAAAAAGATATTCCAAATTATGAGAAAGTTTCTGCTTCTGCTATCAATAACACTCAGCAACTGACTTCATGATTCTATCATTTTATGCAAAGTATGCTTTTTTCGATGCAGAAGAGTACAGCTGATGATGATGTCATTTGTCAGAAACTGATAAGAAGTTCTGAGTACTTGAATGTTCAGTTGATGCTTTTTCAATGTTTGTTATTGACAGATTGTTGACTACAGGAATGTATCACTGAATTTAGTATAGAGAAAATTGTTAATGATTTCCTTTCAATTAATAATGAAAATTTATGATGAAATAAGATTCAGAATATCTTTCATATTTTCAATTTCAGTGTGCTTGAGGATTCAGAGCAACCCAAGAAACAAAGCAGATTTCAGAGGACTGTCACCAGAGCGAGCTTTTGCTGATTTCATCTTTGCACATGTGATTTTGCACTTGGTAGTGATGAATTTCATTGGCTGATTATGAACAAAGGACAACAAAGAACTAAACAATGATATATTTGAACTTGGGCTGGGGAGAATCCTTATAAATTTGAAGGTTATTCTCTCAAAGCATTGTTAGGGACAATGTCATTTAGAACTAAGAAGATGTTCTTTTGATGGAAGTTTAATTTTTCATATGATGAATTTGCATGTTTCTTGTTTGTTTCAGATCTCCATTTGTAGAAACTGATTAATTATTTGATTGATAACAAAGGACAAGAATTGCAACAGTTGTCATTTTCATTATTTGATTAATAACAAAGGACAAGAATTGCAACAGTTGTCATTTTCATGTTAAATCATCATGTTAATGCTAGTCTGAGTCTGCAATTTTTAAAGCAGCCAGAAAAACCATTCTTGTAAGTGGATTCTTTCGTTCCCGAGACATTGCCTTTTACGTTGTTTTTTACCGGACGAACGTCATTATTTATCGAGGCTTCGCCCCATAGCTGTCAAAGTATGGTCATCGAAATTAATAGATTCACATAAATTTCCCCAGGATTACTGCTTCATTTACATGGAAAAGCAATCCTAAAAAGAACATTTATCGTACTGAAGAAGATTGACGGTTGCGTTTTATGAGAGAAAATGGCGCGCGGCTTACGGGTAAGAACGTCAACTTTGGCGATTTTACGGCACCCTATAATAGACCCCCCTCCAACTGAAACAAACTCAGAATTCACAACTTTTTATTGATCGCCTTTCTAAGACTGATTAATTTATTAATTGTCTTTGTGTTATAACTGGAGAATGTTGAATGTTTGAATAGAAACTTTTTTTCTGGTGGTATGAAAAGTCAATACACGATCACTCATCGCCTTTCAATTATTTTCTAACAGCCCTAGGAGGCCAAAGTGATTGTCGAAATCGATGATCATATCTTCATTGCAAGGGTATTATTCAAGCAATAAAACAAAACAATTAGACCACGCTAGAATCTTTCTTCGTTGTCCAAAAAATTGCTGTTGGGAATGTGGTTTCTGACGAATCTTACACAACAAGATGAGCAAGCAGAGCAGTGGAAAGATCTTTTCAAGTTTGATTGGAATTATCAGTTTATAAGGAATATAAAGAATGATAGCAGGGACAAAACAAAAGCGAAAAGTTCCATCAGAAATCTGTTAGAAGAAGCCTTGATAGAGAAAGCAAGTACTGGGCAAGTTAGAGGAACAAATCAAAACCAGCCAGTGTTCGCTGGAATTGTTGAACAAAGTTCAAACCGCATCAATTTATCTTCAAAGCTTCCACGCCGTCTTTTTTCCAGTTCTCATCAAAATGACATGGGAATTACATGGTCGACGTGCTAAATCTTATGGGAATTTACAGATGAAAATAACCACATATGCTCGATTTAACAACGTCACATAAACAAAATTGAAAAACAAAGGAGCGTTGGAATTGCATTCAGAAAATCAGTATTTAAAAAGTTAGTTGTACTGTTATAGTCATTTAGGTGTTTGGGCTGAAAGAATAGGAGTCGTTTACACGTTAAAAAATTCTAGGAGGTGAGCAAACATGAAAAAGGATTGCGAAGTAAGGTAAAATAAAGAGCGAACGATTGTGAGGGACAGGAACAAAACAATTGCAGAGTTAATTAAAAAACTTTTGATGATGACAAAATCATTTGGCAAGATGACTTGGCTAATAGCACGACACTGGCAAAGCTGATTAGAAATGAACGTACAACGAGAAAACGAAGATTCATAAAGTAAGAGAAAGATTAGAAATCAAAGCAAAACTAAGATTGAAGTTTAGACTGATGGAATCTAATTGGTAACTGCAGACAATAACATTCTTTGTCCAGTTTTGCACATTTTGGATATCTGGATGGTTTTGCATAGGGCACAATCAGAATAAGAGAATAATCTTCAAGAAGAAAAAAAATAGAAAAATGAAATCAAATTTCATTGCGATTTTATTTATTGTCTCCGTTGCTCAAATCTACATGGCATGTGAATTAAACCCAGGAAGAATAACAAAATGTGTCATGCGACATGAATTGATGTTTGACTTCAAAGAAATGTTCTTTCAACAAAACAATTGCTCAAATTGCATTTGTGAACGAGGGATGGATGTTTTATTCTTGGAACATAATCCATACATGCATTGCGAAGGCAAAGATTGCAGCCATGCTCATGGTCTTCTTGCGGGTGTGTATCTACGTATGTTTTCATGATTAACCTTGATTCAACGTATGTTTACATTTTTTCATGAAAGTGGCTGAAACCATTTGGACTTAAACTCTGGCCAATCACATATGGGTATTTCCTGTTGACTTTGATAAATTATCCAAATATGGTGCGCCACGTGCCATGTTCTATCATCTTTGCACGACTATGTTTATCGAAGGCAGGTATATGCTTTCCGTTTCGATTCCGTTTAGGTTCGATGTTAACAATCTGATCTGATAGACCTGATAAAAGACTTGAGATCTACAGCATCTACAGCGTGTCCCCAAAAACATGTGCGCTGACTGAGAGGCTGCTGCAGAGCAGCTATATATCCAATTTTTTCCGTGTTCACATGGTTAACAAGAGAGGCATCAACCTAAAGTTTGACAGCGAGTTTGAGTAAATCTGGTAAGTACTTGCTGATTTATGGACCAAGAGAGTCAAAATCATCTGACCCAGATTTCTGATGTTCATTAGTGTAACAGATAGTCATGACTTGAATTTAGTGATAACGAATAATATTGAGAATATTTAGGGTTGCTAGAAATTGGGATGTGGAACACTAGTGCTGCAGGCCACGACATATGTCCATCAGTTTTATTTTACTTCCCAAAAGTGATAGAGTCGTCAAGCCAGCAATATTGCGTTCAACAGGCTGACTGGTCAATATTCTTCGGTTACGTGGTCATTAAATACTCTCAAATGTGTTTTGCTAAGTTTAAGTCCGTTTGATGCTAAAATACAAGTATGGTTAAGCGAGGAAACAAAATCCTCTGGCTTTGAAGTTACCATTAATTTTGACTTCTTTTCTCAATAAATCAGCAAGCACTTGTCAAACTTACTCAAACTCGGTGCCAAACTCTATGTTGAAACTCCGTCTATTTAAAAATTTGAAAAGGGAAGATCTGGATTCATGGCTCCTCCACAGTAGCCATTCAAACGGCGTACATGTTCTTTGGGACACCTTGCACAGATTTTTAAGCGTCTTCACATTTTCCTGATTCACCTGGAAATAATTAGGAACAGATCTCTTTGATTGACATCCCTTTTGTACCAGCCAATCAATGAGCAGAAAATGCAGCGGACCTAACAATTCCATTGTTTGCAACAAAAGCATCTCATCGTTTGATTGAAATTGCTCTCAACCCAGCCAGTTAGAATAGGAAATCTGGATCAAGCGTATCACTTTTAAAAATCTTCCAAATATCAAACTTTTTTAAACATTGACCTATAATTTTGTCATCCTCAGTTTTTAACACCAAGATCAATTAAACTTTGTTTCATCTCACTTCACAGCGAACTCAAACTTCATTCATTCCTTTGCTCTGAAAATTGGTCCCAAATTCCCGAGGGAAGAATATAATTTTCGTTTGAATATGTGACCTAAAAACAAATTAGTTTTCGTTTTGTGGGAACAAGGGTGTTAGGACACGGATGTATTGATTGGTTATTTATTTACCTTGTTTTGATCCTTGTGTCTTGTTTTCTGTTCTGTTTCGTCTTCAACTGAGCGTGGTTAGGCCTAACCGCTCTCAAGTTGTTCGAATAGAGCTCCCTTGTATTTCTGTGTCTTATTGCGCCTTCGCACAAGAATGGTTTTTCTTTTGGCTTTGCGGTTTTAAAAACCAATCTTGTGCGAAGACGCACTAAGACACAGAAATACAAGGGAGCTCTATTCGAACAACTTGAGAGCGGTTGGGCCTAACCACGCTCAGTTGAAGACGAAACAGAACAGAAAACAAGACACAAGGATCAAAACAAGGTGAATAAATAACCAATCAATACATCCGTGTCCTAACACCCTTGGTGGGAACATCTAAGAGATGATCCGAAAAGAGGAAAATACTATGTTATTAATTTCAGGTCTTTCTACAAACAGATAGCAAGAACGTTCTTTTGATTAAAAGAAGTTATGTTAAAGTACATTATAAGAAATTCAAATAATTAGAAAGTATGGCCAGTCGACCAAGACCATGCAGCAAAAGTTGGAAACTAAATTGATGCTCTTTTGATCAGAATATCTTGCAAATAATTAATGCTATTTCCAAGTTAAATTCATATCTTTACTCTTTAATCCAACATAATTAAGTCCGTAATTTTTTATATGTATAAAAAATATCTTAATTCGTCAATCCAACGAAAAACCTGAACCAAATTAGAACGTATGGCCACCCAACTGAACCTCTTCAGCAATGCTGCAAGCTAGATAAATCTCATTAATGTCATAAAATCTTTGCAAAGACAAAGAATTTATCCGGAAACACAAAATATTCGAAAGTATGGCCACCCATCCCTGTCTGGTAAACAACTGATGAATAACACCAGCAACTGATATCATGTTTTTTGGTCGCAAATAGGAAGTTTACTTCTTCTGTGTAGAAAATTGAAATGTAGAAAATTTGGAAGTTTATTTCTTCTAACAAATCCTATCCTTGAACAATATGGGAGAATCGTTAGGTCAGGAATCTGGTGTTCATTTTGTTGATAGCTTTTAATTTGGAAATCCAAAATACATTTCCACGTGTTAGTTCACTTTGACAACAAAATGATTTATTTCTTGCTGATGGAGAAACTTCGAACGTGCGTCAGTGAAGGCAAGATTGCATAGACTAACCAGATAAGACAAAGGTAACTTCGTGTACCAGGCGTCCATAAAGGTACCCTGTTTCAAAAACAACCAAAAATTGATTACAATACTGATTCTTAAATTCCTAAATTTGGCAAGTGGATCAAAGACTATGCTGGCTGCAAAGTCTGGGGATTACACTGCTGCACCAAAACACCTTCTAGTGATCATCTTTAGTAATACTTTACGCAAAGCTTTGCAGCTGAGCTGTCAATTGGGGCAAACTAACCATAGCCAATTGCATTTGATATTCTCGACAGACAGATTCGTTTCATTTAACTTGATTTTCTCTGCATCAAGGGTACCTTCTTGTATGAATCATACATATTCGCAGCTCTGTTTTCGTGACATTTTACACAGAGCAATAGCTGTCCTGTCAAGGTCATGTAAGAATAAATTTGTGGTTGCAAACTCCGCCGTTGATGTAATATGGCTGGAATAGACGTAGGAACCGGGGGGCACTGGGGGCACGTGCCCCCCCCAAGATTTTGCAATAAACAAGAAGTGCCCTTTTTATTTCTAGACAGTGCCCCTTTCTCTTAAGAAAAAGGTGCCCTCGAAGTGTCGTGCCCCTCCAAGTTTGAAATGCTTCCGACGTCCCTGATGGCTGGATGAGGAAAATAAATGATTTGGGATTTGATGTTCTAGCCTTAGCCTTTATCAGTCTTTGTTCATTTACTTTAAATACTGGTTCGAAATAATAGAATCGTCTCCAGTCCAGGAAGAAAACCAAACATACCTAGCTATCCAAAAAATTGTATCTCTTTGGCAAACGTGAGCCGTCCAAACAAACATAGATAGTGTGTGGCAAGTTGCAACGTGTTGTTTACAGATTATGTGTAAAGCATAATTTAGCCACCAACCAGAGAGTTAGACGTATCCAAATAAACAACATTGAAAGATAGTCAAAAAGCTTCATTCCTGTTGGATCGAGGAAGAGTCCAGCTTTACTAGATTCAAGCCCGGAGAGCATCCAGAGATTCACCTGAGTTGTACATTTCTGAAAGATTACTCGTTGGTTCATTAAATAGTATCGTCAATGCACCCAATCAAGGCCCAGATCAATTTCCACTGGATATAGCAAGAGTCCAGCAAAACAGAATTTGCAAGAAAGAATCGCAAAATATTTTTGCACTTCTGAAGATTCAATCGTTTGAAATATACACAGGGTCGTTCTTGGCCAAAAGCAAAACTCTATCAACAAAGCTTCCGTTAGGCTCAACAAGAGCGACTATAAAGAGCATGCAAGCATGTGATTTAAGAAGGAGTGTCCTGATTTTCTACTTTGACTTACGCGTTTCTAACAGGGTGAATTTTGCAAAAACCAATCTCTCGACTGATTTCTGTGGAGCACAACAAGAGCAGCTAAAGAGAATTTACAAGCACGTGGTATCAGCTGAACGGTTCTAGCTTTTAAGAAACGTGCACATCTCTAACGAAGAAACTCCTTGAGAAAACATACAACATTGTCTGAATTCACAATCAAAGCTTCTGTCAACGGGGTTTCCGTTGGGCACAACAAGAGCTGGCAAGCAGAATTCGCAAGACGAAAGTTGGAGTTTCGAGTGTGCTGACTTTTTGAAAAATGATGTTTCAAGTACAATCTACTTTCGTTTTTCTACTGATGTTAGTCGCGTACGATGAGTGTAGTACGAACGTAAGTCTTAAGGACGGATGTAAAATAAAAAAGCACACAAATAAATGTATCGTACGCTATGAAATGAAATTCGATTTTGCGGAGTACGTTTGGCATGACGAAGACATCTGCAAACATTACTGTTTATGTTCACTTGGAGTTGACTTCCTTTACTATGAACATCCACCGTACACATCCTACAACCGGAGTGATTACACCGTACCGCCTACTGGTCTTTTGGCAGGTAAGTCTGTTCGACATATGAAACCGGGAATGGATTTGTTTTGCTTTGAACATCCGCCCTACACATCCTACAACCGGAGTGATTATACCGTACCGCCCACTGGTCTTTTGGCAGGTAAGTCTGTTTGATATATGAAACCGGGAATGGATTTGTTTTGCTATGAACATCCACCCTACACATCCTACAACCGGCGTGATTACACCGTACCGCCCACTGGTCTTTTGGCAGGTAAGTCTGTTTGATATATGAAACTGGGAATGGATTTGTTTTGCAATGAACATCCACCCTACACATCCTACAACCGGCGTGATTATACCGTACCGCCCACTGGTCTTTTGGCAGGTAAGTCTGTTTGATATATGAAACCGGGAATCGATTTTTTCTGCTTTGAACATCCGCCCTACACATTTTACAACCGGAATAGTTGTACCGTACCACCAACAGAATAGGTTTCAAATCTTTAAAGAGCTGGGTGTAAAATTCTATGAACTATTTCTTGAAATGAACAGCTTCAAAGAAACTTGAACTTTTTTTACAGTAAATCTGCCTTTGGACTTTTCTGCAGTCTTCAATATTTTCAGAATTACAGTGTTTTCTTCTTTTTTAAGAATTCAAGAAATTTTTTAAAAAAACTTAAAAACTATCGTAATTTCGAAACCCGTTGACGAACGATCAGATAATTTTCAAGAAAACCATAGTTTGTGGATGCCTACAATATGGTATCAAGCAAAACTCTCTCACTTTTCTGGTTTGTGATTTGAAAATTTGATGACGTCACATCATTAAATGAGCTGAAATGCAAAATTAACTGTAATTTCGACAAATATTCAAGATTTATGAAAGTCCAACGGAAGAATCATAGAAAAGTGATAAAATTTTCTTTTAAGTCATTCAGTTTAAAGAAATAGGTCATTAAATTTTACACTCACCTCTTTACACCGATTTAAAAATTTGGAACCTATGCTACCACCAACTGGTCTTTTAGGAGGTAAGTTTATTTTACATATGGAACCGCAAGATGATGACGATGATGATGACGATGATGCTGATGATGATGCTGATGATGATGGTGGTGGTGGTGGTGGTGGTGGTGGTGGTGGTGGTGATGGTGATGATGATGATGATGGTGGTAATGATGACGATGATGCTGACGATGATGCTGATGATGATGCTGATGATGATGATGATGGTGATGATGATGATGATAATGATGATGATGATGACGATGATGCTGACGATGATGCTGATGATGATGCTGTTGATGATGATGATGATGATGATGATGGTGGTGGTGATGATGATGATAATGATGATGATGATGATGGTGGTGGTAATGATGATGATGATGCTGATGCTGATGATGATGACGATGCTGATGATGATGATGATGATGATGATGGTGGTGGTGATTATGATGATGATGATGCTGATGCTGATGATGATGACGATGATGATGATGGTGATGATGATGGTGATGGTGATAATGACGATGATGCTGATGATGATGCTGATGATGATGCTGATGATGATGGTGATGATGATGATGGTGCTGGTAATGATGACGATGATGCTGCTGATGATGATGATGATGCTGGTAATGATGACGATGATTATGGTGATGATGTTCTGCTGTTGATTTATGATTGATAATTTCGTTGCTCTATATATAAAACCTTCTGATACTTGCATACTTTCTGGTTCAGGCAATAGGCTTCCCTACACTAGATGTTCAAAATTGCTATGCAGGCAGATTTGCAGAGAATTTCCTCCGCTCCCAGGCAGACTTGAACATTATGCACACCTGATGATGAGGATGATGTTGATGATCATGATCATGATGACGATGGTCATGATGATGATGATGATGATGATGATGATGATGATGATGATGATGATGATGATGATGATGATGATGATGATGATGATGATGATGATGATGATGATGATGATGATTATCATGATGATTTTGCCAGTGGTAGTGTCATAGTATCTTCTCTAATTTGTCATTTACTTTTGGGAAGTAAATTTTTTTTTTATTCCAATAAAAATTTACAATGATATTTTACTTAATACTCTACTAACAAAATTACTTTACTAACTACTCTACTTACAAAATTACTCTACTATACTACTAGAACGATACCGCAAGGAGCAAAAGCATTTAGTCTACCCTGCAGCCAAAACATAAAGGTAAAAACTACTGACGTTAAAACGAGACGAAAGAAAGAATAAATAAGAATACGTGACTACAACAACAAAAAATTGCTAAAAGTAAATTAAAAGCTAAGGGGCAAATACGAGTGGAATATTCTACAACGTAAAGACACAACATGCCAAATCCAATTGTTTTGGACCAATTTAGATCAAACAAACATTTGAGTATAGTTGATAAAAAGCAGATCAATTCCCTGCTACTTAGCTAATCTTGTTTGTAAGTAAGCCTTCCTGATTTGAAAAAATTCAACAGACAATAACGTACACCGTTGGTCGTGATTTCAGATCTGTTCTGAAGGCTTCTTGGAGGGGCTTTCTTGAGAAAATTCAGAACAGAGTTGCCAATTTCAGTTAATTCTAAGATCTATTTGAACATGTAAACTTTTGAACGGTATACCTGCTAATACTTTTGTTATCTTGCTAATACTATTGCCTTGATATCCAGCGAAAAGAGGCCTTTCGAGCAAAGATAGTTTTTCTTTGTCACCCAGTAGAGTTACTCCAAAGTGCAGCCGGAAATGGAGTATTCAGTATGTGGCATACAAACATTTGTAGAAACTGTGTTCATTGAAGCTTGATCATTTAAGAGGTTTCTTTATAAGCACCAAAGGCTTCTTTATGTTTTCTAATTTCCATTTTTAGCAATCATCAGATCATACATTTCAGTACTATAATTCCAATTAAAGATGCGAGGTTCTCAAATATAAACTACCAAGACTAGCAAGAAGTCAAGAATCAATTCACCTAAGCATATAAAAATTTTGAAAGATAATTTAGAAATATATTAGAAATTATAATATATTTAGAAAATATTAGAATATATTTAGAAATTTCTAACTTTTCAAACTTTTCGATTCTCATCTTCTTCAGTATTTGTCCTAACAAGACTTGGGGACATGCCTAAAAACCTAGATTACAAGGCAGTCCCCAAGTCTTGCTAGAACAAATATTGCAGAAGATGAGAATCGAAACGTTTGAAAAGTTATAGCATATTTCTGAATCATCTATCACGACAAGAGAAACAAGTATAGCAAGAGAAACTGACGATATCTTCTCGGAAAGCAATGCAAATGCAAATAGGTTAAAAATAAACGCCAATGTTATACAAAATAACATTAAAGTTCCTATCAGGTCAGAGGAAGCTTCTGTCTTGATCAATTAGGAACATTCATCCCCAGGCTGATAAAAGTGAGTATATATTTAGTATATATAATTGAGAAATTAATCATATTTGCATAGTAGGTCATTCTTTTGTTTCAAAATAGCGGGATATGAAGGAATCTGCCTAAAAAATTCGTAGGAAGAAGTGAAATTATGATTACAAAGCATTATTTTGATTAAAGGATTGATAAATAAGCAATTAATCCATCTTGATCGATCTTTAAGTCAGAATAAATGCTCTTAGTGAATTGAAATAGATGTTAAATCACACACAGAGCTGTACGAATGAAACTGACTGGTCACCAAAGCAGCTAAACAGATAAACTTAAACAACTGAACTTGGTGAAGCTATGAAGCATTTGAACATTCAAATTCAGAAACAGATACTTGAAGGAGGAGAAAATTTGTAGAGAGTGATAAAGATTAAATTTGTGGACATTTATGGAAAATGATGAAATGAAGCTTGCTATCGTAGTAATAATAAATTTGATGAGATTCAAATTAATGGAAGGACAGGAATGTCAAAATATGATAGAAACGTGTCCTTATCGCCATGAACTTCAATATGATTTCTCTTATGTGTTCCATTATAATTGTACTGTCGTGCCAAACTGCATTTGTTATCCTGGAATGGATTTGGAATATTTTGAATGTCCACCTTATATCATGTACAATAGCAAGAATAAGAGAGTGGCAGGAATATTACAAGGTGGGAATTTTTCAAATGAATTTTTTGAAACTTAATTAATTAAAGTATGTATTCTTATCCTAAGTTTTTCTTATCCCAATTTTCTACTTGAAAAAGTTGCAAAAGAATCGAAACTCCAGCACTACTTATCATTCTGTGAAACATTGAAGCTAAATGCAAATCATTATGGTATAACAAAAAATAACAGTTAGTGAGTGCAGCGTTTTGGGAAAAAGGAAAAACTGCACCAATATATGGAATTGAATCAAAGCAATAGGTCTTTCTCGTAATGTTGACATCAGAAGATGCTTTGCCCTCCCCCCGTCTTGCAACCCTTAATTCTTGCGGTTAGTCCAGTTTTGTTGGCATTGCATCACAACATGGCTGCCGTCTCCCCACCCACTGTCTCAACACCAAAAACGAAGTCAGACAAACAAGCACTCATTCCATGGAATAAGAAGAGACCATTAAGAAGGTTTTGGTGACACTACCTTGGAAGTTTTCATTATTGAGTGCTGATTATAGGTTATTAAGAGCAAAGCGAATTGGAGGAATGCCATATTTCCACAAACCCACAGAAAGAAAGTAAGTAAGAGAGAAAGTAAGTAAGAAAGAAAGAAAACAGAAAGGGAGATATCGCAGTCTCCTGATGCTTTTGAAATACTATGTAGCGGGTGCTGCAATTAGATCTCTACAAACGCAATAAACCTCTTCGCTTTTCTAAAAGAAAATGTGGAGTGAGCGACATTTCACACATTTTGTAGAATGTTCGCAAGTGCGCAATCACTCGATCCAGGCTCTTTTGTAGAAAAAGCAAAAAGGACTATGGTATTAGATTTCTGTTTTTTTCTCAAATTCGTAACGTATTTTAATAGCTGAATACTTTAATGAATGCATACAAGCGTAGACATAGAGTGCATGGTTGAAGAGGGCCTAACAAGTCGAAGGAGACAGGCATCAGCTTGGTTGTTTGCGCTTTATCACATTTCTTTCAGAGCAGATTAGTTTCGCCCACTAGGCCATCCTTATAGCAACTGATCTGATACGATACAAACATAAATACATTTCGTTGCTTAAATGCTTTCATACAAAATCAGACTTTAACATTGATAGAATGGCAGCTTTGTTGTGTATCAGATAACTCCACTGACAGCCTGTTTCGAAGCCAAGGAAACAGCATTGGCTCAAACTGGAACCAGTCTGGTTCCCCGACACCGTTCCTGGCTAGGGGGAATGGGCTCCACAGTGAGGCTTCCCCTGTCCAGAACCTTCAGGCAAACGCGGTCAAGTTGACCCAGAGTACTAGGCTGAGCACTGAAACTACACATCAAATTCTGTCTCAAATTAGAAGTCACCTTGCAAAACACTTGTATCGTTGTTATGTTTCGAGGGCATTTGCAGGTGACATCTAATCTGAGATAGAGTAAAGTTTGAATAAGCATACCTGGACATCTAACGAACTCTATCTTGTCTGACATCGATGCAAATTAACAAACCTTAAATATTTCATCTGCGAAGTGAATAAGCAATATTAAGTATCAGAATGCTTGATTGGGACTAATGTTGATAACAACACTTTATGAATAGTAGATCTATAGCCATGTTGTAACGCAAGGCTAACACTTTCGCCACACCCCCCAAAAATCGGGAATGCAAATTTCATGTCATACCACTGCAAGACATATTACCTAAGCTCGCAAATAGTGCTTTGGACATCGTTATCAAATTTTTATCTTGCAAGGTAGCTTGATATAGCTTGTAACGAGCTTTTAGCCTTCGACCCCCATATCATAGAAACGATCCCTCGCATGTCCGATCAACAGCCAGATTCGAATTCTACGCCAAAAACTACGCCAGTCAATATTTTCCAATAAATTGCCCTCTCGGATGGCAATGCTCCTCATTCAGCCACTGGTCTATTTAGTTTAATTCATAGACAACTGGGCAAACTTCGAACGAATTATTCAAGATGTTTATGCGTTGTGGGCATCATCACAATAGATTGCTCAATATTTTATAACCTTCACAAAAATTTACTGGTACCAATTTGACAGTGAAACATTTTGTACTTTTCGATCGAAAGCGTACTATTCGTTAACAGTTATTAAACTTATAAACTTTTAAAAGGAATGAAAACAGTTGCCTATTTGCAAGATAATGACTGACCTTCGTTAGAGAACAGAAACTCTTAACTTTGGCTTCTAAAAATGGATAAAGGGAACTCACAGAGACAACTATGAGATCTTCAGTATTTCATGAATTTTCAAGAGAGTGGGTAGTCTGTTGTGGCAGAGATGGCGGACTCGTCTGTAGAAGGCTTGATAGTCTGAAAGGCACTGCTAACGCTTGAAATTTTTCATTAGATGACAAATCAATCGAATCATTAGCTAAGATGCTGTTAATACAAGTTCTCCTTTGCTTGGTTTTAATGACAAACGTGTATTCACAATCAGAGCCAGAACCGCGATCAAGAAATCACTTGCAGTCAGAATCGGAATCATCGCAATCACTTTTGGAATCAGAGGAATCAGAGGAATTGCAACAATGCAAAACAACAATGCCCAAATGCATGCTTCGATCTGAACTAATATTTGATTTTCCTAGTATTATACAAGATTGTGAATTTTCGGGAAATTGCGCCTGCCTCACAGGATTGAACATCACTTACATTGACCATCCTCCATATTCATTTTACACAAGAACAAGAAATGAATCAGCTGGATTACTTAAAGGTACGTCTACACCTGCCACTCTTACTAAATGAGCCATACTTAAAAAGCTATTGTAACCCAGAGTCCTGTGCAGGCATGCTTGAATTTTAGATTGTCCGAAAATCAAACTTGGCCTAAGCGAAGTATTGATCCACACTACAGTCACGATACAGCGTGCTCACAAAGCACTCTGGGTGACGATGACTCTAAGCAATCTTATCAATGGCTGAACGCAGTCCACGGCACCAAAGATCATCTTTGACGGCACCTTTGTGCACAAGGATCCCTGACAAGTATAAACTGGCATAATTCTTACATGGAATAGCCCATTTCTCTCAAATAGATGTTTACTTGTCAATTAAGCTATTCTTTTTATAAACTTCAGGGTTAATTTCAACTGGTCCCAATTTCTTTATCGTTCAATTCAACACAGAACAGGATCTGATTTTGACCCAGTATTCTTTCTGACAAGGGAATTTCACTGATGGGGAGATCGTGCGTACTATTGAGGAATTAGAAGGATTGCTGTGAAACTTTTCCACCACTTTGTATATCTAAAGATGCCCTGTAAGAGCCCTACTCACAACATGTTCCCAAGGGTCAATAGTGTCTTTATACGATACTGCTTACAATCTACAATAATCTGGGCCAAAATATTTGGGTCAATCACAAATTGCACCACTGTGGTCTTTGATTGCGTGTCCCCCTCCAGCTCCACCGTTTCAATGTTGCTTGAATCAAACGCCATTCAACTTCCTCAACATTCGGAAGGTCCTAAAAATATGTCTTCGCTTAGATGAAACACCATGAGAACTTTGAAAATACCAATGTCCCATTCCAGCCTGTTTGAGCCAGGATTGTACATGCTAGTTTTCAAAAGTTTCAAAATGTGAGCGCACCATCGTTGCCATGGTTCTGCGTGTCACCAAGGAGAATCCAATTCTGATTTTTTTAAATCGTTAGTTACGACGCAACTGTTTAAAATATTCGTTCTCCTTCAAAGATCATAATTTGCAAACAGCATTAAAAGCTCTATATAGATTTCCAAAAATAGTTCGTTTCGTTTCGTTTCCAAAAATAAACGTTCGAGAGAAAATAATATTGTCAAGAAGTAATAATTTCCGCTGTCAAGAAGTAATAATTTCCGCTATTTCTAAGTTCGTGAATTGTGTTAAAACATGTCACGAAATTGGCTTGCAAAGAAAATTCAAAAATATGATCAGGTTAAAGACATCATTGAAGCTGATAGGTTGTCAGTGCTTTTGTCAAAATTTGTGCACGAATAACCCAAAAATATGAGAACATATTGGTTAAAAAGAAGTACAAAGATGAAGGGATCCTAAAACACAAAAATAAACACTTCAATCTTTGGAATTCAGCCAAAATAAGATTGTCGAACCACGAATGTGTATTTAGATCTATTTAGTGGATGAGACCAAGATAAAATAAATGAGACTAAGTCTAGTGGATGAGTGACCGAAAATGTGAATCTACTGAATGTACATAAACAGTTCAAATCAAATTAAAATTCACTTGACTGGTCAGCAGAAATACCAACTTTTCTATGACATCAAAATCATTAAATTTATCATAATAAATCATTAACTACGTATGTAAGAAAATAAAGGACGAGAAGCATATCCTTTCAACGACTGGTTCAATACATAGTCAAATTCACTGAAATCAGTTGAGCTTTCATGTCATAATTATTTGTTTAGCACTCAGAGCATTGTGCACAATGCAAAGTTATCACTTTTATTCATATCTTATATTAAAATGCGAATATTTGTGATTTTCATCTCAGAATTCAGACAAAATGTGCCGATTTGTTTATTTTAGTAACATGTTTTCTTTATGGGATAGTACCTCTATTGAGAAATGAATTTATCAAAGAAAAACCTCATTGACTTCAACTTTATTTTTTGATCAAGTTTATTCATGGCATCGACAAACAGTCTTGAAATTTTTTCCAACTGATCAAATTGCAAAGATAAATAACATGAGACAGGATCATCCAAATGTCAAGAAAAGCTGCAAAAATTAATTCTTTCTTTGATAGCTCAGATTAAATCATTTTGCAAAACAACGCAGTTTCTTTTACAATAAAATTTTCAACAGAGCAATTAATAGAAGCTATCTTGAGGAATTGCTCTGCCAATTGTTCCATAGTTGTTCCATCGTTATTTCTGATATGCAAACTGTGGTTCCTTCGTAGAATGCATCATTGCTGTCATTGTGTTTTTTTGTACTCAATATAAAATTTTACAAAACGAACTACTTAAGACACCACATACGAGCTACAAGGACGATACCACGGGGTGCAAGAGACCATGACAACTCCGCAGTCATTAACATAGAGAACATGTAGCTAAACTAAAATTCGTGTTTATTTTCATGAAACTGTAAAAAAATTGGGGAATGGTTGCATATATCTATTCCATCTATTGTTATTACACTGTCATATTTGACATAAGAACCATCAGGACCGTCGAGAATGGGGGGGTAGCCAGGGTAGTTACCAGGGGGCCCGAGGCCACTAGGGGCCCGGTAAGTATATATTATTCATTTTTTCTTTGTCTTCACTTTTCCTCAGGAACGTTTCTTGGCCCTCGGGGCATTCTCAGCTTCGTCTTTACACATGAGATAAACAAGTTTTCCATCTAAAAGTCTTTTTAATAATTTATATGAGGGCGTTTTCATCAAAAAGCATCCTTTTAGGCCCTTCTACCAGTGCATAGGAGGGCATGATCCGAGAGAAAAAAGGCGTGTTCCACAAAATTTTCCGCAGCCCTTGGCGCCAGGGCCTCAATCTACACCCACCTTGGGGCCCGTGCCGTCTCTCTACGGCCCTGAGAACCATCTATTGTTATTGCATTGTCATATTTGCATAAGTCCTTGAGAAGGAATAAAACAAACAAATCTGACAAGCGGCAAAAGTTTATCGATGACAGCTGCTCCATAGTGCTTATAAATTTGCTTGTCACACATTTCTATCATAAATGACAATGATTGATCTTTATCCTATGATCATACACAATAAAAGAACGATGGCTTCTTGAATGGAAAAGAAAACAATTCAGCAATTGAAATTGGTGTTGCATTTTTACACACAGCAATTTAAATCTTTTGTCATCTCTGTGTTATATATGACACTAAAACTGTGATTCCTTAAATGAAATAAATTTACATAGCAGCAAAAACCCAGCCATTGAAATTGATCTTGCATTTGGATCTACACAACAATGTACATTTTTTTATCTCCGCGTTACATATAACACAAAGCCTGTGATTTTATCAGTAGAAAACAAAACAAACAGATCTCACTTGATGTCACCTGTCGCAAGTGTCGAACTTTGAAATCAAACCACCAACAACACATAAAAATGCGGACAAGGTTCTTGACACTCTTTTTGCTTTTGAGTTTTATAACAAAACAAGTTTTAATGGCATGCATAAATCAAAAGAGCTGCATTCTACGATTTGAACTGCAATTTGATTTCAACACAAAACTTGATGATTGTGCTGAATTAGAAGATAGTTGTATTTGTCACAAGAATATTGACGTTCTATTTATCGAAATGTTTCCATATATACATCTTAATAAAAGCACAAAGCAACCAAACGGATTGCTACAAGGTAAGTAAGCCTACAGCATCAAATTCTTTCTTAATTCCTTACTAACTTTGAATTAGAAGATAGTTGTTTTTATTAGATTAGTTAATTAGAAGGATTTTGACGTTCTATTTATCGAAATGTTTTCATATATACATCTTAATAAAAGCACAAAGCAACCAAACGGATTGCTACAAGGTAAGTAAGCCTACAGCACCAAATTCTTTCTTAATTCCTTACTAATTTTGAATTAGAAGATAGTTGTTTTTATTAGATTAGTTAATTAGAAGGATTTTGATGTTCTATTTATCGAAATGTTTCCATATATACATCTTAATAAAAGCACAAAGCAACCAAACGGATTGCTACAAGGTAAGTAAGCCTACAGCATCAAATTCTTTCTTAATTCCTTACTAATTTTGAATTAGAAGATAGTTGTTTTTATTAGATTAGTTAATTAGAAGGATTTTGATGTTCTATTTATCGAAATATTTCCATATATACATCTCAATAAAAGCACAAAGCAACCAAACGGATTGCTACAAGGTAAGTAAGCCTACAGCATCAAATTCTTTCTTAATTCCTTACTAATTTTGAATTAGAAGATAGTTGTTTTTATTAGATTAGTTAATTAGAAGGATTTTGATGTTCTATTTATCGAAATGTTTCCATATTACATGTTAATAAGAGCACAAATCAACCACACACGGTTTGCTACAAGGTAAGTAAGCATAAAGCATCGAATTCTTTCTTAATTCTTTACTAATTTCAAATTAGAAGATAGTTGTATTTGTCACAAGGATTTTGATGTTCTATTTATCGAAATTTATCCGAACATTCATCTTCATAAAAGTACAAATGAACCATATAGATTACTGCAAGGTGGGTTAGTCTACAGCATCAAATTCCTCCTTGAGGTATGAACTACAATGATATACTTACTACAAAGGTTACTACTAGGGTTACCACTAGGGCTACTACCAGGATTACTACGAGAGTTACTACTAGGGTTACTACTAGGGTTACTACTAGGGTTACTACGAGGGCTTCTTAGTGTCACGAGAAATACTGAGTTAGATATCGCACGGAGTATGCTTAGAATGAGTCATACCCCCGTGAAAATATCAATGCTTTATATGATAAAATTCAACGATGCGCTTAATCAGTACTGGGTAATCCCTTGAAAAGGAACATCAGTGGGTCTAGAATCATTACACAAAGCTTGTTCTGCAGATGAAAACTACAAACTGTTGCTGGAAGATCAATCCATCTTGAATATGTTTCTACGCTCTGCTGTTATATTCATAACATTGGTAAATAGTTGCTTGACGCAAAGATGCATTAATACAAACAATTACTGTATCATGAGATACGAATTACAGTTTGACTTTGCATTTGCATTCGGGTCTAACTGTACAGCACTTTTTGGTAGTTGCATATGTCTAAAGGGCAAAGACCTTGTATTCGTCAATATGCCACCATACATCTACGAAGACCAAAAAACAGGGCATGTTGTTGGGTTATTAGATGGTAAGTCTCAGTCCATCCCGCTTTTCAATTTCATTGAGCTTTGTGTTATGGAACATTGGTCTAAATAGATATGGTAGCAGTATATGGCTAATGGAGTTTGCAATTGCTGGCATACAGACTCCATTATCTAGATGCCTGTTTGTATCTGCAAGGACAAGAAAGGGAATGTTGTTCGATTACTGGATGGCAGGTCTCTGTTATATCAACAAAGAAATGAAAACAGGGCGCATGGTGATTCTCTTTTGGTTCATTAGACTTTTGAGGGTCATTAAGTCGTTTATGTTGATTGGACAGTGGTCCAAACGTACACCATAGTTCGTGATAGCTGAACATGTTCAAGGAGTCTGTAATGCTAAAAGATAAGAACTTGAATTGAAATTATATTCCTTGCAGCGTATTTTGGGCGTAGCACGATGATATATGAAGGCTTTATTCTCAATTCCTGACAATCAAAAATGTGACTGGCTATTCCTCGTGGCAAAACGTCTTTTGATCATATTTTGTTTCAAGATTACTCTGTTTCATAGTTTCTTTATCATGTCATTTTCTGTATCTTTGTGGTCATTTTAGATGGATTTTCCACGCATCAGCGAAAAATAGATGAGCAACTACGATTTATTCATATCTTTGCCGTCCATTATAGCGCAGAATGTTTTGTTTATAAACAACAAGCAAACAAACAAATCAAACATAAAAGGCAAATAAACCACCTACCAGGAAATTAAAGAGGATCATGGTGTAAGGATTATGGCATCAAATAGAGCAAAGCATGTCAAGGTCATCACTTTTGATTTAAATGCATCCTAAACAGTCATACAGTATTCGTCTTAATTTCTAAATGAACTGATGGACGGGAAGTCATGGAGTCATTCATAAAACCAGTTGGCCTTTAAACAAACCCAGAATTCTGACTTTGACTTTATATGCCTTATGAAATACAAAACAAATTGCAACAAACGATGTACCAAAATCTTAGCTAAAACATCTTTTCTTAGAATTCCGTAGGTACGGAAATTTGAAATAACTGCATCTCTGCAGAAACGCCGCAAACATTTTGGAACTCTGAAACTCTCAGACGCACTAAATAAGCACCAAAAGCTGTGTTGTAATGAAATAGTCAATAAGCTAATTGACAATCACTAAGATTGGAGCCAATTTTTGATAGTTTACACTTTGATAAAGAACTCATTTTGCAAAAACACTTCCTTCGGCTGTGACCGCTAGTCAATCATGATCGCATGGCTTCAATACAGTATGACACAAATGATAGAACCATAATTCTTGATAACAAACGGGTTCGTAAACTGCAAGAACTGATGTCAACATCATCTGAAAGTATCTTTTGCAATTTTAGGCCCACTGAAGAAGCCATGAAGCTATTTTGCCTGGTAGCAATGGAACATGACACAGAAAATGAATCAGGAAACTTAGAACAACGTTTATTGACAGCTAAACTTGAATCTGACAATCTTTTATTTAATTCTAGGCCTCCTGGACGAAGCAGTCAAGCTATGTTGCTTTGGTTGTAACAGAGTTCGATACAGAAAACCAATCAGTAAGCTTGGAGAGATGTTTTCAGCTGAACTAAGCAATGTATCCTACACAGCCATATTTCCAATATTGGCGACAAAGACAATAAAAACATATTTTGCAGGTCCGTTCATCAGTATGATGTCAACTCCTGGTGTGACATATGTTTATGCAAAAGCAGATATCGGCGAATCATACCGACATTTGATGGATGCATTATCTAATACATGGCCATTGCTTGTATTGTCTATTTTGTTGTCTCTTAATGCTGGATTTGTTATTTGGATGTTGGTAAGTGATTGCTACGAGTCCATTTCATTTCATCAAGCCTTTTCAAGTCATTCTGACAAGTGCTTGCTGATTTATGGCGAAGGAAATACAAAAGAAGTGGAGGCTTCAAAAACACAACAATGTCAAAATTAAGTAAATTTTTAAAGAAAGGGTTCTAACATTGTATGTAGATTTTGTATTCATTTTTTTAAGGTTTAATAGTACTGTTTATCGATAAGGTAACATTGTCAACTCTTTTACAAATGTAGAGAAATTTGAATACAACGCTAAAATCTTTTCCTTGAAAAATTACATGATTTTGACGTTGCTGGAGAACAACAGAAGTGATATTTTTGAGGTATTCATATATTCTTGCCTTTCCTCGACCATAAATCAGCAACCACTTGTCAGATTGACTCAAACAAGGTCCCAAACTTCAAGTTGAAGCATATCCTATGCAAATGTGCAAAAACCAAGACGGTTGAAACAACAGCTACTCCACAGCAGTCAAACAAACAAGGCACAAGGGAACAAGGGTACAGTTTGTTGATACTCTGTACAAAGTTGACTTGGTCTCAATATCAAAGCCTCTCGCAGTTATTTTTGTGCCAAGAATTATGAGCTAGACTATAGAAGTATAAGGCAGGCATCTTTTACTGCCCTGTCTGTCGTGTCTCACAGAAACTCTCCTCTTCAAAATAATTTTTGGGATTTTCAGCCCCCTTAAATTCGCTGTCAGATGCAACCGTCGCCACTGTTTAAGCGATTAAAATATTTAGAATTAACAATCTTCTTAAGTCGATCTTAAGCCGCACCACGCCCAGAACAACGCAAACATTTTCTAAATATTACTGATACTTAATCAGTTTGATGTTATGATTCTTACGAATGAAATACAAAAGATCAGTAGAAACAGAATTATGTTACAGTAATGCTTTTAAGATACAGCGCGCTGAAAGTTGATTAAAGCACGCAATGAATAACCAAAGCTAATCAAGCGATTATTCTTTTATTCATGCTGTAAAGTGTAAACATTTTATGGAATGTTCCTAAACAACCAACGTAAAAGTTCTACTTAGCCCCACTCTCTAATAAGCCCCTACCCTCTGAGCTAAAATTGAAATCAGCCCCCCACCCACGTATATCAAATTCTAGAATTTACCAGATACTTTCCATTTCTCTAGCAAAACAAATTTACATGTTAACTTTGAGACTGACTTGCCCATTTCTCTTTATAAAACCAGTAATGGGCAAATATCATTCTCATATCATGGGGTACATCTGCGGAACAGCCTTTAACCTGAGGTTCAGCAAGCACCCTCTTGATATGCTTTTAAGCACCCTCTTGATATGCTTTTCGTCTTTAATTGACCATGGGTGGCGGGATGCGGTTGGATTGGACTGGGGCCAGTCGGATTCTTTGCCTGCCATGAGATGCTGTAATTGTATCTTATTTCAGGGCGGGTATGGGGTCCGATTTGCTCTAGTCCGGTCTGACTGTGTCCTGCCGCTCACGGTATCATAATTATGTAAATACTTATTTCAATTTTACTTTAACTTTGTAATTTGATTATTTAGTTTCGTTTGTTAATAAATTTTACTTGTAAATTTTAGACTTTAAGTTTTTGTTACGGCCCCCTGAAAAGCGGCCTCGCCAACGGGGTTACCGTGTATAAAGAATATAAAATGAAAGAATATAAAATGAAAGAATATAAAATGAAAGAATATAAAATGAAAGAATATAAAATGAAAGAATATAAAATGAAAGAATATAAAATGAAAGAATATAAAATGAAAGAATATAAATGAAAGGACATAAAATGAAAGAATATAAAATGAAATGAATGAAATGAATGGAAATGAAAGTTTTGGGACCAAACTGTGTCGGATTTACTATTTGACTCGTAAATTGTATGTTGAATCTGCAGAACACGGGGTAGAAGAACTGCAAACCTATCATATATAACCTTGTCAAGAGAGAGGCACTTTTCCGACTTTATTGTGCCTTAAGAAGACAACCACAATTCTTGAAAGAATTTAATCAATGCTCTGTTTTGTCAATAATAGGACACAAAAGGCAATAAAGACGACTTCCCAAGGCCTTTTCCTACTGGTGCATTAGAAGGAGGCTGGTGGGCTTTTGTTTCCATGACGACAGTCGGGTAAGCATCTTAACCTCATTCTGATTAATAAGTTTAAAGCTAACTTCACTTAATGCGATTTCATTAATAAGCCTATACGCAAAGAAGCAAGCACTTGCAAATCCAAATCGGTTTAAATTCAAAACAAAGTAATATCGCAGCTAGCAACAGGCTAACCCAGCGAATACAGATCCTTTCAGCAATACATTTTCACCGTAATACTCTGCTATTCCTGTTTTGTGATGTGCAAGGCTGCAGTGTTTTGTATAAGGCATTCTTCATAGATAACACATCTGCAAGAGGTTTTAAAACAAAATGATACATGACTTATTCAAAGCTCCTTCACAATGTCTTCTACTGGGTGTCCGCAAAAAACGTCAACGCTACGCTAACAATCATCTGGTACTGAAGTCTATGATTTACTGGCTGCCTTTTATTTACCTCGATGAATATTTTCCTTCCTCCAGGTATGGTGATAAATGTCCACGATCATTGCTAGCAAGGGTATTCGCTGCATTATGGATTATATTTGGCATTGCATTATCTGGCATTTTTACAGCATCAATTACAACAGCACTAACAGTTTCACTTTCAAGTGAGACCATCAATTTAGGAAAGAAAAGGGTAAACATTTTCACTCAGACCTATCGTTGAAATGACAAACAAATAACAAAATCAATGACGAAATAGCTACACTACTTGGCAGGAATCAACTTAGAGACGAGCTCTTATAGTACCCGTTCTTGTGAACAGGACAATCTTTACCAAATACGGTTGTTAGATTTGCACAAGTCGTCTTGAAAGAAACAGAAAGGGCGATTTGACACAGCCCCTCATTAAAGGAAATCGACAAAGTAAATTATTACCTGACTGAAGTTTCAAAAACCAGGCAATAAAGAATCCCGCCACTCCTATTGGTTAATCGCACGTTTCCCGCGGGTTTCCCGTAGCGTTGCATAAGACGATACAAGGACATGTTTTTGTCACCACAGCAACTGCTTTATATATGACAGTAACAAAATATGTTTGACTAAATGATACGAGTCAAGATTAGAAGCTATCGGGTAATAAAACTCATACTAACCGGTTTTGTCGTTGTACAGGAAAGTACAAAACCCTCGGTCTTAATGCACAGACTTCGCAAGCTCGGTCTGTACTTTTAAGACCTTGGGCTTTAAATTTTCCTGTGCAACACAAAACTGGTTGGTGTGCACATAATATCGACCGTTCACCATAAACAGCTAAAGAAACACCAACATAAGCATTATTTCTTTACCTTCTCAATGAAACGACACGTGTCAAACGTTACAAAAGCACCTGACTTGGCCCGCGGCAGATTTTCAACTCTGTCGGACTTCCTTCGCTTTTTAATAAGACATACATAACTTCGCTGGACTGGATGGTTGAACAGATGTGCAATCAGCTTTATTATCATTTGTCACAATTCAACGTCACAAAACCTGCTTGCTGGACCAAAAATTGTCTATATCCAACTGATTAAATATACAGATTAATCAAATCTTAATGTAGCCAAACATTCTGTAAATGAGGGGTACAGAACTTACAAGCAATGACAAGAATTCTTGTCTTTCTTGTTTTTCTTGACAAGAATTCTTGTCCATTTCTTGAGAAATAGAAAACTACTGTACTCCCGCAAGCCAGTATAATTTTAGCCTGGATGCAGACTCAACTGGTTTCTTTTCAAAGAGGTTTCTCCTCCAGTACAGTCTGCGAATCAGCAACAAAAAGCGAGTCTGCTGATATCAGCAAAGGCATATTTTGATTTTACTGGCGTGTGCATAAACAAACCTTGCCAAACAAATCCCATTGTGTGTGGGGGGCGGGTGTTTCAACTATCTTTGGGGGGTGTTTCAACATTGTCTTATTTAAATCCTAATTATGGCCGCCCTATTGAATCTAATGCAATGAAAATGATTACAAGAACTGAAGACATTTATCGATCAATCAAACTAACAGAGAACAATAGAGATCTCTTTCCACCAATGAGGTTTGGTTCCAGAAGCCTGGGAACTACACGTGACTTTCGGCAGGCTTTCTGTCGCCGATGCGCAAATTCAACTGGAGGAGGAACCTCGCTTCCCTACAGGGAATCAGTAGAGTTTGCACGCAGGCTTGTATCATTGTTCTCATTGTATAAGGGATATTTGAAAAAGTGAAGGAAAGTTAAATACATATCACCTAGAGTCATAACTTATTGATTTCGGAGAAAACCAGCGATCCATCACTGCAAAGACCGTACTTTAGGTGTGAAAGCTTCGTAGACTGGTTGAAATACTAAATATATCTGTAGAAAGTCTTGTAAAAGCAACAATTTGATAGCTTTACGTGTGAAAAAAGTGGAAATCCATTTCATGTTTCTAAATAATTCATCATCTAATATTTTTTGACGGGTTGGCGTGTTAAATATTACAAGATACGAACAAAATATTGCTTTAAGAGAAAATGCTGTACCAGTTGGTAGGTTACATATGGTATCATTTATTGCAGGAGGTTCATGTTTTTGTTGTAGTCTTGTCAGCTAAAACATTTACTTTGCCAAAGAAACATAGCCTGCTTTAATGGTACTCTATAAAATAACAGACGATAGGGGGGTCATGAAAAGGCAACATGAAAATAGGAATGCTTCCCTTTAAATACGGGCTAGTAATGTTGAAAGAAAGAGCGTGACTAGAAACACATTAAAGCGAAGCGATCTCTTTACTTTTTCGCGGAACTGTTGACTGCTCCCGACAAAGAAATCTCCTGATTTGGAAATACTTTGAGACTGCATGTTTTATTGCAGCGTCAGCTGCATAACGATACCAAAGAATCGGCAAGCTCCGATATCTCCCTTGTTCTCTATTTTCATATGTTAATTTTCTCTTATTTTATGGAATGAATGCGTGTTTGTATGATGTCACTTTGGTGTTTAACATTAAACAGTGGGAGGGGAGAGTCATTTTGTGATCCAATGCCAACAGAACTGAACTGATTACAAGAGTGAGGGGTCGCGAGAACGGGGAGGGAGCCAAACGCATCTTGTAATGTCAACAGAATGAGAAAGGCCAATTGCTTTTATTCGATTCCATATGATGGTGCAGTTTGTTCCCATTTCCCAAAACTCTGCACTCACTAACTAATGTTATTGCTTGTCATATCCAGTGAAACATTAATATCCAAATTTATGTTTTCTTGATTTTTAGAATTTCATACAATTGCACAAATGAAAGATGCTTTGAAGAGAAATACCGTGGATGGTATTGCAAATATTTCTGTTCGTTCGTCTTAATTTCTAACATCAGAATCACGTCTCGATATCATTATAAAGAAGGAAGCCTGAAACACATTTATCTTTTCAGTTTCATAAACAAACTCTTTCAAAACTTGAGAAATAATTGGTTGAAGGCTTCGTCATGTTCCAGTGTGTTAAGTTATTCGCTACAGTTTTTAGGAGTATTTCATGTCAGAGTATTTCTTTCGTAATAGATAAGCTAAGCAAGACTTTTGGAATCTGGCTCCAGAACAACTGCTTAAAATTCAAGTTATTTTCAGATATCGTCGAATGATTTGTATTATGTTTCATATTATGATTGGGTTTAAGGTTTAACTAATGGGCAATAATGTTATGGCCATCATTGTTGGTATTATTGAGTCAAGCAGGAATGCTGGACAAAAATACTTATCTTATCTAGGACCCAAATTATGGAATAGTCTTCCATCCGAGTTGAAACCAACTAACAATATAAATACATTTAAACATAAGATCAAAGAGAACTTTTTCCAAAATATACAGAAAGAGGAAGACGACATATATGTCTTCTACTAAGGACCTTTTTTAGAAATTCTCCGTCTTGCACAAGAAACCTTTTTTCAGATCACATTTCTTTGATTATACCCCAGGAGGGACCATTATGGAAACAAGGTCACCTTGACCTTTTTAATGTTATCCCTGCCATTTTTAACCTGGGGTAGTTTTAGATTGATGCTTTTAGTTTTTGCCTGTAAATTTTGTATAGATGTGAACTAATTCCCTTTTTTCAACATAAATTGTAATTTCAATGGCAAAAATATACATACATACATATATAGAGAATCAATATTAAAACAAAATATAGAACAGTGATATAACATATGCTGTCAAGTTTGGAGCTTGCAACGAGTTTGACAAAAAATGACGCAAATATTTTGTTCTTTCAGGCTTGCTAATCGACAACAATGTTCTGGGATATTACTGGAATTTCTTGAAAGATGGTATGACACTAAGTGTCAATACAAAAATAAAGAATAGTGACACAACTTATGGAATTATGTTTGCAACGAGTTTGATGAATAATGACACAAAAAAGATTGCAGAGAATAAAGCATGGGCAGAATTTCTCTCAACTTTCTTCGACTACAACAAAGATAACGAAAATATCATGCTATCAATGGCGAGACAATCTCTCGAGCAACCCGTAAGTAATGATTAAGATCAAACAACATTTTAATTTTCTCGATTTTTCCTGAAAATTTAAGATCAAACAAATATGTAAAGTTTTGTAACAGATCCCAGATGATTTAGAAAGACGTTCAGAAGTTTGAAACCCTGTAGCTCTCAAAAACTTCGTTAGCTTCTTATATGCTGACGGCACATGTGAAGTTTACATATCAACTTAGACCGGAAAATTCAGTTTGTTAATGGGCCATTAAAATGGTGAAAGCAAAGGCAAAACAAGAGATTGCACGTGCAAGGAATGCTGGATGAAACAAACCCTTTAAAGTATTCTTACACACCAACGTATTGGAGTTACACAGCTTCAAAGAAACTAACTCCGTCTTGCAACAGCAAAATGAATTTACAAGAAGCACAGAACTTTCAAAATCTGACTCCAAAACTCATTATTACAATTAAATAACGTGCTCGTTCTTAAGTCACTTTGCACAACGGAATTCTTTCTATTACCCAGCGTTGTTTTAATTTATCAAGAGTATATGGTAAAACAACAAGATATAATTCTTTTGCCTAATAATAGGAGAGCAATTAAGTAGTTTTGAAACAGAAATTTATGATATTTCCCTAAATAATGAACTCAAAAGAGATCCCATGTGTTTCTTTACTTGTTGATGCTTCTACTTTTCTGCTGTAGATATCACGTGAACCATTTGTGGAGAACAGAAAAAGCACAGGTCTCCCTCAATCAGTTTACAATTTGTTGTTTATACAAATCGGATATTCATCTGCTGCTATGGTTGTTATTGGTCTCACTTATGAAATAATTCGAAGAGTACTCAAGAAGAAAAACCTTAAAATCACAACAACTGGTCTACAAGAAAATGGCAAGTATTAAGATTATGGAATATATATGATCTTCACCAGGGGGTACTCATTAACTTTCAATACAGGGAGTCAGTACCAATATTTGGGGTCAGGGCTCTTAGCTTAAATCAATATTTGGGATTTGTGAATAATAATATGAACAAAGATTCAACATTTGGGGTCCACAAATCTGAAGATAGGAAAAAATGTGCAATTTAGTGTGATGAATTGTGGTAGCCTATTTAATAAATGTCATTCAGCATTGGGCCCAGAAATAAACAACAATGTTTTGAGTTTCCAAAACAATAGACTGAATATTTGGGGTCCAGCAAAGAAATAGTGGCACAGACTCCCATCTCCGCAAATATGGAAAATTTGGGAGTACCCTCCATGGGGATCTTCGCGCTAACAAAAACAAACATTTTCATGATTTTAGAGCATCAAACGTGAAGAATTACATTTGTGATTTTCTAAGAGATTAGCAGCAGCTGATAATTTTATCAAACACAGGAGAAAAGCTGTACAAAACAGTCAGGCAATAGTTTCGCAGTCTTATGGTCAAGCTTTTCAATTGTTTAGCAGTTCCACAAAAATAGAATAACCTGACTTAAACAATAATTTTTACAGTAAAATGCTGTTACTTCATGAGAGAAATTGGCTCTTGAGATGTTGAATTATGAGAGACAACCTATACTTGGCGTAACTCTCTTTATAACTTAACATCCTTAAAATCATAAGAAGTTATAAGAATTTTAGAGAATTAATGAGAAATTTTAGAACTGAGGTTTGGCTTTAGAATATGAAATCATGAAATAACTGCATTGTAACATATCAGATGGTTAAAACTGTAAGATCATTAATTTCCAATAAGTTTATTCAGCTGAATTTAGTTGACAAACAATATGATTGAATCAATGACAGTGAAAAATAAATGGAAATTTTGTTTATCATTTTATCATTTTTTCAGGTATAGCCAACACAAGTGCAGACATTGAAATGGAGAATCTTGAGACAAAAGCTGAGAATCTTATCCATGACCTGGAAAAAATTCTGACTAAAATGAAAACAAAGAACAATAGCTCCGAAAAGATTGTAACAAAAGTTTAACATGAGTTATGCAGCATTGCTTAACGTTCACTGACTTTTTCAAGCTGACACTCTGGTCATCTTTATCAAATGTGGCTTATGCAATCCTTTGTTATTGATGGAAACAATAGCTTTGCCCCTCCCAATATTCAGCAAAATATCCATCACTGAGCAAAATAAAATTGATGTCATCATTTCATTGCCCCAACACCATCAGGGATACTATAAAAAAACAGATCCATGCTGTATATGGACAAAATCTAAAGCTAATTCATCATACAAATATTCCTTCCAGACTGGTTTTTTGCTGTTCATTGAGAACATATTTTTTTGCAGTCTACAAGAAAACAGTAGAATCTACAGTTCTCCCCTTCTATTTTGTCAATTGTGCACTTCTTCAACAAGAAAGAAAGCATGTAGCCTGATGTCCCTTGATCACTCATTTCATTATCCATGAGTCAGTGCATGACAACCTCATCATCAGTCTTCTTTGAATCAAACCCTATGTCCTGCAACTTTGGCTCTCACAATAATCAACCTGTCTGAATTGTCAATGGTCCTAATCCTAGATTAGAAAATGTACACCAGGGGAGCCAGAAAAGATTTCCCACTTTTGAAAATTCATAGCATCAAGAGTACTTCACAGATTAGCATGATTCAAATTCTAGTTAACAGGTAAAAGATCACAGCATTATTGTAATTTTGCTCACTGTCTTGCCAGCACTTGAAATTTAGGTAAATTCAACTTCATAAAAGTTTGACGATTGGAAAATGACTGAAACAGGCCTAAAACATTGATCAATGAATTGTAAGGACTCTCCTTACACAGAATGATGTACAATGAGGTTTTCATGTCTCTCAAGAGCTATAAGAATCAATTTTCACATAAATACCCAAGATTTTTAGTCTCATGGCAATAAGTGTGCAGTGAATATCTCTCACCTATGAACAATTGCATTTTCATCACTGATCTGTGCAAGGGGTCCTTTATGATTTGATCAATGTTTAGGCTCTTTTCAGTCATTCTGTAACCATGAAATTTTTATAAAGTTGAATTCACCTATAATTCTAGTCTTCATGAGATAGCGAGAAGATTACAAAAAAAAACACTTTGATAATCTTTTGGCTTTTAACTAGAAATTGAAACATTCAAATTTGTGAAGAACTCTTAATGCTATGAATTCCAATATGAATTCCAAAAGTGGGAACCTTTTTCTGGCTCACCTGGTAACGGTCTACTCAGGTAAAATAGGTGAGTTTGGGGTAAAATTGGCATGGTGCAAAATCTGGATAAATTTTGCTAAAATCTCTGTTCACAGTTTTCCTCAAACTACAACAGCTCAAACTGTCCTCCTTTGCATAGTAGATATTGATTGATCAGTTCAGGGTCTACTTTTTCCAGCAATCAACATGACCTTTTTCTACCCCAGCTTTACCCATTTTACACCAATGGACCCTAGTTGTCGTTTCTTGTTTCCAGATAGTAATTTTTTAGAGTTTCTTTAGACTTGTAAATTAGAGTAACTTGTTTTGTATCTAAAAGAAATGTAATTAATTTATGTGAATGAATGTTTGATCATTGTCTGCCTAATTTGGCTTGATATATGAACATCATATCATCTGACTTGTATGACATGAGTGCAACATTTTGTTGTACATTACATAACAAGATGACAAATTTTTTGTGAACACTGGTCAGGGATTCTTCATATGATCATAATAAGAATTCTTGAGACAAAAGAATGAAGGCAAATTTTCTGACAAGCTACCAGAATGATTCAGTCCGAAACTAAAATACTATCCAGAAGAAAATTTTGGTGGCAGAAGAGGAAAACAATGTTTAGCAAAGAGGCCTTATGCTAATGTGTACAGTAAACTGATATGTCTTCCCTGATGCCCAGTGTGAATTCCACTGCCCTCTCCCGCTACATTGCTGGGCGAAGCAGCATATGAAGGAGAATTTCCCGCCATTAGTTTTTTGGCATGAAAATCATACTGTTTCAGCTGCTGGGAACTCGAGTTAGTTATTGAATTAGAAATTGTGGCGTAAATTTTTATGCTACCTAATTACTGGCGGAAATATGTGGCGGACAAAATTTACGGAAGCAGACTGGACACACACGCAACCTCGGCCTACCTACCTATATTTCTTGGCATATTCTTGCATGAATGTAGTAGCGAGTTGCCAATCTTTCGATGCACGCCAATCACCAAATAAGTAAAGAACGTAAAATGAATCAAATTATATACCTCTACAAATCACAGAAATGTTTCTTGCTACATTCTTTGTAACTCTTTCAAATCAGCGTCCATCTTTGATCTTGGTTCAGCTGAAAAGAAGTTTTCAAAAAAAGCGCGGCAATGGAAACTAGTGTCCAGGCTTCTACAACAACAGGAACTGCGTTCGCAGCCTAGACTGATTACATGAGTCTACAATATTGTCTCAGCTTTCTGAATTGAATTGAATGATTGTTGTAGTATCAAAATTTCATGTGAAAACATTGTGAAAACGGTAAAAATTAAGAAATCAGACTAAAAACATTGAACAATAGACGTTCTTTTACATGGTTTTTGTTGTGCTTTAAGTTTCTCAACCCCCCCCCCTAAACCCGTGGTACGTTATTTGTCATGTCGCCTGTCTGGTAAGAACTGCGAAGGAGCAGAATGTCTTACATAAAGTATTTACTTCATTTGATGCATCCAGTGGATGCATCCGAAACAAATTTGCTCATCGTAGCAAAACCAAAGTGGGAGTGAGAAACGATCCAAGCAACGATTTTATGTGAATTATTGGCTCATAAAAGACGTGCAGATTGCAAATCTTGCAGCTGGCAGGTCAAAGAAGACCAAAAGAAGCCTTGTCTGTATTCCTGGTTTCATTGATTGTGTAGAAGTCTCAAGGTTGACCTCCAAACTCGGAAAACACGGACGCACCTAAATTTAGGCCCTTCAGAAATATTTCATCAACAGTCAACAGAATAATTCGCCAAGATGTCGCTTGCAAAAATCTTTGGTGGTGGGAAGAAGAAAGATGCACCACCTACGACACAAGAGGCAATACAAAAGCTCCGTTCAACCGAAGAATTATTGCAAAAGAAATCAAATCATTTGGAAAATAAAATCAGTGAGGAAATAGCTGCAGCCAAAAAAGCAGGAACCAAAAATAAAAGACGTAAGGATTCTGATGTCTGAATGGCCTACATTTTCTATCCATGATACGAGGGGTACTTGACTTTCAATAATTGTCTCTTGTGAGGGTCTGCTCTCCGAGAAATACCTTTTCACCTGGCTTTAGAATTTCCCTCCAGATGAAAGTAGCTAGCTTTAAGAAAATTGGTAAAAATTATACTCTAAAATGTACAAGTAAAATGTACAATGTACAAAATGTGCAATCTAAAATGTATTTAGAGAAAAGATGAATAACACTTTTGATAAATCAGCTTTAGAAAAATTGCCTTTGTTTGTTACCTGGTGCTAGAAAGAAGCCACCTGGCCAGGGTGAATCTCTGTGCTGCTCTGCGCCAAATATTTTGGAGTGCAACAATTTGGTGCGCCAGCTGCCACCAAAGAATAATTGATCTATTGTTTAATTCAATGAGACACTGAATGGCCCATTCTTTTAAGGCCTTTTTCTGTGCCAAAATGTGCGCCAAAAACCAAATAAGTTCTTTCACTGCGCAGAAGATGTTCTGGAAATAGGCACTCAGATTCACCCTGGCCACCTGGGGGTGGTCCATGCTTGAGAGTTTCCAAAATTTGTACAAGAAATTTCATGCCCAGAAACAAGACTGGAACTCCCACACTTGAAAGCTTGCTTCTTTTGCACCAGACTAACAAGCATCTGATGAATCTGCAAAGTGCTAACAGAAAATCCATGCCTGTCTATTGTTTTGGAAACAATGGAAGATCTTCTGCTATCACACTTGCACTCACTCAAAATATGAAAAACTTCATCTGGCTTATGTGTGCACACAAGTTTGCTGGCCAAAGTAAAATCTTTGCAGTGAAATTAGCAGTTGAAACAATAGAAAAATGATGTAATCACTCTTTATTAGCTTATGTGCAAACCAAGATTGATAAAAGTGACAGTTTTTATGCATACCAAGTTACTGCATGCAAACAGTAAGCTTTCAAGTCAGGGGCACTTCTTGACTGACATGAAAGAAGAAAAGATAATCATTCTTTTGCCGTCATATCTCAAAATAATTAGCAGCCTATTTAACAGACTCCATGATTAATGAATGAACTAACATTTCATCCCTTGAGAGCATTCCTTAAAAATCTTTCTGTTTTTGTTGTACTCATGACAAAGCTATAGTTATTTTATGAGCTCCCTCCAGAATTGGCAATACTAGTATTCTACTGTATATGGTGCCAAAATCAAAATGTCATTTTCCTTTCTTTTTGTTTATAGTGGCTCTAAATGCACTGAAAAGGAAAAAGAGGCTTGAAAAACAGCTAGCACAAATAGATGGAACACTATCAACAATTGAATTCCAAAGAGAAGCTCTTGAAAATGCAAATACAAATACTGAGGTTTTGAAAGCAATGGGATATGCCGCAAAAGCAATGAAGTCAGCACATCAGGAATTGTAAGTACACATCTTCTCAGTTTTAAAGACAAAATCGGTGCTACTTTGTGTACAAGATCAAAAGTTAGAGCACTTCTTTCTTACAATATTTTCAGGGGATTTTTGTTTGCACATTATCAACTTGCCACTGAAAACAATTAAGATCTGTAATGTTAGTAAGCTAAGGGCCTGTTTATATGGAAGCTTTCAGCCCGGGCTGAGACTGCAACCCTGCTAGCCAAGGTGAAAATATTTTGGCAGTACATGGAGAGTTCAGCCTGGGCTGAAAGTCTGTCTGGCGCCAAAAGTAGACAAAAGCGCATGGGTCATTGACTGTTCAGCCCAGGCTGAAAAGTATTTGCCATTACATGGGCATGTGTCAAATAAAACAATGAGGATTAGCATATCAATTAAGGGATTAATGTTTCATCACAGTTAGCGCTCAAGGCGGGCTGAATTTTCAGCCTAGGGTGAAAGTCAGCCAAAGGGAAGATTTTCCATGTAATGGCAAATTGATATCTACAAGCATTTGACCGTGAAGGAGGGATAAAGTTTCACCTTTGGTAAACAGGCTGAAAAGTCCCATGTAAACAGGCGAAGGTGAAGGTGAAGGTGAAGTTGCGTTTTTCAGCGCCAAGCGCTGGGATCGCAGAAATAGAGCAGACCTAATCGAGTCCGCGACCCCTTGTCATGACGCTCAAGTGGTGGGGCTCTACCGGGACTCGAACCCACTCCACCTGACTATTCTGGCTGCAATGTCAGAGGATTACACCACGGCGCCACAACACCTTCTAAGCATAGATACAATGCAATAGATTATTAACACAAGACAATCAATAAATACAGTTTTGAGCAAATACTTGTAAAACACCCCTCACTGTAGTGGTAAATCAATCTTGTGAGAAAATGTGTTTGTTAGTTCTTCTCTTCAAAACAGAAAGATTAAATGAAATTATCAAAATCTTGTGAGCCTTTTCATGAAGTTTACTGATTTAATAAACATGTAGATTTTTAGCTGTTTAAAATCTCCTTTAAATCCTGTGCTCTGTAATCCTTTTTGTAAGAGTTTCAAGGAGGCCATGGAAAGTAAACAAAGAACATGAACATGGAGAAGATCTTGGACTAAATGTTTTTAATACTGACATCTTATCAATTACTGAAGGTGGTTTTGAACATGATGGGTTAGTTATATATATATATATATATATATATATATATATATATATATATATATATATATATATATATATATTTAATTTATGTACAGGCTCCATGGTTCACTGTATTCTTAATTTTGAACTTTTTATTTTATACATATTTTTCATAAGAATTTGGGCCAGTACTAAAACTTCTTTAAAGTATCAGATTTTCTGTACTCAGAGTCTCTTGCAAGTTTTCTTTGAATTATCAATAAGTATATATTTGTCAACCTTGTTTTTTGCAGAGATGTTGATGACGTTCATGATATGATGGATGACATTTCAGAACAAACTGAGTTGGCAAATGAAATTTCAGAAGCCATTTCTTCTTCTGTTGGATATCAAGATGTTGATGAGGTAAAGATACAGTTTGATGCTCATCTGAAGCACTCAAAAATTACTTTTTAATTAATGAAATAGTTTGTAAAGAACTATCAATTTCAATACCATCATGACTTTAACTTTTTTTGGGATTTATTTTGAACAGGATGAGCTTCTTCAAGAGCTTGATGAGTTAGAACAAGAAACACTTGATGAGCAAATGTTGAATATTGGCCCAACTGCAACTGCAGAGTTACCAAATGTTCCTCAAACAGAGCTACCCAAAGCAGGTAAGACTTAAACATTGTTTCTTGACATTTTCCTTCAGATTATTTGATAATTTTATTTCCAGTGAGACATCCCTTTTGGATCTTTTGTAAAATTTGTCCAGAATTTCCTGAAATACTGAAAAGTATATATTTTAAAAATTCCCCCAAACCCAACTCTAAAATGTAATCTTTTCTCCACTGCATAGAGGTACCAAAGATACCAGAAAGGCATTGATACTGGTCATTTGCAACACCATTTGCTTTTATAGAAAAAGTTTTCAAACTCATAAAAGGAGGAAGTATGTATCAAGTATGTGCTGGTACTACAATCAGCTAGTGGTATGGTGGAGCCTAGCATTACCTAAGCTAAGTTAAGCAAAGCTAAGCTCCTAAACTATCCTTCAAATCTCAGATCATGGCCTCAAATCTCAAATTTTGTCCAAATGTTATCAGCTGCTCATTTGAATCAAAATCTCCATCACAGTTGCCAGAACCATGATAGCAATTCACAAATCTCACAATCTTATTGGTACTCAGGAAGCTCAAGAGTTTGGACCTAAATAGGGTCAGGTTTTTCAGAGTAATGTTATGAGTCTATGTTGACTTATGCGCCATCATCATGGCAGAGAGTGCATGGAAACTAAGGACTCCAAGTCATAAGTCTAGGGTAAAAATGGTTAAGTTTGACGTAAAATAGGCAGGTAAATTATCTGGATAAATTTTGCCAAAATCTCTGTTCAGGGCTGTCCACTGGCTAGTATTGTTCAAACTACCCTGCTTGATATTGTGGATGTTAATTCATCAGTGTGGGGTTTCCTGTTTTGAGCAATCAGCACAACCTATTTGATCCCATCCTACCCATTCTACCCTGGTAGGCCCTATAGACTTCCCCCAAATCTATGTCCTCAATCCATTGTTCTTGAATCCATCATTCCATTGAGCAGAGGTGCAAAAAGTATCGGAACCTGGGAACCAGGTTCCCAGAAAATTTTCAGCTCTGCCAGAAAATTTCTCAATAAAAGTCTTCTCGCAAAGGAGATGATTATTTTACACTTTCTGTGAACAAGAGAAAATTGATTTTGACTCTTCTGTCCTGCTAATCATAATTTCGGGTAAAACGGACGGCAAAAGTATTCTTAAGAATTTTCAAGAATTCTTAACTAAGGTAAGTGAGTAGAATCTGCAAATTTGCTTCTCTTTTGGATAATTTGATTTGGTTGGAATATTCATTGAACCTTTTCTGCACATCATGACCAGCAAAGACATTTTGCATAACAGTATGTGACTTCACCGAAAATTTGCCCATTTGCTAGGTTCCCAGAAAGGAAAATATTTTTTGCACCTCTGCCATTGAGGATCAATTACAGCATGCTATGGTAGTGGGTCCAGAAAATGTTGGAAAGAGATCAGTAAGACAGACTTGTAGAAATATACTTGGGCAACATAAATGACTCGAGAATTCTTGATAATTCTTAGGAATTCTTGTCATGTTGAATATGCACAGTGACTGCACTGTAGTTGGTTTTTATACCAATTTTGCCAGCCTTTCTCTTTTATTTTTACAGCAAAGAAAAAGGTTGAAGAAGAAGATGATATGGCAGAGTTAGCAGCTTGGGCAAATTGAAAGTGAAACTTGTATCAACATTATTTCTGTACAAATTAAAGTTCATTTGTAAGTTATATCATGTCTCAAATCACATGGGAAATTCAGGAAATAACTAGCATGTTGGAGGCCAGACATTTCCCACAGAAATTTTGTTGCCCTGTAATCAAACTTAACGTCTTAGAAAACAAACAGGAAAGTTTTTTATATCATAATGCTAATTATCATTGTTGTTTATGTGCCAAGTTAGTGAGACGCTGCGCTGGACTTCGTACAAGCATGAAATCAACAATGACATCATATGGTCAATTCCGAGACAGCTCTTCTTGCAGTTTGCCTTTCTGCTGTATGAAAGATCTTCATGTAACAAAGTCACAATGTTTGACATGGCCATAAAATCCTACAAACAGACTATGTTATTATTCTAATGTCAAAAATTCATCATGGCGTTTGAAAATTCCTAAAAGAGACCGTAAAGCTTGGCCCATGCCAAGACTGAAAAGTAATGTTGGTGTGTTTGAGGAGAGAAATTCTTATTCTGATTTCTGAAATTCTGATGACATAGCTGGATTGATTTAAAGGTGGGAATTTCCATAAACAAATGAGGATTCTGAAAATGATAAAGCAAGGGAAAAGAGATATATCAAAATAAAGTGCTTTGTGTCTAATTAAATTCGGCTTCCACTTGTAGAAAAGATGTTCATTGCACGCTGATATTTATAGAGTCATTGATTTCGCAAAGTAGACAAAACTGGCTAAGGTTTGTTTTACACATTTCAAGTCATGTGACCATACGCTTTCGGATTTTTGGCATAATATTATTTTGTACATGCATGGAACAAGTTTCCTAAGCATGAAATATATATTAAAGAAATCAAAAGATGTTTTATCAAGAGTTGATCACTTGTCGTGAATCAGCTGTAAACAAACTTTAGACAATTTCGCCTATTGTGCATTACTTTATGGGTAAGGCCATATGGATTTCTTTCAGCTTTAAAAAGATTGTTTAAATACCTGCATTTACTATATTTTCGACACTTTTAAGGATGGACTTAAAATCAATTTGCAAGATCTGACTATTTCGTCTAATACATCTTGTTGATATTCTGCTTTCAATAGAGGAGCAATGGCTTATCTTTCGTTGTGGGATTTTTATTTGTTGTAACGATAATTTTTTATTCGAAGGTTTTGAAAGGCATCAAGAAGAAAGGCACGAACTGAATTTTAATTCAACCATGTAATGAATGTAAGAGGTGCTGAGGAAACCAAGGCACGACAATATATTCGACAATTTCAACAAAGTGAAAAACTTTTAAAATTGAATCCTTTAAACAGGTGAATTATCACCAGCAATTACAAACAATTTTAAGTCCAATCGATCCACACACTTTCTTAATCGCAAAAAAAATTTTTAAACTGCATCGCCTGTTTCAGTTGGTCCCAAAAATATGCTGCTTTTTATCTTTCAGTTGTTACTATATACCAGCTTTCAACCAGTGACTTTTTTCCAAATTTCTTATTACATCATTTTCATGCATCATTTTATAAACATTTTCCAAATATTTGGAAGCAAACGACGTTAGCTTCATCTTAAAGGGCAAGTCTGCAGCTGGTACATTTAATAATAAAATACAAGATAATACTGTTATGAATGATGTCTTATACTTTCCACTATTTTTCGCCTTCTCCATGTCAAATTATCTATTTAGTTAAGCGATCTGCGCGAACTGACGTCATATCAGGCAATCAGAAACAAGGCTGCCTATTGCTTTTTCGCCTCTTGATCGTTGGTAGCCTCTTTATTGTGTGCACGTAAAAGAAAATGGCGACAGAGAGGCGAGATATGGCCTAAATTGTCAAAACATTTTTAGAAACGACTACTCAAAATGTCAAGCAACAGTAAGACTTCGCGTCAGTAGGTGATGAGTTTCCTTAATCATTCAAACTCCGGACTTGTCATTTAAAATGACTTCAATTAGCATCAGTCAATACAATTTGCGCATTCGATTTTTGAAACTTCTAAACTTTCTTCGCAAGAAATATCTTCTTCGTTTATCTTCCATAACTTGGGTTTTTATTTCATTGTTTCAGCGTCAAACTCAATATTAATAGAGCAACTTTCTCTTTTACTTGGAGAACGTTGCTTTCGTTTCAATTTCTTCTGCCTACTATAGTGTACGATGTCCATGGCTTCGCATCGGTCGTGACGCTTGTCCGTTTCTGAATTAGAAGAAGTGTCTTTTACCCCAGCATCTGTATGCGAAGGATTTTGCGTAAATATCATATCTGCTTGTACTGGTTGATGTTGGCTTTTATTAATGACCTCGTCCAATATAAAGTCTCTCCATTCATGACTTCTTTCCCTTTCGACATCCCCTGGTGGCTCAACATCAGAATGAGAATGCGACCTTGACCTCGCGCGGAATAATTCCATCATTTCATCTGCAAGAACTTCCGACTTTGTTTTTATCATCTTCTGCGCGTTATTCCGCCTCGCTCTCGCTAATGCGGCTTGCAAACTTCCTAGACTCATTCCGAGGCTGAAGAGGCGAGACCGTGCTGCTTTTCTTGCTTCATCATTTGTACCCTCCTCCGCACAGGCATGCATGCGTGGTAATTGCAGTCTGTTTTCATCTCTCGTAGTTGTACTTTGTGACACGATTTGCCTACTTCGCTTCTTCAACTTCAGTTTTTTCTTTGAAGTTTTCTGACTCTTCTGCATTTTAATCGTACATAATGGCTGAGCGTATGGCACTGCTTTGAACAGACCAAAAGTATTCGATTTCTTTCGTTGTTTTACGTTGTTTTTGAGTCTGGAATACATGTCAATAAGGTATAACTCCCAACTTACCTTGTCCAAATAGATTTCATTTAGATACTCAGTTAACGTTGACATCTGTCTAGTCGATTGTTCGTCCAGGATTTTCAGATTACTGAAGGAAGAATTATTTTTATCGACTTGCAAAGTTATTTTTGCAGCATTATAGCACTTGTTCCTCACCTTAGTTCTCCTCGATAAACAAACGCTTGTCTGATATTTATCTTTCTTTCTCTGAGAGTCGGTACTTTCATCCGATTGCATTGTTGTTGTTTTTTCTGTTGTTTTTTCATGCGAAACTTTTCTACGAGCAGTTTGAGATGCAGCAATAAGACAAGCTATTGCTGTATATCGTATAACAATCACAGACAATGTTATCATTAGACCAGATAGTGTCCAAGGATGAAGTTGCCTAAACGTATGCCCCTTTATCAACATTGTCAACGTAACACACAACACCTCACGAAGAGTCTTAAATTCAGAAACCTCGTAGCAGAATTTCAGATGGGCAAATGATGAAATCATTATTGTACCCAGCAATAGAAACATGGCAGTAGAGAAAGTATTGCAAATATTCTTTTTCATCTTTCCCACAGCTTTTCTGATGCTGTCAACGAACATAAGCAACTGTAGCAGATATAATGTTAACGATAGGCCTAAGATTGAGAGGAAATGTGTAATAAATATGTCACAGAGGACTGCCTCGTTGAAACTTTCGTAAACGGTATTTGTGTTCTTCGATGCTTTCATTCTTGTTAATGATTTATCCCTTGCGAATGAACTTGCGAGGATAGAAATCATGGATAATGCGAAAGCAAGTGTATTGAGTTTCTTAAATTGCTTTAGACAACTGATGTTCTGTAGAATAGCTTCCTTGAGAAATCCAAGAATCCAAATAATGGAAAAAATCGATAATATAGCGAATGATAAAATTGCAAGCCAATCATTCAGAAAATCTTTTTCAATTCTGGTGGTTTTGATTTCATGAGTTTGTTTTTTATTTCCAGTTGGGAGAAACTCAACTCTCATATTAACCATTATAACTGAATTTGTGTCGAGTATCTTTAACAAGGATTTGACTTCAATTTTTCTCGTGTAATCGTCAAGCCATGATTGTTTCTTTAACTCGTTAAGCCTTCTTTTTGCTTCTAAACAATTCAGACTCAGGCTGGCAACATATCCACTTGATTTCATTTCAAGGCCTAGTAAATATTCCACGATTCTTGAAGCTGTAGTTGATTGGTGATAATTCCAAGAAGAATCATTCGACTGTTTCATGCAAGGCTTCTCTTTCCATTCAACAGAGTAATTTTTATCATCTTCGCTTTCATTGTCTAAGATTCCAATGCAAGCTTGAAGATTGATTTTCATGATAGTCGGAATTTCACAAGAATCTGAAGGAAAAAGGGAGTAAGGAATCAAAGAATCGTAAGGTAATTCTTTGTATAAGGACAAACCTATGGTAAAAACAACTGTTTCAAAATAAAGCAAGCGATAATGACTTTTGCTTACTCCATGATCAATCAAGGCATACTTCGCGATCCTTACCTTTTATTGACATGGGAGGGGCATAACCGATATCAAACATAGCGATCAAGTCCTTAAGAACATTTTACGATTCGTTGATTGCTTTTTCATATGATTTTATGTTTGCATGAAACTTCTGTCGTAAGTGTTCTTCGGCAATCTTTGATATTATGATTATTTTCAGAACTATACCTTTTTCCTTTGATTGAAAGAATTGATGAAAAGCCTCTGAAAAATTGAAATCGTTGTGATTCCCTAAATGGCCCTAAATCAATGATTGAAAAACGGTACAATCTTCAAGTCATAGCTTATGAAGGTCTATCTATGATATGGCGATAAGCAGAAATCTGTAGATTTTTTGGTTCTATCTTTAGAATTTTCACCAAAGTGCATTGCGCTTGCATTACGAATCCTTAACGATTCTATAGGATTCCGATTAAAGAACGCAACGCAGTGTATCTTGGTATAAAGTTCCTCGCTGCCATCTTTGTTTAATTGTCTATCAAAAGAGTTTAGAGTTTTATAACCAAATATCTGAAGTTTCTTTTAAGGCATTAAAGCAAGCAAAGAAAGAAGTAACCAATTGTGTGATGTTCTTTTTAAAGACTTAATTTCTATGCTCAGATATTGTGAAATAACAAATCACAATCGATCTTTCATTTATTATTAAAGTACACTTGTAAGATCAAATCTCTGAATAACTTTTGAGAAAACATGATTGCATTGCTGCAGAATACAGGTCATGTATAGTTGCCCTATTGGGAACTTTCTATCAGATTGTCTTCATGAATAAAAGACAACTGTTTACTTCGGGGAAATTATGTAAATTCTCCAAAAAGAAATGAAAATATCATACTTGGCTTAATTCTACGTTGCCACAGCCTCGTATCCGTGAAAGGCAACAGATGAGGATCTTTGTTTTCAATCGATTCGTGACATAATTTATGTGTCATATTGTTATCTTGATATCCTTGATGTAGAAGTGGTAGAAAACTCTCTTGATACCATTGCCAGAACATGGATCTTTCATCGACCTGTGCAGTTAAAATACCAAGATCATAATGATATCATATCAAAAAGTTGGTTCAAGTTGGTCGTCTAGTTCTCAAGCTGGATCATAATCAAATTGCTACAGACTTTTGCTTTCTATTATCTCATAAACCTTAAAAGACTTAGTATTTGCTTTATGGGTCATATTGACTTTCCTTTTGAAAATTCATAGCATCAAGGGCAGTTCGCGGACATGAATGATTCAAATTTCAGCTAACAGCCCAAAGATCAAAGTATTTTTGTGATTTTTCTCGCTGTCTCACTCAGGAGTGTAGGTAAATTACAAAATTTCATGGTTAAAAAATTGACAGAAAATAGGCCTAAACATTGATCAAATCATAAAGGACTCCTCGCAAGAACAATAAAGAAAATGCAGTTTCTCATGGATGAGAATTGTCCCCTGTACGTTTATTGCCATTGGATTAAAATCTCTTGCTTGTTTTGGAAATCTATGTCTTGTAACTCATGACAAAGGTGAAACGCCCATTGCGTATTGTTCTGTATAAGAAGAGTCCTTACAATTTAATCAATGTTTCAGGCCCTTCTCAGTCATTTTGCAACTATGAAATTTTTATAAAGATGACTTTACCTATACTTCTAGTGTTCACGAGACTGCAAGAAATTCACAAAAATACTTCGATTTTTCGGCTTTTGACTAGAATTTGAATCATTTCAATCTGTGAGGTACTCTTGCAGATATAAGTTTTCATAAGTGGGAATTACTTTCTGGCTCACCTGGTACTTTCATTAGACTTAAAAACACTGTGATTCAGAAAATAATGCTGCTGTCGAAAGAAGGTCCTCTTTGAGATTATGAGAATTACGTAACGCTCCACTCGAGCAATTATTTTAATGAATAGGGAAATGACATTTTACATGATTAGACTTAATTTTTCCAAAGCTTCAACGCTCATGCTTTCTCAGACAAAATCTGCCCTTGAGATGCTTAACAGAATATTCTGACAAATGAAAGACAATCGTCGTTACTGACCGATTTGAACGATGAAGAAAACTCGTCTCCGCTCGTCTTAAGCAGATTAGAGATGAAATCTTTCGCGAAGAAATCCAACGAGCTTCTTTCTTTATTTACAGTAAAAACAAATGCAACGATCAAGAGAAACAGCAGTGGAAATTCCCTTAAGGCATGTCGTCTCGCAATATTCCTCTTTAGGTCTTTTCTGATTTGAGTCAAATTGGCTGGAAGTGAAATTCCTTTGTTATTAATGCTATCTAGATAGGCCATTCGATTAACGTGTGAGTGCACGTTGCACCATTGTCGTTCAATGTCGTACCATATATTGTGACATGATTGCACAATATCTCTCAAACTGAAGCACTTCTTTTCTCTGTGCCTCAAAACAAGCCAAAAGTATTGCACAAGTGAACGAATGAACTGCAGCACAATGACATCGAATAAGACTGCAGATAGAATCGCTACAATCCAGTTGGTTATATCTGTTAGAGTGAATGTACGGCTTTGGAGCCATGACTTGTATGCACAGACTGTGCAAGCTAAGATAATGATTGTCCATTCAAGATAGAGCATTTCTTTTGGCAAACAAGCATCATTGCTGTTCAATCTTAAAATACTTTTTGGTACATTTGGATTTACTACATAGCGATGTTTTGGCTTGGAAATATTGTTTTCAGGGATGGCAGATAATTTGCGTCTCCTTATCTTTACAGACTTTCTCAAAGAACTATTAAACCTCGTTTCTCCATTTCTTTGTTGCAAGAATTTGTTTTGAGTCTTTGTGACATCAGATGGAGGTCTCCCTTCTTCATTTGCAGACTGAATGTCATGGTCCGCATTCCCCGAAGATGCCAATATCAAACTTTGTACGGCAGGTTTTGCTTCAACGCGTCTTCGACCAATTATTCTACGACTGTCTCTTCGACCGTTTTTTATGGACGATGTTAGGCCCGATTTCCTGACTGCACTTTGAGAAAATTTTGGGGTGAGTTCGAATAAAATAGACATGAATAAAGTAGGCAGAAAGGCGATGACGGCAGAGATGATTCCATCGACAACATGAAGGTCTTTGATGCAAATATTGTTTAAACAAGAGATGATAGCTGCTTTTGAATCATCGAAGTTTAGTATAGATGTCACCAAAACAATTATCAATACATGGAACAACAAACATGCGAGTCTTTCTCGTTTGTTAAATCTGCTTAGAGGACTAGAGCAGAATACGCCGAGCCATAAATGGTGATTTGCCAAAAATTTCTCAAACAACGCAAACCCATTTCTCTTCTCCATGTTTGTTCTATCTCGTTGTACCTGCGGAACTTCGTTCGAGCCTTCACTCAAAATACGCAAATATGGTTTATTGTCTCCTTTTATGAAAGACAACCAACTGTGAATAGGAAAAACCAAAACTGTGTTACTTTTGATGCATCTTATTCTCACAGAGCTAAGAAACCAACAAGGGTGTGTCCCTGTGATGTCATGCCATATATGTAGCCCTGTTGGTGATCCAATATTCTTTGAAAGTGCGACCAAAAAATTCACAACAGATCCAGCGTGGAACAGATTTCTTTCAACGTGTGTAGTGTCTTTTAACCAGAAGATCGGGCTTGAGTCAATGGTACAAATGATTTTGATGTAAACATTCGCTGTTGTTGCACTTTCGAATAATTGACCAGTTTCTATTGTCAATTCGTACCATTCTGTGTGTTGAAAGAAACTTTGCATTGGTAGAATTATGCCACGAATCTAAGATTAAAAGAATGAAAAAGTTTGTCTTTATTTAAATGTACAATGTTAAGGTAGAGTTGCCACCAACCAACTTTCAGAGTTAAAACGATAAAAATCCAACATTGCAAAACAACTTTTTCATTGCAAGTCAAAAAGCTACCCATTTCTGGCGGAAAATTTAAATTCTGAGACTCGCATTTAAGGATTTTCGAGGTGCAACACCCGTCATTTTGGGCGGCATGTAACCGTTAATCTTAAAGCCCCGAAACGTTAATCTAGGAGACGCTGAAGATCAAAATTTCACAAAATCGCTTACTAAACACGACACAGACAATGAAACTGTGATTGGCCTTTACATAAGCAAATAAATGGAATCGCATAAGTATACGTAGAAACGAGGCTGGAATGAGCCCTGTACTTTACTCAATTTTCCGGCTGCGTTGACTTCGGATCAGTCAGGTTTGACTATCACTGCCTGAAGATGTCATTTTTGCAACAATAAAAACTGGCGAAACTTTGTTTCCAACCACTTCAAGTCAAATGATCAAAATATTGGTAAAGCACTATTTGATTCTTTTAACAAACTTTGTGTCCTGAAAATTCGTGTCATGAATGAAAAAAGTGCTATGAATACAAAAACTTTCCAGGAGTATACACATGATTTGTCACATGATTCGTTGTGGGTAAAAGAAACCCTAGCTGATTTTGTCTATCTTTGTTGGGGAAACGAGATATGCTTTGTCCGAGGAAACTGATGTGTCCCCCCGTGCAGTAGGTTATAGCTCATGCGCAGTAGCGTTTTATGGTTGAAGCTCTGACAGGCGCATGAGCTTTGACCCACTGCACGGGGGAACATATTAGTTTCCTCAGTCAAGCGTATCTCGTCTCCCCAACAAATCTCAAGTATGAAATCATTTGATATCTTTAATACACGAGCAACATTTAGGAAGAAAAGCAATTTACGAATATACCGTATCTTATTAATGTTACATTTTGTTGCAGGCAATTTCAAACACACGCTGTACCATCTCACCTTTCTCAATTAAACTCTTTGGCAAAACACTGAAAAAAGTTGTTTGGCACTCTTTGGATATTTTCCACCCCGAAACACCGGCTTTCAATGAATGCACAAATCTGCACGATTTCCTTACAAACCATCCTTCTCAAATAACTTCATTTCTAAGATGAAATAGAGAATTTATGGATATGATTTCGTGAAGTTCTGATTTCCCATATCTATAACAAGATATTTTTGAGGTTATCCCAAAAACTTCTGCGATGTCTTTCCCGCTTTAATACCTGTAATCTGCACTTTCTTTGAAAAGCATTTTCGGCGTTGTAAATTCAATGACTTTCCAAGGAAATACATAAGCTATCTTGAAATCCAGATAAAAACCTTGGATTGAATCTGCTTCGATTGGCTGTCTCTTGGACGTTTTAACATTCTTGCATTACCGTTTACTATGATGTAGTTGTGTCTAACTATGGAGCTGAACTCACAATTGAAGAGGTTTTATGCTGTATCCCAAATATGGTTCGCGTCTGGCTAAATAAGGCTCTGGCTCCATATGATTCGAAATACATTATTTATGCTTATGAGTTTCTTGCACTGGTTTTTTGGCGATGTGACAAAATAGCCGCGGCAAGTGCGAAATTGAAGAGAAAAGTTGCTTTATCATCAATTCTCAGATCAAATTTTGAATCATTTCCAAGACGGGCTGCTCTATCCTTGATTAGTTTGTCTATTGAGAGAGCCCTCCTTTAGAAATCCCCTGGATACAAATATGTTTCACATCATTGTTGTTGTTGTTAGCATTTATTTCGATTTACATTACGTCAATTTATTTTGAAATTGCTTACATGCATGAATTTTAAATTGAGGCACTGAAACTGATTTGCGGAAAAGGGAACATTGGGGCACTCCAAAGAGGAATCAAAAGTTACCTTGTTCACAGCTTTTGTACGTTGTTTGTTTCGGTTACTGTAATGCCCGTTGTTCCCTAGGTAACTGACCACAACACATAACGCGATGAAGACATTTTCAGTCAGCTAATTTGTTTTATCATTAACAAACTGTGCATAAAGCCGATTTGCTGGTATTTTAACAAGACTTACATTCAAGCAATCCAGCATTCTATTTTATGTTTGTAAGCCTCTAATGTTTTAATTTTCATGTGAAACGTGAGTTTCATTGCATAGCCCAGTTATCGCAAACAGCAACCAGAACAACAACAGCACTTCTCACACCTTGTGAACCGAATTGAATTGTTACCTCAAATTGCAGTGTGAGCTGCCATCTGTCAACCTTGATACAACGGACATTACTTCTGCGTCGATACTGTCGACGGTTGAGATTGCGAGAAGACCGTTTGGGGCCTGGGAGCGAGGTTGGCCATCTGTCTATTAATAGTGACAACTACGACCATGTGATTAGTCCAATATAAGTTTATAATGCAACCTGTAAAAATCAAGTTTTGGAGGGAAAACAATTTGTAAGTTTAAGTTGTATACATACTGCTGTTTTATCTTGTTTGTCTTTCCTTCTTGCAATTAAAAATCCAATGAAGAAGATGGCAAAAATTCCGATGAAAATGTAAGCAACTAAAGATTCTTCCGTCTGGTTTTGATAATCAGCAGGGGGGAGTGATGTTGCATTGAAGTTGATCGTTGCACGTGATAAATGCATCTCACTCAGCCTGAAGAAGAAAGGATAATGATGATGATAATGATGATAATATTCCCAAAAATATTCATCAGAAAATTCAACGAATTAAAGAGAAGCAACGGTAATAGGACTCTTGCGCGTAGAGAGTCTGGGTATTCTATCATTAGCCCATTGTATTTGATTATTTCCACGCATACGTGGCTATTGAGTCTGAGTCTTATTGCTTAGCTTGATAAACAATAACATGTGTAGGAGTTTTCTTTGTCCTCTTTTAAGGGTTCCTCCACTTATCTCCATAGATTCACTTTTAATGTCCGATTGTCTTTTCGTGTGCAGCATCTGACTTTAAAGTGTCACTGCTAACCATGATCCTTTGTGGCGCCAAATTCGACTTTCGTGTCATCTGAAAGTCGTTTCTGGCCTAATTTCTCATTGCCTTGCTTTTCATTCGGCGAACAAAGAATCATGTTTGACAATAGGCCTTGAGCATAGACGAAAGAGTATAGTCTGAATGTTGATATTTTACTTTCTCCAGTTTCAAAAGGGGCCTAAGCAACGGACATACTTCCCATACCTCGTACGTGCCGTCTCCAGTTGTTCGTTTGCACATGACAAAGAATGCGCGCAAAGCCTACTGGTTAGCAGAAGGTCGTTAAAATGAAAAGTGAGTATTTAGCAGCAACAATAGCTTATGCAAGAATTATCCATTGAACTTCAAATGTTTGAACATTTACAGCTTCAGATTCTCTTGACGCGGTTATAAATATGTTTGGCTAAATTTGTGATCATGATACTTCCGTTTGAAAATATTGAGGCTAATCTTCGGTTTGAATTAACTTAATTCTATGCAAATATTTATGCCGAGTGAGAAATTGTTTATGTAATGGGTGTTAGAAACTTATTCTTGGAAGTTTTTGTCCCAAACTTGACCTCAAATACAGTCATCAATGTAGTTATTTTTGCAATGTTATCATTTGATCCATTCGAACTCATCGTATGGCAACAGAAGATCTTGTAGGTGCAGTCTTACTGAGGGATCAGAACACCATCTTGGACTGATCATATGATGATCACATGACAAATAACGATCTCATGGCTGACAACAAATCACATAGTCTTTTGAGTGCACTGTTGATCGAAAATCTTACCTTGATAAAGATCTTCAGTGTCCAGATTCAATCACTGCTTTGTTACGCTGATTCTTCGATAGTCACAGATCAAACAAAGCCGATAAAATCATCTATGTAGTTACTTAGTACTTGACTTGAATGTTGTTGCCAAAGAATGAGCTTCATTTCATGCTTATTACATGGCGAATGTTGTCAGTAAGTGACACAAAGGATAATCAACTCAACCTTTCAAAGCATCATCAATCTAGTGATGCTTCTGTTTGCTATTATGCCTTGGACATGTTTCATAAATTGGATGCTAACAGTGAATAAAACAGTGCCTTGTAACCTGGCCCCCGGAACCAGGTTGAGTGCATTGAACCCATGTAGTGTATTCGATATGATCAATCAACTGGCCTTGTAAAAACGTCATCCATGTAGCGACCTCGTTTGTGACTGCTACCATGCCACGGAAATGATTCGTAAATCTGATGATCACATGACAATCATATGTTAGTAGAAACAAATCATAGCAAACTAACATAAACATCCATCAACCGGCCTTGAAAAACATCGTCCATATAGTGACCTCATATGCAACTGCTACAATGCCACGGAAATACTTCACATCATTGAACATCACATGTTGCTTGTTATTCAAATAAAGCCGACTTCCCATGCAGCTGAACTTGAAAATATTGATGAAAAGATGAGGAGTAACTTGTTTCAGCTGACCTTCAAATATCTCATCTTTCCTCAACACCGAAATTGAACCATTGGATTTAAATATCAAGAGTTTTTACAAATCAGCATTTTGATGACTTTGCGGTTTTATAAGAGTGAAGCACCTTGCACTTAATTAAGACACATGGTTGGTTTTCACTTGCAAAGCACGATGGGCATCACGAATTGGTTTGCTCGAAAGTCTATAGATTGTTGAGTAACGAAATTCTTCATGCGTGTAGTAAAACTGTACAAAGATAAACAACTAAAGTAAGGTAAAATACAAGCATTTTGACATGAACTGAATCACGCACGACGTTTCGAGTACAGGCCGTTTTCAAACCCATTATCAGGATTCTTCATTCACAAAACTCTTTCGCCAAACATTTGAGACTTACAGGCTTATAATCAACCATGACCCTTTGTTGCCGAATGAAAAGCAAGTCAAAATGACTATTTCAGGTGATACGATTACCTCGAAGATTACTTTGCTTACTTATTTGCTTGCAAAACAAAACATTTTAGGAGTGGCAAATGTTTGGCTACAAAATTCTTACCTAAAATATATTCGTCCAAATTTAACAGTACGAATAAATTTGTCGAGTAGAAACTTTCGGATGTCTGCAAACATCTGTTCACGTATATTAGTTCGATCAAAAGCGGCATCCACTGGAAGATGAAAGTGACGCGCAATCAAAGTTGACGAGAGAATATCCTTGTGGTAAAGTTTAAACGTTGGTTTCAACATACTGTGATTGATAAGAAAGAACTTTTCTTCTTCATGTGACGTCATGAGTTCGTGACAAGATTATACGAGTTCAAATTTAAACAAACACCAAAGTCATGCAATCATCAAAACCGAAGTGCATTAACAAATAAACTCACTTCACTAGGGGCTTCATCGCAAAGAAGATCCAAACAGAAAAATTTATCTTTGGCAGAGGGATCATGTTTATCCTCGCCAACAAGCAAACAACTCTGCATGGATCTTCCTTGTGAAACAAAATTCACCTTTCCGAAGAGACAAAGCGATATGCCTTTATGAACAATAGATTTTACACATCTGAGTTAGTCAAAGCAAAATAAACAGAGAAAGCAAAACCTTATGGTCGGCTGCGCTGAAGATGTGTAAGTCTATTCTTGAGGCTGTCAAATCACTTGTTTTAAACAGAACTATTCCCTTTGTTTTAAAAATACACTCTTGCTCGACGAAGAGCAATCTTACTAAATTATTTTCCACATCACCGAAACACAAAAAAGCACTAAGGTAAGGTGACTCGTTATTGATACAAACTTCAAACTGCTACAGACTGGGTGTGCTATCACTCATGCTCTGAGTGCAATTAAATCAAAACAAACAGAAAACGCAAAGCATTGTGGTTGTCTGCACAGAAGCTGTGAAATCTATTCTTGCTGCAATTTGCTTTATTTTATCAGGACTATTTCCTTTATTTTACAGACTTCATCCTTGCTTCTTTACGCCGCCTTCGCGCGGGAACGCAATCGTACCTTTCCATATCATTCCGTTTCGAAAAATGGAACGTCTAAGGGTTGCTTTCACAAAGGAAAGCTTGAAATAACAGCGTTCCGTTCCAAAGAGTGGAAAGCCAAATAAGGTGATACGAAAAATGGAACGATACGCAAACCTTCCGTTCCGTTCCCGTGTGAACGGGCAATGAGGAGTAGAAATAGTCGAAAAAACGGCACGATAAGATTTAGCCCTAGGCGCAAGCTTGGATGTACGTGTTTGCTTGAAATAATGGCAAGAACTGAAGAAACAACAGTGGAACGGAAAAATTGCATTTCTGTGTGAACAGAAACAAGAGCCGATACGCTCTACAATCGCTCCGTTCTCGTGTGAACAATCTCCTTCTTTTTTCGTTAGCGAAACTGAAACGAAGATGGAACGGAACAATTGCGTTCCTGTGCGAGCGGGGACTTATTCGCGAAAGAGAGTGCCGGTGTTGAAAGGACAAATTCTTAAAAACGTACCATTGAAGACCTCGTTATTCACAAACGAATTTCCCAATTCAAATCAAACGATTACATAAAAGTAAATCCTTTCAAAAGTACATCCGTTACATCCTTCAAAACAATTTTCATTTTTGCTCGCACGCAGTACATTGGAGAGAAAAAAAGACAAATAAGTAAAATTGTTAATTTCTTGAACACCACTGTAATTTTCCGATGAATTTTTTACAAGCAAATCACATGGATAGATTCAATTATTATATTACACATCTGACAAACCACGTGACCAAATGCAGTAAGTCAACGGTCACCTTTGATCTACAATTATTGATTTTCTATTTAAATTTGCGAATCAAAATGAAATCCCATTCAATTTCTAATGAATAGCAATAATAATCTACTTTGCTTACACGTATAATATCCATAATGGATCAAGTTACTACCAACAAAGCAATGCTTTAAAGTTTACTAATTACTGTGACTAACAAACTTGCAATAAACATTCAACCTCGTTCGCATGCAGCCTCAATTTTTAATTGGTCGTAACTGTGTTTGTTGACATAAAATGAGTAAGAATCTGAATAGAACGATATCTTTAAACGTTTTACAGAATTTTCGAATGCGCAAAATGGTGATAGAAGCTCTAACGCCGCTCGATCGAACTTCGTGTACAAAAATATATCAAAATAGAGCTCGATCCTGGGTTTTTTGTAGAACAGCTAAAAGGTTTCTTCGATCAACGAGGTCAGTCTCTGCCGAGCAAAATAACTTTTCCCAGTATTTCTTGTTGAGAAATACATTTACAGTACATTCCTTGCACACATAAGCATGGTATGGCAACAATTCTTTACATTACGATCGAGGGGCAAATCACTGATTTTTTTTTGTACACCTCCCTTGAAATCACAAAAAAATCACATACAAAAATCACAAAATCACAAAAAAACACAAACAAAAAGCACCAAAAATCACAAATCACTGAAAACTTACTGAAAAATCACATGAAAAGATCACTAAAAAGCACTAAAGTCGCAAAAAATGACAGACAAAATCATGTGATTTCAAAATCACAAAAATCACGTACGCTATTTTGAGAAGTGATTTGCCCTCGATTACGATGATAATTCTGCAGGCATATGGCACACTGCAAATATTTCTTGAGAAGAATTCTTTGGCAGGAAAACCATGTCACAGTGCGCCAGGCCTTTACTGTACATTTCATTACAAATGACACAAAAGTCTGTTCACAAAGCTTTCGTTGTGTTTAACTTGATTGTTTCAGGGCTGCTTTCAGATTCTGGATCAAGGGAACACGGTCCTAGAGACTGTACGAATGAGGCCAAAAAATGGTATTAACAATGCAACATCAACGAAAATAATGATACATGTAAGGAGGGGAATGGAAATACATGATTTTGAGTGCTGAGGCATAAATGACTTTAAATGGGGCCAAAACATTGCACTTTTGTCAAGTTTGCCACTAATGTTAGATACTTAGAGCCTGTCTCGTTGGTATTGTTTGTCAATAAGGATTGACAAGTTTTAAATTAAACGAAACTGAAACTTTTGTGATTGTTCCAATTCCATAGATAGGAGCTACCATTTATGGAATAACTCAAAATCATTGATTCCCATAACACTACAAAGTATACTACTACCTTCAAATATCCTCCTGCTAGCAGGGGAATCACCAATATAACAACATCCACAAGGGGTGGGCATGTCCCAACGAGTAAGATGGCCCCTTCTAAGTATGATATTGGAAACTGGCCTTCTTGCTAGGATCTTTCTAACAAGAGGGCCATTAAACAACCATCGTCACTCAGTATCCGTTGCGAGCATGGTGAACTTCAGATTGTATGAAAATCAAATTTGGCCTAAACAGAAACTATTGTTCAACAGTGAACCAGTTGAACTGAAGTAAATTCAATTCAAGTGAGGTACAAATTTTAATTCAATTCATTACTGCAGTTAGGATGAATGGTTTACGCTTAGGCCTAATTTGATTTTCAGACTCTCTCAGAGTTCAGCGTTCTCGCAAGGGACAAGGGACCTTGTGTGACAATAACTCATTAAGAGGTAGAATGGGACATACAACTTGCCTAAAATGCCACTTTATGAACGGGATCTTGATGCAAAGAGTGGCATTTCATTAAAAATGCAACTGGGAATAAGACTGAAATGATATATTCACCAGAGGCTGGGATAAAAATGTCAGCGATTTCCAGCGATATTATCGAGAAAATGGGATTCAAGATCCCTTCGGGAACACATAACGAGAGTTGAATTTTCTGGAAGTTATATGCTAGGCTACTTGCCCACCCCAAGTAAACAACGTAAAGGGTAAATCCATTGAATTAACGAAAATTGCAGTCTAATTAAACTGAACATGTCAAATCACGATTAAAAAACATAAAATTAATTGAATTGTACAAGAAGCAAAATAAACTGTGAAATAATAGCAAAAGTTAAAAGGGTTGTATCCCCAAATGATTATAAACAACCAACGTATTTACATTAACCAGTATTTACATTTCAATGTGGACGAAGGAAGACGCTGCAACTTCAAAATTCCTTGGACATTAGTTAGGGAGAGGCTGGTGGTGGGGGGGGGGGGGGTTAACTCTTCATGGAAATAGATGGTACGCATTGTAAAATAGAATCTTTTACTCTGCTTTCAGTATAAACTGATGGAAAGCATTAAAAAAACAGTCATTTCGAATGAATACAAGTCTTTAATACAAAGGGATGGCACGTATTGTATTATACGTCTATTCGAAAATTTGGTGATTATACAGATCAAAATATCAAAAACTTTGAATCAAGGTGCTGGGTTAAATGGCTGACAATTTCTCATTGAAATCTCGGCAAAGTTTAGGCATCGAGCCTTCACTGGCTTTCAAAAATGAGCATTCAATGGGTCAATCACATTGCAAGAAATTAAGGCCCTTTACTCTCTTCCATCCCTCATACTGCCATTTCCTGCAACAGCCATTTCCAGCCACAAGGCACTTAGAATATACGAAAAACGAATTTGCCAAGGCACACAGCACAATGCAATTTGAGACAGATAATTTGTCTCAAGAAGTTTGAAAAACGACCAATAGCAGTTTTCCAAAGCCTTGATTAAAGTTGAGCAAATCAAGTTGCAAAGTCTTCCTTCATTAGGAGCATAAATAAAAGTGAGTAAAATTTGCAGAAATAGTTGGAAATAACCATTAAGAAAGGAGAAACACAATTGAGTTAAAGCCATTCTAAGATAAGGTAAGACGAAACAGATTTACTTCCTGATGGGTCCCCCATCCCGAAAAGACTCTTGAATTTGAGCAAGTCGTCCCCCCTCCAGTTACTGCCTTTGTGCATTGAATCCTCTTTATGATAAATCAGTTTCAGCATAAATTCACGCCAACAATTGAAACAATCAGTAAACCTCTTTCGAAATATCGTTCCCTTTCATACGTCGAATCAACATCTAAAAAGAGATTCAACCAGTTGTGGCGCCAGTGGACGGGTAGAGGGAGCTAAAGGGCTACAGCCCCCTGTCGGAAATACCTAGTACCCCCGTCGGAGGAAATTTTGAGTTCCTATCGGAGAAAAAATTGGCAAAATGATGTACGAAAACTGTATTTTTGCCATGTCAGCCACCCTATCGGATGCTCCAGTCCCTCTGTTGGAAGATTTTTAACGCCAACCCTGGATTCAACTGTAGCTAAGGAGAATGAACTAATATCCCATTCCTATCGAAGGCTATTTAACAGATTTTACCATGCTTTCAAAAATTCCATTGATTAATTATTCTTGTGAAATGAAGATCTAATTTCTAAGCATACATTACGTAAAAATCAACTTTGCACATCCAAACAAAATGTAAAAACAAATACATGACATACAGTAGAAAATTGAATATAAATCCTTAATTTACAGATATATATTACACAATTTGGAAATCTGATTAAAAGAATAATAAAAGACGACCCCTACAAAATCCCATAGAGGCATATTTTCCTTTCCCGAAGAGAAAATCCCATGTGAAAATGAGACTCTACACTGTCACGTAAGTGAGGCTTGAAAAGACGCTACTTTGGCCTTATTAAGTAGCTTCAGGGTAGATCTATTTACTCACGCTAATTTCCCATATGCAAAAGTGCTACGAAACAAAGCAAATGCCTAAAGAATAAAATATTTCTACATTTTGCTTCAAAGTAGCTGAAACATGTAGTTCCAAAAAGTGCCGGTAAAAGCCAAAGTAAACAGCTTTCTGAGACAAATTTCTAACATTTCCAAATTCTCCGAATAGCAAGTTCACTGCGCACGCCTAAATCATCGTTCCGGGTTTTAAAGCTACGAATCAAGGCATTCTTGAATATAAACCCTACTCGGTCAAAGGAAAGTAACCATTTGTAATGAGGGATTTGTAGTGAGGTAAGGCATTTGTAGTGATATGGTGACACTGCGTCTTTCCTCGCTACAAATCCCATGCATCAATTTTGTTGTATTTACATTTTTGATTGATGAAACTAAGAGAAAGTCGTCGAAAGCGCCCAGACCCTGTTCCTTAAAACAAATACACGAATTCTGATGAAACATCAAGCGATTTAGGAGGTGAAACGAAAATTTCATCTCCATGGTTTCAATGATCGGAAGAAAGGCATTGATAAACTCGTGCAGTTAAAAACTTGTAAAATGTCATAAAAACAGCGACTCACTTTCAGGCCCTTTGCTAATATTTTGAAAGATCTGATATTTTGAAAGAATTGATCTCTTTGCCTCATTTTTTTGCTTTTAAACTTTTCAAAATCAAATGCAGGTTAGTCTCTTCAAAGAAAACTAATCAGAAAATATATTACCATTATATTCCGTTCTTTGCATTGCAAATGATTCCATGCCACTGGGAATGCTTCTTAGGTTTCGAGCCATCAATCCATGAACTGGCCTAAGATCTTTCTCCTGCTCTATACTTCTTCCAAATAACCCGTCCGGATCTCTTTCCACTACGCCAGTTGATTCGTATGACACGTGTGGACTAAGTTCGGACATCCGATAAGTTTTCAGTCGGACATTAGGTAAGATATTTCTATGACTATTGTTCGCATGTTTGGTTGGTGATGAAGAAGCACTCAACGTGTTGTAACCATTATGAATGGAGGTTCCATCAAACAGGTTTTCCTGGTTCCCTGTTTGTTTGCTGATTCTATCAATATCACCATGGGAACTGGTCAACCTTTCTTCTTTTGCGTAAACATTTTGATCTTCCAGCCATAATCCAACTTTCTCAATCACTGATGTATTCTCTTGCATGTGCCATTTCAATTTGCTTTTTTGCAACGGAGCAAACATCATATCAAGTTCACCCCGTCGCGGATTCTGCCACGTAGTTTCCATCAAGCTATGAGAATTAAAGTCCAGGGGGTTTCTTCCAGGCTGGTGTCTCGTTAACCAATCAACTTCAAGATTAGTATCATCGGTAAATCTATTGAGTAAATGAGTACCAATTGGGGCGGGGGGCATGGTATCTTGGAAATTCGAACGGGGTGACAGGGGTGGGTAATCTGGTGGGTTAAAGTCTGGTTCCGTTGGACTACCCTCAGCGCGACTTGCAAATGAATTACTATCTTCCGTTGCAGCGGCTGAAGGAAATTCTTCCTGATATGAAGCAGAGGCCGATTCACTTTTCTCTTTGCTCCTTGGTGAAAGTAATTCTCCTTTGAACTGATTTGAAGCCGGACAAGGAACTTCGCTTGTGGATAATTCCTCATTTGTTGTTGTCTGTATTTTTGGGCTGCCTTTCAGCCTTTTATCAACCACAGTTGAATCGGTCGCTAGCCCTGTTTCGCCATGTTTTCGAATATTTCTAATGTTCTTTTCGTTATCAGCAGAATCACGCAAAATGTTTTCTTCCTCGAATCTTTTCTGACGTAACATTGGAGACTTAAATGAGATTGAAGATTTAACTGACTTACCGCCACTGATTTGCGATGTATGATGCTTACTTGAGTGCCCTTTGTGACTGGCCAGCGGTGGCACACTATTTACCCATGCATCTTTGCGAGCATCCACGGCTTTCAACCTACGATCTGGCTCAACATGAAGGAGTTTGTCAATAAAATCTTTCGCTCCATCACTTGAATGCTTCCAAATCTGAGGAGAAAATAACAAAATAAATGGCCTCTTCCACACATATAACAATATGCAATGCATTTACACTCAAAGTAAGAGAAGCATGACCAGCATCATCCTAAAATACTTGATTATTATTCAAAATCATTGTTACATCATTATTCCAATAATAATTGAAATAATGATATGACTGAGCTGTTAGGTGCCAGTCCTGCCAGATGCATTGAATACCATATCATGTTTTGCTCACGCAGACACATCCACTGAACTACTCTCCAATTGCTACAGCGCAGGAACCGTCAATAGCATCAAAATATTACGATTATTCAATTCTTCAAAATCAATATTCAACTATCATACAATTAATATTCGCATAATCTATTTCAATCGGTCACACTACTATTGCTTTGACTGTAAGAGCAATCCAGCAGACTTACCACTGTTGTTCAGCAGAATTTCTGTGGCTAGAACTTGACAGGCATAAAAGCAAAGCGCTTAGAGTAAATACATTTAATTAACGAGAAAGACGCTCCAAATGGGATGTAGCATGATATGACTTCGAGTGATGTAATATGCGTCAGTGCAAATGACCCTCGATTCGCTGCGTTGACAGGATCCTGTTCAAGGAAAATGACCAGCTGCATGGCAAATTAAAGATATTCCCAATGGCGAGATGAGTTCAAACCAAGACATCCACATTGACAAAGGTAGATAAAGACTTGGGTCACGGTATTACGTCAACGAAACATGAGAATGAGACTGTTATGGAGATGATTCATACTTTAGGTAAGTTCAAAATGGCATTCAAAAACGCATGACCTATCATCAATGGAGTCAAATTACACCCGCAAAGGTCACAATTGCCTCACTCATCCAAAAACTATCAAATTACAATTGCCCTTCTCTCCTTTGTGCCACCATAGTTAATATAGGTGTATTCAACAGTAACTATGGTGCCACAAAGAGAGGAGAACGGCACTGAAAAGGACCTACGTGTTAAAGGAGAGGAAAACAACATATCTGTGTTCTCCTAAAACCGCGTATCCATTCTCACATTCATGATTCGGCCTTACAAAATTATGCTTCATCTGAAAGCACATAAAAATACAATGTTGATAACTTTTTGAAAACAACCTCTTAGGGGACCATCATAAAAATTAAGGTCAACTCGATCTTTTAATGCTATCCCTGCAAATATAATTTGGGGTGTTTTAAGTTTTATTTATCAAATTTCTTATGTAAATTGTATATTGAATATTTCATTAATCTATTTTCTTAACTACTGTAAACATATTGTAACATACAAACATCCCGTTACCAAACACTTTACACTTCTTGGCAGCTTACGGTCTTCCCTCGTTCTTTCAGGTTTAAACCTGACGGCACATGGCAGCCAATAGCCGAACTGGCTAGGGGGTGGCTCACTATCGAATCTTCCAGTTCTGAATCACGAAATCACCACGAAGACGTTCTCGTGTTGAGTGTTAAAACGTTTATTGAACGTTTTCAGTGTTTTTCGAAGTAAAAAAATTTTAAGAAATTCACTGACAGCTCCATAAATAGAAGACTAAAAGATGTACAAAAAATACTAGCATCTAACTAAGGATATTGGCTAAAGATTAACTCCTAAATCATCAAAATCTGCCCAGTATCTGATTTATCGTGGCCTGTCAAAATTGCATAGTTTATTTTGGCAAATCTGCTATTCCAGCCATGATAGGCAGAGTAGCTTTATATTTTCGAGTTTCTTCTTTTGACTGATTATAAAAATACTTACAACCAGATGCAAGATGGGACAGTTTGAATTAAAATTAATAGAAGATCATAAGACAATAATATTGAAAACAATAATCTGAGGTCAAGAAGTGCCTGCATTATGACTCAGCTTTCTATGAAAATACATTTGATGTCAAAGGACTCAAAACTCAACAAACACCCTTGAAACTGATCCCACCCTGTTCCTACCATGTGTCCCACAAAAAGGTACACAGATTTGCTTGAGCATAGCGATGAAAATCTACCTTTAATTAATGACTTATCATTCCTAAATGCTCCTTCATAGTTAATATCAATAAAGATGCATTGTTTGTTAATCCTGACAGTTGGAATATCAACCTTTAAAAGTCAAATTTGCCTCCGACTTGAAATCAAAGCTTTGATACCGAAATCCTGAGCAAACTCCAAAGCAAACTCATGAAGCACATTGATATTAAGAATTAATGAAAAATATAAAAACTGCAAATTGGTGAGATCTAGCACATGTAATCTAATGTGATCTGATTTTTGTTCAAGCACAGGTGGCATAGAATCGTTCAGTAATACTTCCACGATTCAGTAACACTTGCAAATGTACTAAAATTTAATCACACCTGTCAATTAACTGTTTCAATTTCTCTCGAATCCTCTATCAGTTACACAGGCTTCCATCTGTATGCGTTAGGCCATACTTTGTGTAGTGTTGTTGCGGTTGTATCAAAAATAGTGTCACAGTTACCTAGCAAGTACGATTACATTTTAATCATTTGCAGGTATTACTGAATCGTGCAAGTGTTACTGAAGGATTACCTGTGATTCAAGCGTTATCATGGCCATTGTGATATCAGCACAAAGGAACATAGTAACTCCTGCGGGGGCGTAAACTGCAGCGTCCTTTTCGTAGTTTACGCCCCCCCCCCAGAAGTAACTATGTTCCTCAGTGCTGATATACCACGGCATAGACTTGGAGCAAGTCTACTCTGCTTCAAGTATCTGCTTTTACTAAAATCCCAAAGATCTAGTTCGGAGATGAGAGGAAATTTGATCTTGCAAGATGAATATGTCTTTATCTCAAATCACCAATACAAACAAACATTATTATTATGATTAATCTAACTATCAAGGAACATTTCACAAAATGATAAGCCATTGACTAATGCTTAACTGTCATCACTTGCCCACCCAAATCTGTTAACTATTCGCGACGCCCATCCAAGACCTTCACGCCATCGTATTTCCTCTATTGAGCGGCCACTTGACCAAGTGGTGCCCCATGGAGGGCTGTTGTCACCCAGAGTTCTTTGCAAGCACGCTGCAAATTTCCGTCAGTCCGAAAACCAAATTTGGCCAAGTAGACCACGGGGGGGGGGGGGTTCTCGGGTAAATTTCGGGTAGGGTTATGCCACCCACAGTTTCAAAATGTAACCGTTGGCTAGACCAATTTTTGTGAAAATGATACCCTTGGCTAGACTAACTTCTCCATCAAAAGTGTCTTGACAAAACTTGCCAAATTTTCGCATTCTCTGCACCAAAATTTTTTAAAAATTGGATCTCTTTTACAGAAATAACCGAATTTTGACATTCCTCTGACCAAAGTCGCCAAAAAGCCTACCCTTGTCTAGACTAAACTCGACTAAGATTGCCATAAGTATATCCCCGGCTAGACTAGAAGTCCGAAAAAGTATACCCTTGCGGGCGGCACATCCCCAGGTACCTTTACTATGGAAGAGACCCCCTGGTGAGCCCCTGGTGACAATGGCTCTTAAATAATTGCTTGTCACATGTATTACTGCACTGGCAAAAAGGCCAGGGAGGTTACAGGTAGCTAAAAAATTGCAAGTTGATTTCTCAAAACGATTCTGGCGCTTCACTCTAGTCAAACAAACGCATGGGGGAATTTTTGGAACATCAAGTATTTTAAAGAAGGACAAGCACGGAAGAAGTACCATGGAGTCGCTTAGCAAGCCATGGTTTTTGCATAGAAACACAGGTTTACTTCATTGCAAATTGATTCAACGTCAAGATGTCCAAGAAAATCGGTAACCACAACGTTGTTATAGTCGAAAGAAGTCTTTGCAAAAGATATCACTTTGTGACCTCAACTCCTATTCTTTTGTCATGTTAGTCATTAAAAATTCATCAGACATCCTACAAATTTATCACCATGCATTCTCCAATTGAAACTTAGTGCCACAGTTGCTTTTTGACATTATCACAAAATCTTTGCCCTTGTGCAATTTATGTGGTGTCATTACGAAGATCTAGCGATGGATTCAGCACTTTTAAAGTAGTATACTCTGTCTTCATCTCGCAAAGATAGTTAAAGATGTTGTGGCACAGTAATGCAATTCTCCGATTTTGCAGCTAGAACGGTCAGGTGGACAGGGTCTGACCCCAGGTAGAGCCCACCATTTGAGCGTCACGACGTAGGGTGGAGGACTCGATTAGGTCTTCTTTTTTTCTGCGATCCTAGCGGTTGGTGCAAAGAAATTCGCCTTTACCTTTAGCAAAGGCAATACAAATTGTGTCAATGCAGTTCAAAACAACAAGAGAGTTTGGGATGTAAAATGAAAAGAATAGTGGTTGGGACTGTCCGAACTGATCACTTGCTGAAAGGCTGACAGTAAATATATTTGCAATTCAAGTTCTAAGGATATTGCAATTTTGAGAATTAGTTATTCAGCTAACGTACTCGGTCGTTAAGCTTTTTCAAGACAGTGAACGACATTTCGGGAGTGATTTGCCGCTTGCCAAACCTCCTCTTTTCCCATTCCCCCTTTCCTTATTTTGATTTGAACGGATCTGGAGGCCAGAGTTCATCGTTCTCTTCTGTCCTTTTATGCCTCGTATATCAACGTAAGGACACTCTTCTCGAAAGTTTTGCAGACCCAACACCGAAGAAGTTCAATTCGCTTTGTAGCCTGCCTAGCCTTGGTTGGCGAGCCTTGTAGGGCTAAAAGAGCCACGCAAGCCCTCAAGAATTTCAAATACTTCACCTGAAACATGAGATAGGGACAAAATGGAGCAGAGGAAATCCAAAAATGCGCGGAACCCAACAGTATGTAAGCTGTTTTGGCAAAGTTTTTGCCCTGCTTGGTGATAAGTAAATAAAATATGGTCACGAGCAGTTATCAAGGCAACATTTACAATCTAATGGTTTTATTTCATATTCATTTCACCTTGTCTTAATGTCCAAAACATGCCACACTATTCTCGTTTTGTTTCCACTTCCTTTCTCTGACTCACTTGAGTGGTTTTCGCAAGCTGACTAGGCAACCATAACAAGAGCTCGACTCGCTTAAGTCAAAAACTCGATACTAATAACCGACAGCCAAGCAAACCGTTCAAATTTTAGCGGTGCTAACAGAACAGGAGTGAATTTATATGAAAGAGCTATCTCTTACCACGCCAATTGTACATGGGTATACCTCAGTGGCACCTCTATTTCTAGTTTTCGCCGATGCTAGTAAAGCAGCACTTTCCCCGTACCTCTGCGAGGGATTATGTAAAACTGGAGCAGCAGCAGAGGCAGCAATTGAAAAGGGAACAGTCGCAGTAGCCCCAGAAAATCTTGCATGACAGCCTCCTTCAAACTCTCAGAAAAACGTATGTCTGTTAAGAATATTCATTAAATTGTTTATTTACATTACAAAAACATTCGATCTGGCTTACCCCTCCCGAGAGACCAATCTTATTGCAATTTTGTGCGAATCTCAGGAACCATCTTAAACCCTCCATCTTCCCCTCCGAGGCACCTCTACTGCATTAGTGGCATCAACAATTAAGACGACCAAAAGTCCATGGCCAAAAACTTCATAAATCGTGCACAGAATAGAGAATTGCCTGGGGTCTTTTGGCAATAAACAGAGGGATATATTTGAGAGTGTGGTGGTCTTGACATTGCATTAACCTGGACGCCAAACACAAAATAATGGCATTTGTGAAATGCTGTGTCTCGCTTTCTTCAGTTATTTACACAAGTTCGCGGTTTCAATAGCTTTCCAAGCAATTCCAATGAGACTATGACAAGCTGCTAGTAACATGAGTCGGGCAAATCGAGACAATGTTGCTTAGCATCCACGAAAACATTCCAACGAAACGAACTTGAGAATACATATAATCTTGCATACCTATTTGGGTTCAACGTGGCACCAGCCTGATTTGAGCCATGTAAAGCCAGTCGATTTTTGGGAAAGACAAAGTGACGTTTAGGAGGAAAGGCATGAACAAACATTTGTATCAACATATTTAGCAAAGTGAAAGAAAGCGTTGAAGTCTGAAATGGAGACGAAGATTTACAATGATATTAGATGGAAAATAAACAGAATGTTGCTGGGTCGAAGCCAAAAATCGGTAAACTTCAGACTTGAAGATGGAGATGACAAGCCGACAATGGCGCCATTCTGATCCAATAGCAAACATACTGACACAAATGACAATTCCGAGGAACTAGGACGGATTTCGTACATTATGAATTGGATTCTTTTTGTGCTCTATGGGAAAATTCATTCTAATTTCGATTGCTGATTTAGCCCGTTCACAGTGGAAGATAAGGAATCTTCTGGAAAGATTGATCATCTTTTCCATGTCAACAAAACGAATTGCTTCCAACGAAGCGCTCGAAAAATTGAGATCAACATAAATTTCTACATGCTTCTACTTAGTCTTTTAAAGGAAACCTTTTAGCTACTCCACAAAAGAGTCTGGATCAAGGGATCAGTGCCGGGCCCCTTTGTTCAGCAACAACAACAATTGTACAAACATGCGTTAAATTCATGCCTAATTCTTCAGGAAATGAAATTTAGCCACATTTTGCAATCCAACCATTTAACACACACAAATAGTAAATATTTATCAAGGATATGCCAGAGATTCAAAAACTCTTGCCAGAATCTAGCCTAAAACAATTATAAATTTATGTTCATAGCATCATTTCTCTAAAAATCTTCCAAAAATGGACCTGTGAATCACCCAATATTCAACATGTCAATCGAACCTTCTGACAAATGGACAAATGGTCTCATTGCTGGGGCACTCCACCCTCCATCCCCCCGCCCCCTAGGCTTCAGCCCTGCAAAGCAAACATTTAAGTGTATGAACATATTAAGCAAGTCAAGCATATGCAATGGTAACATAATCCATTGATTTCGCAAATGTCCTTTTGGAAAATTACTACCTACGTTTCTTACATGTGTGTGAAAGATTGTTGAGACCAAGATATGAGGACACGTGACACTTGGCAGCTGGCCTCAGACTGAGATATCACATTATGCATCCAACTTAGCATCATAATTCAACACATTAAATTGCATAACTTAATTTTCATCACCTTAAAACATGACAGTACAATATGGCCATCTATTGATAAATGTATTTGAGTTTTGTTCCCGCCTTTAGGGCTTCAGAGAGAAAAGGGGGTATCAGTGTACTGGAAAATAAAATCTAGGAGTGCTGCCTGATAAACAGTCCACTGTTTACTGACATTTTGCCTGACAATGGGTTGCTTATGCCTGAAAAAGGGGTCAATTTTTGAATTTTTTTCAGCCTTTGGGGGGCTGCCATCCCAAGCCCCCTGACTTGTATGCTCATCGAGAGGAGAAGGGCAGCAGTGCAAGTTAGCCATTGCTTAACTTAAAGGGGTAAGATGCAGCTACGTTATTCCAGGGCCTCAGAATCCTCTACACACTCCTACCAACTATGAATGTTGCATCATAAAGATAACCAACACAAATACTGAAATGCCACATGCACACTAGCAGGTACTGCCCCAAATCACCAATACCAAAAGACAAAATGTGATTCTCTCAGGTTCTTTTTTGGCAATTTACAAACGATATTCTGTTTATGGTTTCACCTTGATGTTATGGAAAGGACATGACTCCTGCAACATGATATAAGATCCTTTGTTGGGCTAAGAAATATTTTCATCTCCAATTCTGAACAGAAAACAAACATGCAGGAAAACAGCAACTGCATATGCACAAATTCTTTAAAACAAAACTAAAGGCATGAGCCAGTGTTAAAAGGTTCCTAAAATTATCAGATTCCAAGAACTTAGAGTTTCCAACAAGTATGTTACAATTGTCATAACATTCTTCATGTTTTCTTCTTCTGCTCTGGTGAACATTTCAAAACAAAGTTTTTTAAAGCCTTTGCAATGAACTTAAGTATTAGAGTTGTCTCAGAAAAATGCAGCAGATATGACTGGGGTTAGCATCAAGAATCTAGGTTTAATTAATCCAAAATTACATTTTCAGTTACCTTGACATATATAACTTGCCCATAGCGAGCGTGAGCATGTGGCCGAGTGGTTAAGACGTCTGACTCGTAAAGCAAAGGTCAGAACGGCCGTAGGTTCAAATCCCACGCTGGACAGTTTGGTTGCTGTCCGCAACACTAGCCCGGGTTGACCAGAGCCATGTGAGGGAAATCTGGTAGCTGTGGCGGGTAGCTGCGGCGGACTGATGGTAAAACATCCGCGGCCCCTACTGGAAATAAGTCTCTCAGACTTTCGTGGGCTAGCCACGTTAAATATAAATACCTACCTACCATAATACCTTGTTCATTGATATTTATGCATTGAGAATTGGAATATCAACTTTCAAAATCTAATCTTGCCTCCACCACCAAACCAGAGCTTTAAGGTTTTGGCCTAATTGCAAATGCACTGTTTAGGTAATCTCCTTAACATTTGTTTGGGACCAGCCCTGATCAAATCTGGAGCTCCCAGTTTCTTCCAAGTAATATGATATGCACAGGAAATATGTGACAATAAATTAAATGTGTGATAAAGATTCCCCTGACTTTATAATTAACGGTTTCCTGACTTGTTTTTTCCAAGTACTGGAGGTTTTTAATCTCTTAGTGATACGAGAGTGAGTTTTTTGTATTTTCAAGTGAGAATGGGAAGAATATATGAATGAATAGAGTAAGTTTTTGCTTTATTTAGACATTCTGTTCCTGTCATGCTTGACTGAATTGTTCAGTCTAGTTTCAAGTTCTGTTTGTGAATTGCTGCCAAACATATATAATTCTTTTATGTAGAGCACTATAGCATTTTGATGATGTTGATGACTTCAAAGTCAACTAATCAAGGGCAGTTTGGTCAAATTTGCAATTTTAGGCCAACACACACACACATTGATTCCCTTGATTACCAGGTTATATAAAGTCTAGCAACTCAAGGGAGCTGATGTGGAAATCAAATCTGCCGTTCTTTTTGCTTGATTAGTGTCAGTTCTACTAATCATTATGCGTGTGTGATCGCACATGCTGGACAAGCATGAAAAGTATTATTAAGGTCTCATATCTTTCGCAACATAAACAGACATAACATAAGCATACTTAAAAGATCAGTGTGTGGAGAGTTTTAAATTTGTGTAAAAAAGTCAACCTCCTTGAGGAAATTTGAAGACGCTAGGGTGAGCACTAAATGACAGCTTAGCGTGTGCGACCAAATGCACACGTACCTCAATGTACGTCTGTGCCTGCGTGTGCGAGTGTGATTGCACGCATCAAACGAAAAGGCCTGCCTGATAACGGGTTATCCTCCAAACGTTGCTTCTTTCAATTCTCATCAAAGTGCTTATATTTTGTTATTTACAGTACTTGTTTAGCTTTTTGTTACAGCACTACAGGCAGCAAGAAGATTTTTTTAATCACACACATCAATAGCTTAGAGCAATAACCATCAACATGGCAGCTAATAAATATATTTAATGATCACCCTAAATTACAAAACTTATATCTGTATGCAAAATGTGTTCCCATCATCTTAGAACAAATGAGACATAAAAGTTTGTTTACGAGCACAAACCTTAAGAATCAAATTGGTTAAGCTTCCTGAGAATACCCCTATCTATGAAAAATTTCTTAGACTTCTGATTTTTGATACAAACAGGCAGGTTTATTACCAGACAAACAAAATAAAACTGCAAATCACAGGTTGATAGCACCCAAGCCACTCATTGGCAAAACTCAATCAACAGTTGCCAAAGATCAAAGCAAATGGTGCCAACTCAAAACTTCTGATTTTGTTTGTTAATTACAGCTTTCTGTCTGCCTCAAGTGAACCATTTTCTGTAAAATAGATGTTCCTAAGCTAAAACATTCACCAGGCAAAATAATACAATCTTTGTGAAAGTTTCAAGCCATCCAGTTGGGTTCCAGTAAAGCAATATCACTCTTGGTAGGTATACCTTCAACTTTCAAGTAGAATCATGCTTCAACCTGGAAATTTTTGTGAGACAAATTTTGTGCCTAACAGATATCAAACTTTACAGAAATTTTTGTTCTGAAACTTTCTTGTTTATGGCCACACAATGTTCCCATAACACTGATTTTGTTCAGCCTATCTGCCACCAACTGGAATGTTGTGGAGAAGTGAGGGTGAAGTTGCAGGCTATAGTGCCAAGCATTGAGATCACACACGGAGGTAATAGCCAAGTAACTCTGTGAGCCCTCATGATAATGAGGCTCCTGTGGTGCAGTACGCACACCTGGTCTATCTGAAAAGTTCTGGCTGCAAAATCAGTGCATTGCACCAATGCAGCACCAAAAACTTCAGAATATTCACTGTTGCTATCTCAACATATCTCCCTTTTTTAACCATGATTTTCTTGTTAATTTATCACAACATCGTTAATTGGTTTCCATTAAAACTGCTTGTCTCCCTCCTCCAATTATTGAAGTGGTGGTGAGGATGCGTTTTTTCTGTGCCAAGAGCACTTGGATTGTATTTGTGCTTCTTGTAATGGTGCTCAAGTGGAGGGCCCTACCAGGTTTTGAACCCTGAGGGGCATTCAACTCATCAGAATAGTATGCATTTTTTCAGAACCAAGGAATTTTTACTAATTTTTAATGAACTTTTATCAAATTCAAAAGGATGATTGATGAAGGTGTGCTGGGAGTGAAATCCCTTAAGTTGAACTCTGTCCACCTGACAGTTCTGGCTGTAAAGTCAGAAGATTGCACCACCACACTACATCACCTTTCATGTGGGTGGTCAGATTCTATGTTCAGATGTCATGACTGACAATGACTGTCCCTTGTCCATTTTGTTACTCCATTCATTCCATCAAACAAGTAGAAAGTGTCTGTCATTTTTCAAATTTCAAATGCCAATGACGTCATAATTCTTATCAGGTGCACTTGAATCTCTTCAAATTCACTTTATCTTCGTTTTACATCTATTTTTCACAATATATGCTAATTAGCTTGAATAATAGACAAATTCAATAGCTCGAAAAATAACAGGTGGGATAGAATGAATGACCAATTAAAAAAAACAAAAAAATATTACCTCTCTTGAATATGTGTATTTTGCTCTCACAATTTGTTGATAAAGTTTCGAAGGAGTTTCAGCTGCAAATGGAAGGTGACCACTGATCATAACATATGTAATAACACCAATTGCCCACAGATCCACTGCATTTGTGTATGGCTTTTTGCACAGCAATTCAGGTGCGATGTACTCAGGTGTACCACACCATGTTGTGAACAGTGCGTTGTCTTCAGGGTTGGATGTCGTTTTAGCAAAACCAAAATCAGTAATTAATATCTTGGAGTCTTGCCCGGGATGGTAAAATAACAGATTCTCAGGTTTAAGGTCGCGATGCGTGATCCCTTTGCTATGAAGATAAATGACACCATCTAACACCATCTGTAAAACACGAATCGATTCCTTCTCAGTTAAATGTCCTTTCATTTTTATCCTTTCATATAATTCTCCTCCAGTTGCTAGCTCCATGACAAGATAAACACATTCTTTGGACTCAAATACTTCCATAAGTTGGATGACATAGGGATGCCTGACGCGAGTCAGAGCCCGAAGCTCAGACTGTGAAACTTCTCTGCTGTGTTGATTTTTTAATCTCAATATTTTGACAGCATATGGTTGTTTTGTTAGCTTATTTTCAACGCGAAGTACATCACTAAAAGAACCCTTTCCAATTAATGCTTTTACATCGTATTTAGCGAGGACTCTTGAGTCAATTTTAGTCCGATATTTAGGCGGTTTTCCTCTCACTGGGCTTTGTTTTTGCCCTCCCTGATGTTTCTTGTTTCGATGAGGGGAGATTACCTTCTTTGGCTCCAAATATTCAGGACGTTCTGGCTCCTCCTTCTTGCGTAGTCTGCTGCTATCGCAGCCCATAGTAAGAGCAAAACACGACGCCTTCCGTGCTCATAATGTTCGTACTTTTAATTCATACAACATTGGCGGCATGATACATGTTAAGAAGCTTTTCCGGCGACAAGGCAGGTCAAACCAGCATTTGTTGGGGCAGTGTCTAGGCCCTGCCTGTGACTTGTACTGCTACATGACATGTTGAAGCGTCATTTTACGTCTTTAACTCCAATGGCATGTTCATACCGTCAGCTAAAGATATCAATGATCACTCTCTCCGTTTCAATTGGTTTGTTTACACTTTGAAAGCAGAGAATCAACTGTAAATTTGAGATTGATTCTTGAGTTGCTATTTCGCTTACTCTGATGTTGTTATGTCAAATCAGTCACAGCACAGCAGCCTCAAGGTGAATACATGCAATTGGAATGCTGTCATCAAAAGGGGTCTGGATCCAAGGAGGATTGGGTCGAATTCATCTCAAATGTCATTCAAATTGTGACCCAAATGAATTGTGGTAGCGCAAGGTATATTACCATGGTAATTATGAAGCAGAATCGAAAGGACAATTGACCAAACCAGGATCAGAAATTTTTTGCACAATAACAAAAACAAAATATGTACATTTGTTTGAAATAAACAGAAAATTATTTCTATCAAGCTGCTTTGCACCCTGAATCAGAGTATTTCTAGAACTTTGAAAATAAATTAAAATTGAAAAATGGGATTTTCCTTTATTTTTTTCATTTCAGATTTTTCAAGAATACTAAAAAATCCTATTTTTAAAAAATGATGAAATGGTTTGATGCAGGGTAGCTGCTTTGCATCATCACAATTATAATGAAGGAGAAAACGTTTGTATCTATGGCAAAAAACACACACCTCAACAAAGCTTCTACAAAGATACAAAGATACCTCTCCAACCCTGACGTGATCAAAACATTTTTGACAGGAAAGTACTTATTACAACTGGATTTTATCGTAAGGATTTTATCACTTCCTAGTGCCTTGCGTATACATAGCATACAGATAAACTCAATGCAAATTATATTTAGACACAATCTTAGGCAAAAATCCTTTGACTTTGTGAATCTTAAAATGGCGACTTTCTTTAATATCGAGCAAAACCGTTCAGAAAGGTTGCCACTTGCTCTTTGGGGGCTTCGCGGCAGTTTCTCTTAGACCAAAGGCGAAGAGGGTTAAGGGCAGTATCCATCTAATTGAAATCGCTGAAATAAGCAAATTGGTAGACAACGTTGCAGTCTGGGTCACGAGAAACAATGCCAGCAACCGTGTTGGAGGAGTTCATGCCTTATTTTCTTACACTGTCCATTCATAGCAAGCTAGAGACTGACGATTCGTGTGGTCTCCCAGGACTTACAAAACCAAAACTGCGGGGTTCCTGTTGCACCAGTACCAAAAATTGTAATATGAGCATTGTATGGACTTCGTGGCTTTTCTAACAAATCTGAAACCATTGAAACGAAAATGCAGTTCAACCTAATACCATAATTGTGGGGTGAGCAAGGGAGGGGTCTAATTTGAATCTTTTTCTTATTTTTGCAAACTAGGGCATTTCAAGAGGGCAACAGCTCTACTGCAGTAGCTCTTACGCAAAAGATTGCAGTGCCTTGCCTCCGTGCTTCACTTGCTAGGACGCTCCATTCTAGCAATGATACTGCACGAAATGATAGTTTTGGCTGATGAAACATCTAGCAGCATCCATACCAAATTGTGATTGGTAAAAGACTTGACACTTTCCAACCAAATTGGCCACTATTATTGCAACAAATGCAAATTTATGCCTTTTCTTGTCCGTACTTACCAAATATCGAGACAAAATTTTTTGGGCTAATTACGTACGACAGTGTGCTATGTCGGGCATTTTGGTAGCCAAAATTCGTTAGAGGGCTAAATTGACTGAAGGATCAAGGTTTTCAAGGTCAATCCAAAATTTCCAGAATTTCATTTCCTCAACAGGAAGAGCTTTATACTTCTGACAGAGCGGTTGTAGCAAGCCCCCAAGTCGTACCCTAGCTCCAACATTGGTGCTCCTTTTTGTTGTCCATTCTGGACTTTGAAGTGAGGTTGGATGAGATTTGCCCTGAGGAAAGAATGAAAATGAAATTTGTCGGTTGTTCTAAGAAATAGAAACTGAGTGACGTTCGTTGCGTGGTGCTACGAGACATGATCACAGGTCTGAAGCATAGCACTGTTGTGATAATCCTATGTGGTTGGAGAGACCCCAATGAATGAACTGGATGAAGAAAATTGGAATTAATTCAGAAGATTGTGTTCGGATTTCTGCACTGTACCTACAGGCCAAATCAGGTTCATCTTGCTGCTTATGTCATGTTAACATTGTATTTTGAATCATCAACAATAAATCGTTTGCTCAAGGAATCCAAATACATTTACACTAGCTTCGTTTAGTCAAACTTTCTTTCTCGATAGTGAACACAGTGAAGTATTTGGAACTCCACCTTTGACACTTTCATAATTCAACACTGACTGCGAACAGAATTCGATCACGAAATCCGGTTACTTTTGAAAATCGAATGACATTTCATTGTCACTTTCCTCCTGCACAGAATTTATAGGGCAGTGTGTCATTGATGCATGTTCTGGGCTTGCAAGAACAAACACAAGAGGAAAAGAGGGTCGTGTCTCTTCGCTAAAAAACTGATTTCAAGCTAATAGAAAAAGTTGGTAGCAAAACACGATAACGCAAAACATGACACAGGCTAAGAACACATCAGATATTAAACATGGTAACTGATCCTAAGTAAAAAACTTAGCTCATGGCAACGAAAGAATTCCACCGAGCTCTTAGGACTTTAGGCCACAACTTAAAGACCTACTGCTTCCTTGGGTCCTTTGAGAGCACGCTGCTTTTTCAGGTTTTAAGTTTGGCCAGTACTTAAAGTTTCTTAAAATTATCAGATCCGTGCCGTCATGAACATTTCAAACAAAGTGTTTTGAAGCTTTCAAATACCTAGATATTCCTCAAGTACTTTCTGAGTAACATGACACAGGAAAGAAGTGCGGATAAAGTAAAAGCATGCCGGGGTTTCTTTATTTTGGGCAATCTACCAGTCTGAATTTCTTAACAGCGGTTTCTTATGAAAAATACGTTAAAAACATGGTGGCAGTTCGTGATATTTCCATCAAAACAGAACACCATGTTTGTATTTGCAGAGTGGTTCATTTGTCATTAAAGCTCACTTTATGATGATAAAGAATAAACCAAAGTTATTCATAACCAAAAAAACGTTCGTTAGACTTCTAATAACGACTTCTAATAACAGTCATTAAATGTGTGTTAACTGTTATGACTTCCAAAATTCTAGACAAATCTCAGCTTCACCTTACGCCCACGAAATTACTTCTCGTTACTTGAACAACAGCTCCGTCATAGAATATGAAATGCTTAGCAAAATGAGTAAATCCCTTTGAAAACTTGGCCTGAATCAAGCTTGGATGTATGTTTGCATGCTAAAATTACTGCAGTCTTCACAAACACAAGAATATCTATTCTGATGCATAATAATCCGATCTTAGCACATTTAGCCCTTTCGGATGTAAACAGAATCAGAGTATGACGATTCCAAAATGATTATGAGGAAATAACAATTTTCAACTGAATCTTAATCGGAAATTTTTGTAACAGTTCACTGTTGGTTATTCACATATCTACGTCATACGGAATTTCAGAACCAACTGACGTCAGCCGTTCCAGTGATTTGATTGGTTAATTCCTATTGGGTTTGGGATATGCTACAGCGGATGAGAGCCAAATGTGGTTGTTATGTAATAAATCAAAAACCTTAATATATCCAGAAGGAAGAATGCGGGAAAATAAAATGGGAAACAATTAATCAATAAAATCGAAGGATTGGATGAATTAATCAATGAATCCAAAATGTATTGGCCGCCGTATCCATGTAAGGTTATTTGGAATGTTCGTTTTAACTGCTCATTTTCAATAATTCAAATGAAACAACGAGGTAACTCAAAGCTTTTTCCATTAAAGGACAATTTTGAAAGCTGGGGAAAGGCACCAATGAAAGCACAGGGAAACAAGGAAATGATTGTCATGAAAATAAGAACTGTCTGCGTTTGTGGTCTGTCCACTATAAAAAGACACAAAGGGGAAGATGACATCTTCATCATCTCTCCCAACTTATTTGGCTCAATTATAAATCGCGTTTTGAATTGAAAAATACTACCGTACCTTCCCATTTTCTTTCTATCATTAGTTGTTGTTGTACCAGCACTTCTAAGGGAACCATTATGGAAATAAGGTCAGCTGGACCCTTTAATGCTATTCCTGCCAATGTAATTAGGGGTGTTTTCCTTTAACGTTTTTGGCCTCAAAGTTTATATCATATTGTATTGTGTTTACTTTTTGTATATATTATAATAACTTGTAACTTTTTCCATTTTTAATCGTGGCATTAAGATACATATATGCATACATAATGAAAATTGTCTTTCTTTGTCCCCTGTGCGCTTGATCTTTTTTGTGTCTTAGTCTCCTGTGCTCTGCAATCCTGCACAGCCTATTGATAAATAACTCGGCAAGATTCGAGCTTCAAGCAGCCTTGTTCTAAGATCAACAGAGGTAAATGTCTTCACAACAAGCAAGATTAGTGGGAACAAGACATGGAAAAGACAAGGAACGCTATGATAATATTCGCTCTTGCGCTCCATGTCGCTTTTGCAATCATTAGCGCAGCAAGTAGTCTAGAAGGGACTTAATACCTAGTCTGAAAAGAAAAAGTTTGAGCATCCCCCCTTGCCAATGAAGCCATACAGCAATCGGGTGTATCCACGCTAAAACCAAAATCTAATTAAATATTTCTCGGATTGTTAGACTTTGCGAGTCGAATTGATAAAAACTGACACAACTTCAAACCTTCAACAAAAGTCGGCCTCAACAGAGAACAGCCAATGACAGAAATTTTTTCGGTTGAACGCGGCAGAATTAACCTCCCGCTCTATTTCAGTTAATGATTCTGAAACTGTAGCAATAACAAAACTCCAACCTAAATCTAAGCCTGTGCTTCGATACTGGAGGTCTTACATCTTTAAATTCTACTTTCAAATACACCAGTTCATTACATCTATTTCACAAATTATCTCATCTTTTCTTTTTTCTTACTTATGGGTTTAGGACAGTTACCCTAGCAGCCTTCACTAAAGATTATGCAATTGTCTTTTTCATTGTTGCGTAGTCCTCTGGAAGAGGTCTGGACACTGACAAAGCAAAGCAAGTATTCAGTTGTTAATCTGTTTGCATGCTACATGTTTTGTCCATGAATTATTGTTCATCTGCCAAAGTCATACCTGTGTCTTTAAGATGTCAACACTACTAAGTCTGCCAACTTCTTCCTTTGCTTCTTATGAAGTCTGAAATGGAATTAACAGATCAAAGTACATACTTCTTGTAACACACGCGTCATAAAGGTAGCCTGTTACGAGACACTGTTACAAAGTCTGGTACACAGGCTAGCTAAGGATAGCATCAAGGTAGTTTTGACCATGATCCTTTGCATTCAAAGATGAATAAACTAACTAAATCAAAGTACATTTTGTCAGATACAAAGGATTGACGTAAAAATTCCTCGAGGCCGGCCATCCTCAGAATAATTCTTGCATGGGAGTAGCAATTTAAAGGAAAAGTCTAGGGCTAGTATGACTGACGATGAAATACATGATATTACTGTTATTAATGGTATATCATACATTCTTCCCACTATTTTTCGCCTTCTCCTTCTGAAATCACGTATTCAATATAGCGCTCTGGGCGAAATGACGTCATAACGCGCAAACGAAAACGAGGCTGTCCTAATGTTTTGTCGCTTCTCCCTTCTGAATCATTGCTAGCCTCTTTATCGTATGCACTTGCAAGGAAATTGAGACAAGGAGACAAGATATGGCATAAACTGTCAGAACGCTTTTGGAACTGATATCCGTTGGAAAGCTCAAAGTGTGAAACAAAGGTAAGAATTCGCGTGTCAGTAGATGATAATTGTCCTTTGTAGCATTAATCATAACAACCCGAGACATGTCCTTTGAAACATCTGTTTCAACAAGTGTATGTTGCATGTGCCAACAATTGTTTGGCCTATGTTGCCATTTTCATGGCAGAACAACAGAAGGATGGTCAGTGCATAGATCCTTCAATGCTAGTATGCTAGGAATGTTAGTTGAAATAGATCCTTCATATGAAAGAATCTTTCGTATTTTTAATAAAACTAACATTGTCTTCAAAATCAACTATTTATTTGTAAATAAAGAACTAATATAGGATAATATTGTCTTACAAGGAAGCTGCATTACCAAGACTTTGCAAGTAACAGTAGACAGTTGCTAGCTTCAAAAACACCAATGAAAAATTTAATCTGAGGTGCATTTCGAGGTCTTATTGTCTGGATTCTTTATATTCAATGTAAAATTTTACAAAACGAACTACTGAAGATAATACCGTACGAGCTACTTTACTAAATTATGAGGACGATACCACGGAGTGCAAGAGACCATGACAACTCCGCAGTCATTAACATAGAGAACGTGTGACTAAGATCAAATTAAATATGTAGGTACGAAAAATACTCATGAACGATTTTTACTGATAATTGCTACGGTTCATTTCATTTTGCATGTCGGGATAACTTTGGGCAAGCAGGTTTTGCACGAAATGAGTGAACTGGAGATTCGATTTCAGATTTGGATGGATGCGTGCCCAATGAGCCTACCATCCAATGTAAAACAAACTTACAAGCCAAGGACACGAAGGTAAGTCCCCACTTGGTGATTAAGAAGTGTAAAACCAAAAGTTTAGAATATCCTTAGTCAAACCGACATGTTTGGTCAATGAAATTTAGAGTCAGTTCGAGAACATGTTTATTAACGTCACCGGAAAGGTCTTTGTCACCATACAATAAAAGTTGTACCAGAACACTGGATTTTATCATTCAACTAAATGATTTGCGTGTGAATTTACTTTAAATAGACCTGTTTTGGCAAATGGTAGAAATCAAATTCTATCTCAATTGCTTAGGCTGCAAAAACAACGAAGATTTACCATACTGAATAGCTCGTCCAAAACCTCACATCTGGTAATGTATGAATGCGTATGATAGAAAGGCATAACGCGCCCTTTTCTCAAGCTACACAGAATTTTAGTGATGTATTTCTTCGCTTCCGTATATGTCATACATACTGACAAACCACGATCAATTCATCAAAACGTTTTGTTAAAGAGTGCATGCTTTCAGAATACTGTAAGTTAAATCTAAAATATATAAACAGGAACGTCATCCATGCATCCATTCAGAAGTGTGACTCAAAAATTCAAATATTTACACGCCATTTTACTAGTAACAAAATTTGTTTAAACGTAACAAATAAGCACTAAATACTTAGAATTCTTACAAAGCCACAAGAGGGAATTTATTTAAGGCACCCATTTAGAAATGAATTATCTGCCAAATTCAAAAGAATTTGTCTGAATATTTAACAAATACGTTCATCAGCCGCAGAAAACATTAAGTCACAAAAAGTAATCAGAGTTCAAAGAAGAACTTCTTGACTACTATGTAGGAAACTGTAAAATCTATCACGAATCGAAACTAGACTTTTCAAAAAATTGATCATTTTCTATATCTTCTATGATGTTACATTAAGGAATTTACCGATTTTTCGTTGGTTGAAAGTATGTACCAAGAATAGATTTTTTGCAGGCATCTTTGGTCATCTTTTGTTCTTTTTATATGGCTGTCCTTTCTTGTCTTTTCTTTTGCCACTTTTTGAGTCATTCTGAAATGAAAAGTACACACAAGATATAAACCAAAAAGTTTATAACAAAATAAAAATTACCATTGACGTAAGCAGATGACATCGATTTTTGAATTACGAAATGTGAAACAATGCAATTCAATTCAACTCAGTTTTAGTAACAACTGGCAAAGGTCTAAACTAAGGGATGTAAAATAGCTGCATTGCGAAGATGCATTAGAAGATGTCAAATGACTGTAAAGTCAGCACAACGTAAATACCTTTGAATTCACATAAATTCTAATCGCTTCCAGTGCATCTTCATTTATAAAGAAAACCCTTTGTTTTCACCATAGCCAGGCATTTTGATGTGAGCTTACTTTACTTGATCATCTTTTAAAGAAAACCTGCAAATTTCACCAATTTCAAGTCAAAAACTGTACTTTAAACCTGTACCTTCGTCTTCTCTTTTTTAATCGATCCCTGCTGCTCAGGGGCCCATAATGACAGCATCCCGTCTTCCCCACCAGCTAGTAACATACCTGTCTGTAGTACGAATGACAAATCACAATGCTGGATACAAACTAGACTTATGACCTGGAGTCCCTTGCTTCTCTGTGCTCCTTTGACTTAATGATGGCGCTTCTGTCAACAGAGACTCATAATATTACTATGAAAAACCTGACCCTAATTGGGCCCAAACTATGAGCTTCCAAGGGTACCAATCAGATTGCGAGATTTCTGAATTTCTATGATTACGGCAATGTGATGGAATTTTTGATTCGATTAAAGAACTGATAACATTGTCACGGGATTTGGGATTCGAAGCCGTGATTCCATCATAATTCCATTGATTATTGCATTGAATAGAATCAGGTCTTTCACTGTTTCATTATAAGTCCCTGTCGAGCACAGTTTACCGCAGGGATGCAAGGTACTCATCGTTATAAGTCTAGATACAACCGCGTGTGAATGATTAAGAAAAATCAAAAATTATTTTCAAAAATTCTGATAAGATCATCATACTTGCATTGCACGTTCCAATCTTTAAACAAAAATTTAACAATTGACTATGAAAATATCAGAGTTCACTTGAATAAAAATTTAGTTAAACACCAGAACGTATCTCACAAGTTTTCTACAAGAGGCCGCCAATTAAAAAGGTGTCCTACAGAATCTGGACTTGGAAATAGTTGAAATACACATATTTTACCTTGGATGTGAAAAGAATACATCTAATCGTTGAAGAATGACACGCATGAAATGATTGGAATGGCTCAATCATTTCTAGATTCACATGAAGTATTTCCAATTTTCCACTGAGAAGAAAATTAAACATTGCAATTAATGGCTCATGCAATATTCAAAATCGTGTAAAGAAACACTACATTGGCCACAGCTATTTTATAAAGGAATCTTGATCGAGTGATGTTATATCAGTAAAATATGCGGCATTATGAGGATAAATGGAAATAAATAATAAAAGTGGAAGTGCAACATTGGCTTTAGTAAAACAGTGTAAAAACGGTGTTCTACTGTCTACGCAGATAAAGCTTTCCAATAAGAAAGAAGTTATTTTGAAGATCCTTATCTCCAGTCTAGTCAGCTGCAGATGATTAAATCAACCATGAAGATTTTGAAAGATTAAAAGCGATATTCTGAGGAATTGCCAGACATATCTTATCGATCCTAAACTTAAAGCAAAGATAATTAAATGAAAAACAATCTCAAGTCTAGTATAAAAGCATCGCAGCTTCAGAAAAAATGAAAGAGTCAAAAGTAAGTCGTTTCCAGAAATCAACGATTTTCACAGCATTACATTTAGCTACCGGTTGAATGGAAAAACAGTCTCCGTTTTAAATGCAACAGCTCCCTAGATATCAATGCAATAACAGTTCTAGTAAAGTATTCAGCAGTGGACAAAATCGATGAGATTTGAATTTTGCCTGACTGAAGTCCGCGATTTATCAAAAAACACTGTCAAGAAACTGAACAGGCTTAAATTCACAACCAAATTTTCTGCATTAATCCCTCGAAAGGACCAAAATGTCATCCCTGATAGCATATCGAATAGCAACATGATTCGGGGAGATCTCATCTTCCCAACAGAATGACGCGTGCTGAAACGTGTAGAAGTCATTGCAGTAGGTCAGAAATGTTAGGAAAATTTGATCATACTTTTTGGTCTGCTCTGATGGTTCCCTGAAGAGGCTCTCGGGTGAAAATTCCTCATTATTTCAGAATGAAGAGGTCGATTTCATCCAGGTAAGTTTAAAATGAATTGAAACATGTCGATCATTAAATAATAGATTTGCGAATACCATCATCTTGATATCCATAGAGAGAAGATCTTTACCTGAAGGTTCCAGCAACGAGAAACAACCTTTGTGATGACATGTGATAAAAGCAGTCAATGATGTAATCTATGCTACAGGAATCCTGGAAGATATATCAGACAAATAATTTGCTTCATTCTCTAAAGTATAAACCGTTTTAAAAGAAATCTTACAAGAGTAAAAATATGAAATAAAGATAAGAGTGAAAATGAAGTACGAAGATACAAAGCATGGCCAAAACTTGGTGATTTCCTTATGGCAATGTGCCAATTCAAAAACATTTGCAAAAAAATCCTGAATAATTTCAATATGATTCCTGACAATGCACCAACCAGTATGCGGGTGAGTGGCCGAGTGGCTTAAACAGTTTTCGTCAGGTAACTGAAATTATGCTCGGTCGATTGAGGTTTAACTCTGGATGGGTGACCTCGGGGGCCTGACCTTACAACTCACCTCGTTGTCCTTTGGAAGAGACGTTAAACTAGGGGTCCCATGCTTGGATGCGGCATGCACAATGGTCCTAAATTAGCTTTCAGTAGCTAAAAATACTGACAAGCCCACTCAAAATAAATTGAAAAACAAAAGCAAAAAAATTCAGTCCGATCGAAAATAGTTAACCCAAAGAGACTTAAACCTAAATAAAAGATTGTTATGTTCACTTGGCTTTTCTCATCTTTTATCAAATAAAACTAACTTAACAACAAATACATTACAAGTCCGATCTACAGCGGAAAAAGACATGGGGTCACCTTGTTCCCACTGCAGATGGGGCATGCAAATATAGAACACACAATCTCCAAAAAGAAAAACCAAGATCAAACAAAGAGAACACCACAAAAACAAGTACGACAAACAACGTAGAAAGGAAAAGAGAAACAGAGTAAGGTCACTGTTGTGAAAAGCTCAGAAGGTCGCTGCATTTCTTATAAAGAAGTACTATCATTTTTCTTAAGTTTTATAAAATTATTTGGACAATCAATCACCTGAACTATTCTGTGCAACTAGCAGTAACTTAGAATTCCTAAAAGAAATTAGAACAAGAATACATTGAATTAATACCTTTCCTAAATTTCGAATATCTGATAGCATGCCAAGCTTATCTCCCTGAAATTAAAAGAAAGATGAAAAGTGATAGTCAATCGTATAAATAAAGCATAGTTTAAAAGCAACTATCTCAGCCTATCATTGTTTCTCAATTTTTGAATATGAGCATTAAAGCAGACCTATGCCTTAAAAATTTGAAAGTTGGAAATTTCAAATTTCATAAATTGATAAAAATTGATGGTTGAAACTTTGAGAAAAAGCTCACAGTAAGAAATTTCGGAAAAAGCCTAGGGAATCAAAAGTTTGGTTACCTGGACATAATCCCAAAACTGAACTGTTTCAATGTGTGTTAAAGAATACAGGAACTCTAAAGAAGGCCCAAAGAAGCCAATGATACTCTATTGAAAAAATCAAGCAAATTTAAATGATTAAGGATTGACTTGAAAAAAATTGTCTGCTTTAAAATGAATTCATTAAATTGACTGGATGAATCATTTTGTAGTGGAAAGTTGCTACGACAAAATATTTTGTGATTTTATAAATATATACATACTTCTATGTCAAAGAACAGCAAACAGAGGAAACTTTCAAATCGAAAAGTTTTACTGATAAGCAATTTCTACTTTATTTGTTCGGGATACTATCAGTGAAAGTCTTTCGGATTTCTCCAGAAGAGCCAGATGCCCGTCGAAGCGCTTTGGAGTCTGCGCAGCATCGATCCAAGGGTCATCACCCTACATCCTTCCTTTGTGAAACTGCGCATGCCCCACAACGCTTCGTTCCTCCCATTGATCAGCGAGCCAATCAGAGTTAACGTCTTTTCCTTTGTGATTTACAAAAGGGGGAATTCGCAGTACCCCGAACAATTGAATATCATAGTTTATGTTAATTTTGATAATGGTTAGGCCACACATTATTTGATACGAGCTCTCACATCTCCTCGCAATTTTTCTTGACTTCGCCGTGCTTCGACAGTACCGCCAACTACGAAACACTAACAGAAGGAAACGCCTTCAAAACGTTAATGTGCTAACGATGAGCATCATTAAAGCCTACTTTCCACTAAGCGGAAAATTCCTCTCGCAAAAATCTTCCTTGGTTTGCAAGCACGATTCCGCTCAAAAGTTGAATAGATTTCTACTTTTGAGCCAAGTCGCTTTTTTTTCCGCAAGCCAATCAGATGGCTGGAAGAGGTCGCTGCGAGCAGAATATTCCGCCTTGTGGAAACCAGGCCTTACATAGCACCTGAAACCACTAGATTTAGATATCAAGAGACAGAGAAGCAGTATCTCCCTTCCATACTATTAGTATAAATCTCACAAGTGATCTCACAGTAAATCTCTGTTAAACATGTTAAAATGACTCCAATAGACCTTTTAGCTTTTCTACAAAAGAGCCTGGATCGAGCGATACTTTTATACAATTTTATACGCAAGGTTCAATAGAGTGGCGTTAGAGCTTCGATCGCAATTGCACACATTCAAAAATTCTAGAAATTGCGATGAAATGTGGTTCAATCCACATTCATATTCAGAACAGTTAAAAGGTCTATAAAGTAAAGCTAACAAGAGTCATACATTACCACAGATGACTCTGTATTTAAAGTTTGAATAAGCACATCTTCTTCACATTTAGCATCCAGATCAGAAATACACACAAGACCATCCTAAAATCAAAGAATTATAATACTATAGACGGAAATTAAGGAAGACAGCTGTCTCTGTGAGTTTTTTAACGTGGGAGAAATAAGATTTTTTAAATTAGCCACAAAAGTCGAAAATCAAAATTTGATAAGTGATAATGGATGAGAGCAAAATTATTTAGGAGAAGGTTTACCGTTGACGCAGTTGCCAGAATGGAACTTCGCAGAGGATGGAAAACAACCTAAAAATCAAACACGTAGACAATAACAATTTACCATTTTGTTCGCTCTTAGCCGGAGGGTAGATAAACAAATAAACAGCTGTGACTAAAAAATAGACCTTTTTATTTCTTATTGAGAGGCTTGGATCGAGCGTCCAAAGCTAGTAATTTGTGACGGAGAAGGAGAACCATGACATCTTTTCCCAGCATAAATACTGCTAGCTGTGGCAACAAGTTGCTTCGGATCTCAAACGACTTTTCAGAGAGCTTATTATCGACAAATTTATGCAAAGTGAGTTAGCAGTGGCTCAGATTACACAGAAGCAAGTGTTAATGGCCTTTTTACTTTGTTTCTCGTTATTTTCATTCATTGCCAGCTGAATTTTCTATCAATTGAATTACGACGGTTGAAAACAGCAAATTTTGATTTGCAGCTCGCAAAACGAAGCCTTTGCATGCTCGCACTTTTGAAATGTAGCTGTTACACCACAAGATAAGCTAAATATTAATGACCATAACGAGAGACAAGGCCAAAAAGCAAATAAAACTTACCAATACATAATCTAACTCACTCTAAGAAAAGTTATCGTTGTGATTAACTCTCTGAAAACTGAAAAGTGTTCTCAAATCCGAAGCAAATTCTTGCCACAGCTGCTATCGTCATACTGAGAACGGGGGGTCATGCATTATTTTCCTTCACAAATTTACCAGGTTTGAATGCTCGATCCAAACCTCTTTTTAAGAAGCAAGAAGGTATATTCAAATATAGGTTCCTAAAGAGCGCCTCTTTAAAGGGCAAATTTCAACATATGAAATGCATTCGTTTCACAATATGCATGAAATTTGATAGGATAGCAAGTGACATACAATTTGCTTAAGCAAGTCTTTGAATCAAATAGTTTCAAAAAGTTTTAACTACTTGACATTCCTTGTTTTTCATTAATACTAAATATGATTCATACAGTTGCATAACTACCAGTTCCTTGCATAATTGTACAAGGATAAGAAATGAATTTACTTGAGTGATGTCATCTGAATGTAGTTCTTCATATTTGGAATGCCATCTTTTGCTTCTTATATCTTCTATGTTCCTAAAGTTGATCAAACATTTTTCATTAAAAAAATCATTATAATCGATTGCAAAGAAAACTCTAATAAAAAAACTGATCCTATTCCGTTATTTTTTAGAAATTAAGAGGAATACCGTTCTTGTTGAGAAAGCCATCACATTGTTTAACGATTTGATAAATGAAATTATCCAAGTAAAATAGAATCCATAGTTATCAATATGATCTCTATGGTACCACAAAATGATAAGTCTATCAGATCAAAGAATTGAAAAAAAAAGAAAATTTGGACTCACCAAACATAAAGAAATACATCTTCTTCATTAATTTGCTCTGTTCCAGCTGTCAGAAATTTTCCATCACAACTCATACCAAGTGCAGTAAATGGCTCAAGAGTGTCACCTTTTAAAATAAAGACATTGAATTTACATTGAGAAATTGAATTGAGAAACAGACAAATGTTCAGCTAGGTCATTTGCAAAAACATTTTGCTCCTTTTTCTCTAAACCACACAGATATGTATCTTTCTGAGAGTCTTTCACTTAATTATCAAAAGCCATTTGCAATTTATTGAATGCCATTTCTTAGTGATTAACATAGAACTGCATGTTTTAAATCTGCATAAAAGAATAAAGGTATATTAAATGTTCTATAAACCTTTATAAATCTAATCTTTAGTTGTTGGTGTGTAACACAGAAGGTTTTTAGCAAACATTAGCAATAAGAGACAAAGAAACCTTTTAACTGCAGAATCTCATTTTGCTTCCCAATGCTTATGTCCCAGCACCTACAAGAATCAGATTAATACTGCTAACTGAAGTAGAAAAAAATAAAAAATTAGTTGAATGATAGAATGTAACCAAAAAGTGTAGGCTCTCAAATCAGATATATTTCATAATTATCAATTGTCAAAGTATTTCAGGATGATGTGCAGAAAACCTAGCAAATTGTATATACAGTTCAGTTAAAAATTGAGCAACTACAAGAATATTGGATACATTTGAAACAGATCAAATCTGCAGAAAAGTTTGAAAGGAATTGTAACGTAATACTTTATTTCTGAAATAGATGCAATTAATTTTTTGACATGCATTCTTGGTAATAAAGATGCATTCTCTTAACATAGTGAATTTACTGGATAACAAGATTTCAAATTCAAATTGCAAGGCAAGAGTTCTTGACAATTCAGTGGCTATAGACATTGAAACTTAATTAAGAAATTGGCAAATATTCAGCTAGATCATTCACAAAATCTTTTGCAAAATTCATCACATACCGCACTGTTGAATCTAATGAAGATGACCAAATTTGATTTGAATTTAAAACTGAGAAGACTAAGCCAGTAACCGTTGCACTATGTCCTAAAGAAATGGAAAAAATCATAATCATATCTTGTTTTGCATTTGTTCTATTTGCAATAATTGAGCGATGTACAGATCAAGAACATTATCTCTCACTTTGATGAAATTACAAGATATTTGCTATAACAAAGTAATTTAGAATAGAAAAACTGTACATGTCACCCATCAAAATATTTAATTGTCTTCATTTAGCCAAAAAATGAAACTGACATATTTTCCAAAGGAAATTGTCTTTATAATGATCTAGCTACGATAAATAAACGGGTACCTTCTAACACACAATGGCTGCAAAAGGAATCTTTTCCATACACTTTTATTTGATTTTTCTCTGAAACTGGAGAAAAAGTGTTGAAAATGATTATAATTATAAACTTCATTCCATCTACTAAACAAATGACAGTTGATATTATGTTCTTGCTTATATCCAGCAAAATTGTTCTTAAAGTTTTTCTGCATCAAGATTTGATCAGAGAATTTTTTCAAAATTTGTTCTCAGTTTTCAATTATATTTGCCATACATCAGATAAATCAAATCATAAGCAATTGATTACAAATATGTCACAGGTGAAGTTACACCTTTTAGTGCCAAGCGCTAGGATCGCAGATATGCAAAATGAGCTAAGTGCTAATCAAGTCTACAACCCCTTGTCATGACACGGGCTCTACCAGGTATTGAACCATGTCTGCCTGACTGCAGCAGCGGGACCAGACAAAAATTAGTGGGGGGGGGGGGTAAAACTGACAAAATTTCAGACTGGAGGGGTGAAAAGGTATACCGAGACATTTTACTGCGCTTTTCAATTGGGAGTTTTGCCAGTTTTTTTAAGTGGGGGGGGGGGGGAATTGCCCCCTCATACCCTCCTCCCCTGGCCACATCACTGCCTAACTGTTGTGGTTGCAAAACCAGAGGATTATACCACTGTGCTACAACACCTTCAAGGTATAATCCCAAGTGAGTGTTTCAACTGGGCATCATAAAAACAAAGTACAAAATATGTAAAGATGATGCAAAAAGGAATATGTTGAGGATAAACAATGATCCTGAGGTCATTAAAATATGAATATGGTACCATTGATTCTGTTCATCCTGCTTTATTCTCTCACCAAAGCAAAATACGTTGACACTCACCAAAGCAAAATACTTTGACACTTACCGGCAACAGCAAAGAGGTCTGAATCCTCCCTGGAACATAAAGCAAAATACAAGAGCCTTTGAACTGGTGTAAATCAAATGCATTCGTATCATACTGTGGAATTAAATCAGCTTTATCAAATCACCTTAAATCTTGGCAGATAAGATGCATTTGACATCGTGGATTGACACTTTAGAATGCAACAATCAATGATCTGAGTTTGTGTTAAGCTTTCGCTGGTTTAGAAAATGGCTAATGTAATGTATGTCATGGGTTGTGAACAGGAATGTCCCCTTCTTAGCTTGTGAAATTTATACAGATTTCAGGTGTCAGTTGAAGTAATCAGGACATGAAAAGTTTATGGAAAGGGCTTTTACAAGATGATATATTATGAATGATCAGATGCACATGTCAGGTCAGCAGTTGGAGCGATTATAGAATGCAGGGCCTTGCAAGGCCCACTCATAAAAGGACCGGCAAATATCATGAAATGAACGGCAAATATCATGAAATGAACGGGCAAATATCACAGTGGGACCTGCATTCTATAATCAGGCACAAAATTTGTACTAACAGGACTGCATATTTACTTGTACTGTATGCAAGTTGTGCTATGCTGATATGCACATTTTCAAATCAAATTGGAATACTATCTGCGCCATTTTCATCCCTGCTTGAAAATCCCCCGCGGCGCAGTTTTCAAACTTTCCAACCTGGAGTTAAGCCATATTTTAGGCCGCCTTTTTTCATCTTTGTTACCTTTTTGTACTAACCACTACTGACACAAAATATCACTCCCATCGAACTTACCTGCATTTTTCTTGATCAGCAAAAAGTAGAACGTATGTTGGCTCTGTCTGAAGCGATAATGCAGCAGCTCTTGCAAGTCTCAAAGGTTGCAGTGAAGCAGCCATTTTGTCTGGCTTATTCACGACCACTGTGTTCTTGTGTTCACGACTCATGCTCACGACTTGACTTGAGGAAGCCTCTCTCTGAACTTAGATCAAAGAGGCAGGATGCCAAAGCTCCCCCGCAGCAATCAGGGCCCTGTCTTGGCTTCAAATGCCCCTCGGGTCTTGCTGCTACCGTGTTGCTGCCCACTGATCTGTGGACTTGCTTCTCCCGTTTTTGCCGCGAGAGAGACTTGTGGCAAGTCCTACTGATCTGCGGTTGCTGCCCTCCTCCTTTTAACCCCCCTACCCTTTTCTATAATGATTCTGCAGAAAGTAGTGCCTGGCAGCCCTTTAATCTCATCACAAATAGTTCGTCTTGATCTTGACTTTTTATTCTAAAAACGTTGTTTTGTGCAGGGCTCTTGCGAGAGTTTTCCAAGTCTATTTCGTTTCAAAATACGTAGGTCCAGTGCTTTTTGAAGTTTCGAAGCTATTTGTTAAGTTGAAACTGCAGGAAGGAAATTGATTTGAAACTGAATGGAAATGTTTTGAAAATAAATCATAAACAATTGTCAAAACGTCGCTGTTCCCACGTTTGAAACTCAGATGATGAAGTTAGGAATATATGCACAGCACAGGGCTTTCCATTGATATTTTCATCTTTTCATACTCTGTTCTTTTTCTATTCCATGGGGCCTCCCACCGAGTGATGACTAAATTTATGCATTCCTTAAGAAATATTCCCTGTCAAAAACACAAGATGCAATCAAAGTATTTAGGGTTGCAAAAACGGTACGAATGTGAACCCTATGGACAAAAGCGTACGGGGGAAATAGAATTTAGGGGGCTGCCCGATGAAAGATCCATTGTTTACGAAAATTTTGCCCAACATTAAGCCGATTTTCTGCCCGATTATAGCTGATCTTTTCAAATTGTCCAAAGTTGGGAGAGCTGCAGCCCCCTCTGTCTCCTACGCCTGTGCCTGTAAACTTCAATAAAAACAAACAAATAATTAAGGCTGGGAGGAATGGGTACCAAATTTTACCTTTGTTCCCCTTTCATTTGTCCTCCAATTCAATCCTAGTCTGTGTTCCAGATGGTCAGATGGTCTGGAACACAGGCTAATTCAATCCCAGATCCCAGTCTATTTGCGATGTGGCCATGTGACCCCCTGGATTGAATGGAATGTTGTGACTCATTTTGCAAATCGAGCAAAGCAAAGACTTCTTTATGTCGACAGTATCCTGTGTTTATATTTCATATAGAAAGTCAAGAATTCGTTATCATGTATCTTATATTATCATCACATAAATGATGAAATAGTTATACACAATGGTCATTCTAATCAAAGCATATTGCGATCAAGAGGTTCCAGCCATGCTGGCTTGCATTCCGTTTGTACCGCAAGTGTGACAGTAGGCCTATTTTGACACACTTCTCATATTTGATCTAATGGATTATAAATGGATTAAAGGCAAGCAAAAGAACTGTTTATCGTAAAGCTGAAGGACTTTAACTACTGCTGCAAGCTGCCTGGTTTTTGCTTCGTCTGCGCTTGATCAATGCTGATTGCTCTTTTCGCTGTGTTTCCGGACAACTCCCAGCAGTGAAATACAAGGAAAGGACTGCCTGTTTTTACTCCCCTGCAACAAATCACCATGGTATGCGATCTTTTTCTCATATATGTTAAACCCTTATTGATCAATACTAAGCTAGCTATTCCTAATATAATGATGTGATATTATTAATTTAGACCTGTAGATTAGATTTTATTAAGACTTGATTGATTACAAGTTGAAGATGGAGTCCAATGCCAATAGTTTGCAAATGGCGGGCATTTGTCATCAACCCCTTTCCAAACAGCGAGCAGTAAGGGTGGCAGCAGTTGGTGTAAAGGTAGGTCGTATTTTTTATTTTGTGTGGCTAATTTGATGCAGGAAAAAGACACGGAAAGTACTGTTTGATTTTATTTGGATTTTTGCCTGCAATTTTACGCAAGGTGTTTGGTTGGAATGGCTGGAACGTTTTCAGAGTCGGTGAGCAGAGAGGAAGGAAAAGATGAGGGGAACAGTTCGATAGAATGATCTGCATAAAACACATGAAAAGAGAACGATCAGCGTTTAGGAGTGGTAAACTGTTTGAATGGCTGTTGCATCAGTGACATCTTTGATTCTAAAGCAAGCCAAGGGCAAATGTAGTAAAACAAAGAGCCAGTCAGTTGCCCCTAGAACAATAGATTTCACACCTTTGAGTGCAATCAATCAAATGAAAATAACGAGAAAAGGGGAAGTATAATGGTCAGCTGCGTTGAAGTTGTGGAAACTGAGGCCATCAATCCCTTGTATTGCAAATTTGTCCTCCCTGTTTCTAAAGAGTTTGCAGATTTCTACAAAATTGAAAGGAGTGGAGAAATGATGGTTGGCTGCAGTAGGTTCTTTGTTTTTGATTGAGGAAGTTGGTTTGATGTTGATGACATTTTGATGTGGGAAAATTCATGGCTCATTAATAAAACTGAGAAGTTTGTTTGTAATTAGAGGTCTTGATTGGTAATAACTAATAACTTTAGGGGATACACAAAAATATGTGTAAGTTACATAATTGCATAACAGTTTCATAGAAATTTTTTATGAAAATGAATCTTTGGAAAGTCAAGTAACTTTTTCCATTCAAACATTTTGGATTAAATTTGTGCACAAATTGCTTGTCTGAGCAACCTTTGAATCTGTCCAAAAATGTTTTTGCAGTTTACTTACATTTGGTCAACTTGATGTAGAGTAATTGGATGACAAAGATTAAGCATTAAGGCCTCAGTGTGAAGGTATCAATGGCATTAGCATCCATGATAAAGTATAACAAGATATGGAGAAATAAAAAGATCACGGTAAACACCAAAGTGCGATTGCTGAAAGCGGTAATAACATCAATTGCATTATATGGCTGCCAGTCCTGGACGCTGAGTAAAAAAATGGAGAAGAGGATAGAGAGTTTTGAATTCAAGTGCTACAGACACATGTTACAGATTCCATATACTGCACACGTCGCAAATGAGATTATTAAAAATCAAATAGATGCAACAACTGGTACATCAGAAAGGTTATTGGGAACTGTAAGGAAAAGGAAGCTCCAATGGTTTGGGCACCTTGTTAGGCAGGACAACAGCTTGGCCAAAATGATCATGGAAGGGATGGTAGAAGGAAAAAGAGGAAGAGGCAGACCAGAGAAACAGTGGATAGATAACATAAAAGAGTGGACAATGCTGGAGATTAGTGAAATTATGAAGAAAGCAAGAGACAGAGAACAGTGGAGGCTGATTGTTCGGAAAGCATCTATATGCCCCTAGGGTTGTGAGACTATGGGTTGATGATGATGATGATGATGTGAAGGTATCAGTGTGAAAGAATCAAGTTTGAAGTGTCAGTAAATATTGGTTGGTGGCAACCCCCTGGTTGATTAAGTCATCATGGTTGGTTGCTAATATGTGGTCATATTTTCTGATATTCAGCCAATAGTAAGATTTGCCACCTCAACATCAAATGGCTTTGCCAAATGGCCTATTATCATGTCTATCAACCACTTGCTATACCACAAGTAGAAATCACAGCCTCTCTTTTCAAAATCTGCTCAAGATGCTTTGAGGTACAATGCAGATCTGGTTTGATTATAATTGGCATAAATTTTACTGATGCAATAAAAAGAATCACTGATTTCTGTTAAATTACAATCTGGTGCCAGTGGCTTTTATGAGGATCTGCTTCACTCATAAAACATGCCTTTAGAGTCAAATACAGATCTTGTTTGAACATGATATGTTGAAGCCATAAGTTTTTGGATGCAAAAAGATTTCAGCCCTGAAAATCTGAAAGAAGTGGGGGGAAGGGGATTTCAACGTGATTTTCCAATGGAAAGGTATACCCAACAAGTTTTATGCCATTTTTCTTTGCAAATTTTTGCCAACTTTTGGGATCTGGGGGACAAGTCCCCCATTCCCCCCTGTGGTGCCAACACTGACTGGGTAGCAGAAGTTTGATCTTTTGCAAGTGTCCTCAAAAAACAGAGAGTGGATACTGAATGATAGGCTAATGCGTTAAGACCTGTCTGTTTTCTTATTCTCTCTTCTTTACTGTTCCACATTACTTGAAGAGTATATACTTGTGAGTCATTTCTAAACATTGAAAAGGCTTCAAAACACCTTGTTTTGAAATGTTCAGGAGAGCACAGATCTGATGACTTTGAGAAACTCTCAGTACAGGGCCAAAATTCTTATTTTCTTACATGAAAAGTGTTTATATCTACTAAATATTGTTAATTTCATCTCTATTTGTTTTGGTCACTCTTTGATGGAATGAAACTGCAAAACAGTTTGAATTTCTACTTCCAAATATTTTTTCTCTCTTGCTCTTGGGTTGCTTTCCCAAACTAATGGGTGATAGGTCCTTTGCTGAGGTATATTCTTATAGAACTATATTGGCAAGAAAGAAATAATAGAGATTTCAGTCACGCACTGATGATAGCATTAACTTAAAAGGCCTTAGTGTGCTAAAAACATCTCTTTCTTCTTTACTTCCCTCATTCATTCTTCATCTGCATTATTAGTATCTTTTTTATATATATAACTAAAAGCATAGAGCTCAAATCTTTTAAAAAGGTGGGTGTAAAATTCTATTACATTTTTCTTTGAATTAAAGTGCTTGAAAGGAACTTCAGGTAATTCACAATAAATTTGCCGTGGCAATTTCTTGATACCTTGACTACTTTCAAAATGGTGGCATTTATCAATTTGAGGCTGTGATGTCATCAAATTTCTAAATCCTTAACCAGAAGGGCAACAGGTTTCTGCTTGCAACCATGTTGTAGACCTTCAGAAATTATGGTTATCTTGAAGATTATATCAATTTCTCTCGATTATTTTAAGATTTAGGATGATTTTAATTTCTTCAAAATTTTTGATGAATTTTTGCAAAATAAGTCAAAATGCCGCCATTTTGAAAATAATCAATATATCAAAAAATTGCCACGGTAGATTTACAGCAAATTGCCCAAAGTTGCTTTCAAGCACATGAATTCAAAGAAAAATTTGATAAAATTTTACACCCACCTTTTTAAAGATTTGAAAGATTTGAGCCCTATGCAATAACTAAATAAAAGTGGTAGATGTGAATGATAAATAACAACCACTGGCCAATATGCTGGAAAACAATACATTACAGTAGAGATTTTTGCATGACATTATACTTCTGTTATCAATAACAATATCATTTGACTGCCTGCCCTCCCACCTTCTATTTTTTCACAATTCAAAAGAATAGAATGGAAATGCAAAACCAAACAGAGCCAACCATGCAAATATCCCTTAAGCCAAAAGGTCCTCTGGTTTCTTGCCTTGAGGGAAAGAAATGAATTCTTCCTGGCTTAAGCTGAGCTTTAAAGATCAGTGTTGGTGTTAGGTTTCAGTTTTTGAATTAAGATGTAATGACGTCAAGATATAACCAAAATCAAGCCAATCAGGAAGACAAATGATGTCCTTAACTAACTGGCTGGAAACTTTCATATTCAGGCATCCTTTTCACAGCAAGTTTGTGCCTTTCAAATGGTACAGATCATTGCAAATATGTAGAGGTTTCTTGCCATACTCAACTCATCTTTCTTCTTCAATAAACAATTTTTGGTGCCTCCTGATGTTTCCAGATGTTCTTTCCATTAATAAGGAAATGGAATATCCATAATTACCTATGGGGGAAAGGGGACAGTTTTAGATAATGTGGGATTTGAGTAGAATGGGGTTTGGAGGGAAACTGCCTGCCTATCAGTGATTTATGGTGAAAGTCTCATTCATTTGCCCCATCAAGTAACTTATCCAGTCTATCACTGGCCAAATGGCTTTTTCTTTCTTAGTCTTAAATAATTTTATGTCATATCATCCAATTTATATCAGGGGATGGAATCACAAGCTCAAATCTCATATAGTTGGAGCATGTTGGTGCAAGTTTTTGATATCATGGTTGGAAAAACTTTTGTCGATTCCAAATGGTGGGATGATTTAACTCAAAGAGGCATTTTTCACCAGTTCCAACTATGTGAAACATGTTTGTTAGAAAGTAGTTTCAAAATCTAAATCCTTCTACAGATGGCATTGTAAAAGATGCAAATGTGGGCCTAACAGCTGTCTTTGTTGATGCTTTTGTGGGATTTGAGTCATCCTTTTTGTTCAGGGTTTTTGTTGAAGTTTATCTAATAAATAAAGAAGTCAATCAGGATGTAATGCCCATGTTTATTGCTCATAGGTGTTCAAGCAGCCTGGTGCAATTTCTGGTGTCTTCTGCATGCTCCCTTGCAGATGCATAAGTGGCAGCGAGGCACTGTCAGTAATTTTTGCTGGTTTAGTTAACAAGAAGGAGGTTAATTGCATTAATGGAATTTTGCTAATGTGATTTGATTGTCTTTCGAACAACAACAATCATTTCCTACCCTCCCACTAACAATGTGTTTGATTGTTGCTGGCACAATGTGTTCGATTTTGATGCCATTATGTTAAGCAGAATGATATGCAAATGAAAATAGACTGCTTTGAAATTCTCAGTCACGAATAGAGATTTGCTCATGACTTGTCTTTGAAATGAAATCATGTGAAACAAGGCGAATTAAATGAGAACAATGTCGTCCTGAATCCTCAAATCGGTTTGTCATTAAAACAAAAGGGTTAGACACAGTGTATGAGCAAAGCATATGTTAGGCATTTTAATGAATAGCAACTTTCAAAAATCTTGAATAATAACGAAAAAACACGAACAGTGGTTTGTTTGCTGTTTCAGTGATTTGTTTCAGGGAAGATTTATGATTGTCAGGTTTCAATTTGTTGCTGAGAAAGTTTCATTTCACTGCAGTTTAAATGAATTTGCTGGCTAGAAAAACCGAATTTAGGTTTTCTGGGATGTGCAGTATTGTTAGTGGAGGACGAAACAGGCATAGGCATCGCCTGGAGGAATGAATATGAAAAGTTCAAAGCCGAAAGTAAGTTTGTTGTGGCGCATATTTTTGAATCTTGACCAGTAGTTACGTCCATATAGACGTCAATGTAACCATTCATAAACTGATTCCAATCTGCATGGATATCGTTCCTCTCCTCCTAAAGAAGTTTCCAATCATAATTTCTTGCAGGACTTATTTATTCTCATTCAAATCTTTTAACATGTGGAAGTTCTTTCTCTTGAGCTTTCAGCTTATTACATTTTTCGCATTTGATATAATTGAGATGGATAGTGATGCAATAGGCTTTCACAGATTGCATGTAGTCTACTCCAGAAAGTTCAGGTTGAAGTTTCATCAACTTGGATAATTAATAGTTTGGTTAAAATGTTAGTTGGCTGGTTTTTTAAGTCAAATGGAAGCCTTTTTTTATAAAGTATCGATCCCCAAACTATGCATTTTGGTCGTGCGTTTTTATATGTTTCGGGTTATATGTTTGGATATGATTTTATCTTTTGATATATACAAGAAATTTGCAAACTGTTACATTCAACTTTATTTTCGAGTAATGCGGTGTATCTCAAAATCAACCCACTATTAACTCAATATTTTATAATGTGGAACATTTCATGGGTGGAAGGGCAGTGGTCTGTGTGTGTGTAAGTTTTGCTTTTTGAATAGACTGGTTGATAAGTGTTTCCTTTCCAGTTCTGCAACTTTTCACATATACCAGACAGCATTGAAAATTCCATAGCAACGTGTTATGTCTGACTTCTTTGGCATTACCGACTTTCCTGGAACAGCTGATTCCATTTATTTTACGTAATCCTGCAACGTAGGTGGCAGGTGTGAAGCAATAAGCTCGGAAATTGCTCTTCCTCCTTCTAGAGTGGACTTATCTATTTAATTATCTTCGAATGGGCAACAGTTACAGGTTTATTTACGAAGCATATATGGCTAATTGCCCGTAAGGTCAAAGTGGATAAGAGCTAGCCGAGTTTGTTACATTGACTTGGAATAGCAGTAAAAATTTACAGGTACATCTTTCTTCCCATCATCCACTCCATATCTTTCATTTTCCCTGCCTCTTTGTCGACCATTCTTCATTATCTATAAACACTGAAACAGTGGAGAGAGCGAATTTCATTATTTATTCAGTACTGATGTCAAAATGTTTCTATTTTCTTATCTCCCGGTTAATATTTTAATGTGAAACATTTGTGAGCTTTGTTGCTTCATAGTCCATAACATTGCATTGTTAAAATTTGACCAAATTTGACCCGGTTTCCTGGGTTTCAAAAACTTTTCTGTCTTCAGAATTGGCTTATCAATTATTTGCACAACATGGTTCAAAAACGACTGTTTTGTAACTGGGAATACAACAAGTCCTGTTAGATACATAAGGCAGTTTCATGCGTCGGTAAATTCAACAATACGGCCGAAGTTTTAAGAAGATTTGGAAACTGTGGGAATGAATATCCACAACATTCAGGATGCAAACCACTTAGCATTTTCATTGTGTTCGGCCTGTTTCAAGGCAAAGCACACTGGCAGTCGCAAACCCCGGCGAACCCCAGGGGGATACTCATTAATTTTCAATACTAGGGGATCCGTGCCAATATTTGGGGTCTGAAATCCTATGTGAAATCAGTATTTGGGGTCTGTGAATAACTGCAAGAGAAAAATTCAACGTTTGGGGTTCATAAATCTGAAGAATGAAAACATTTTGGAATTTAGTGCGATTAATTACAGTGCCCCATTCCGTAGATGTCGTTGTGCATAGGGTTCCCAGACGTAAATAACAATATTTGGGGTCTCCGAAACATCAGACTCAGTATTTGGGGTCCAGCGAAAAAATTGTGGCACGAACCAGAAATTGTGGCTAATGAGTCCCCCCTAGGGTCACAAACTGGTGCTAACTTTATTTTCAAATACTACCGATCTTCATTAAAGCATTATTTTGCGGAATTGAGTATCTTTGTATCATGTATGGGTACAAGGCTTCACTATGAGGAAATGTAGGTAGGTAGGTAGGTATTTATATTTAACGTGGCTAGCCCGCGAAAGTCTGAGAGACTTATTTCCAGCAGGGGCCACGGATGTTTTACCATCAGTCCGCCGCAGCTACCCGCCGCAGCTACCCGCCACAGCTACCAGATTTCCCTCACATGGCTCTGGTCGACCCGGGCTAGTGTTACGGACAGCGACCAAACTGTCCAGCGTGGGATTTGCACCTACGGCCGTTCTGACCTTTGCTTTACGAGTCAGACGCCTTAACCACTCGGCCACGCGCTCACTTAAATGTGAATTTGGGAGACTATGATTTGGGAGACTATGATCTGGTGCCGACCAGCATTGTCTTCAAGAAATTGTCATTCAACTTATATTGTTCGTTGGCATCTTTTTAGCCTGCGTCACAGACCGAATCTGCGATGCAGGGTAACATCTTTGAAGTTTGTGAAGCCACTCCTGTGCTGTTGCCTAGTGACGTCATGAGTAGTTTCTCAGTGGTGGTGGCAGTTTCAGAGAGGGTTCCTTTTTTCATAATTTTCTCTCTGTGGCTTTGTAGGCAGATCAGAAACATCTGTAGCCTTTGAACGAAACTGTCCGCCCATGGGTTTCGAGGATGGGAGAGGATTGGCCTTCTTCTTGAAGTTATTGGCAGATGATTTTGTTGAAATGTCAACCATGATTTTCAACATTTCTAGGACGATCGATATTCTGTGTTGGAAGATGAGGATGAGGCCACCTATATATGTTACGCAAGATGCAGAGGTTCATACTGAAACCAACATTGTTACATATTCAGAATTCTCGTCAGAAAATTAGTAGTAGGGATGTTTTGAGACAGATTATTCCTCAGTAACGAACCAAGCACATGATTCTTTAGCTAAGTCTGACGTACAGTATAAGCTTGGGATCAAAACAAAGAGCGTCGTTTATCATTGTTTTTTGGGTTTCTAAGGATGTATTTGTTGCTAAGATAAGAAAGATAAGATTTTGCCTGGATGTATGACGTAATTCGTGGTTTCCTCTTCGCTGTGTCCACCTATCTTCTCTCTCTTTGTGATTCATGTACTTTGGATTATCTCTGGAACATGACTAAGAATGGCAAAACCTCCTTAAATATCTTGAATTGCTCTTTTCCTTTGGTTTTCTGATATATCGTGTCATTTCGTCGTTTACGTACGGCTTGCGCTTATGGATACTTAGGCCAACGAATTTTTGTTTTGCTTCACTGTCATATGGTCGAAGAGACACGTGAAGCTGTTGATCTTCGATTTAGATACGATTTCGTTTTGGCACTGAATGGTGAATTGTGAATTGAAATATGGTTTCTTCAAGATATTTTAGCAGAAGTTCAAGTGACCTGGTAAGACAGAAACGATCTTACTTTGATTATGGAAACACAAGTACATTTATTTATATAAAGGGCAAGCAGTTTTGTATTGGGATGCTTTGATAGTTTGAGCCAAGGACATAGGAAGCATCTTGAACTTGGGGGGCACGACACTTCGAGGACATTTTCCTTAAGATTAGGGGTAATTTCTAAAAATTAAAAAAGCGCTCTTTGTTTATTGCAAAATCTTGGGGGCATGTGCCTCCAATGCCCCCTGTTCCTACGTCTTTGGTTTGAGCATTCCATAAGACTTATCGCCCCATGAGCGAAATAGGTATGAGATATGGGACAGTTCTGGAAGGGTACAAAAGGTTGTCATGGGTTACATTGAATAGCTTGCTTCCGGACTGACACTTCCATCATCGAATGTGGGAAATGCAGCTCTTAGTTGATTTAGGCGTCCAAATATTTGGCTAATTTGTACAGGTAGATTTAAAATCTTTCTCAAATTAGATGCCAATTGAAATACCCGTGAAATAACAAAAATTGAATTGCTTTATGGACATAATTTTGCTTTATCTCAATTTTCAAGTGACATCTAATTTGAGACAGCTCGCAGAACTGGTGATTAGATCTTGTCTCGTTTCAACAACGAGGCTTGTTCATGTATTCGCTTCTACTTTTTGTCAGGCCATGCCACTTTGTTCTGTTTGCTCAAGCCGTTTGGTATTGGTGGAAACCCCAACTTATGAATAGGCAGCCGCAAAACATAGCCAGCCCACTGATACAAGAAATAGTAAACAGTAAAGTCTGTGTTATTTTAGTGACATGTGATTTAATTGAATTGAATTCATGGGGTGAATGCAGCACAAATAACAATGTAGTTTATCATAACCTGCCAAAGACAACGTGCGATAAGTCGGCAAATGCTACATGCTTAAAATGAATGGCAAAGCAAAACGTTGAATTAAGCAGATTTACTTGCTTAGTATGGATCGCAAAACAACGCATGAATTGTCAAGCTTAAGATGAATAGCATTGCACGAAGTGAATGGTCAACTACTTTGAATAAATTTGATAACAACCTGTAATACCTGACCATGTTGTATATGGATTGAATTCATATCTTGTGTGTTGTATGTGTACAAGATTCATGTATCACTGCAGGGAATTCCTTATTAGTTGTATTATTCTCCAATTACTATTGAATAAGGGCGTTACTGTTTTTCTAATGCATAATCTCGATCCAAACTAGACCCGGTCAAATTTGATCAAACGTTGCATATTACATTTATTTGCAATACATGCCTGTTGTGGTTAAAGCAAAGGGATTTGGCTACCAAAAGAATAAATGTCACACCTTCTGCCGACAATGCGGCCAACCATAATGTTTTGCTCTCTTTCTCTCTCTCTCTCTCTCTCTGTTTATTTTGATTGGATTGACTTTACTCAGAGACGTGACATCTATTAAGTTCGCTGTTCTTGGATAGTAATTGTATGTGAATGAAAAAGCCAGGAAACTAGTGCAAGCTTAAGCCATGTACAGTTCAGAATAGAATAGTCCCCAGTTGCAGTTCGTTGATCATCTGTCTGTGTTTTTTATTATTGGCCACATGTAAAAGCCCAGGAAGCGTATTCATTCTCATATTCAAGAGGCAGACATTCGTTTGCCATGAGATCTTTGTTTTCGGAATCAGCTGTCACGTGGCGTAGAATATTCCGCGTTTATTATTGTCTGAAATATCGATCGTTTATTTTGGGAGGTTTTTTATTTCTGTTGAGACATTTCTGAAATACTTGATCGGGATCATCAGTTACGAAATTCTGAACCTTGCCCACTCCTTTCTGTCAAAACGATGAAACAATCAGGTATAATTTTCTTCTGACACGTCACGGCAGAATTCCTTTGAAAGGGAAGAAGAAATGTGACATCATTTATGTTGGAATATTGAAATCCTTCATATTATTCTTTTGTAACAAAATGAAATTGTTTCAATGCCCCCAGACGTTGATTATTTAGGGGCCAGGGGAAGCATTTGATAACAAATTGAATAACAGAATTCGGAGAGTTGTGTCTTGTGAATAAAAGTATGATGATGATAATGATGATGATGAGGCTAGACTAGGCTAGGGTCAAGCGTCACATTTTGGTTGCGCCAAATACAACAATTTGATTCGGCACGGCCAAAATGCAACGCATGACCCGGGTCTTAATGAAGTGGTGCCAGAGGTTATGGTGACGATCTTTTCTTAATATTGCCCTCGTAAAGGAAGGTGACGAAGATTATGGATGATTACAGCTTATCAATCTTAATCTTAATCAATCTTAACAATCCAAATCTAAGATTAGATGTGATCAAGGATTTAACCTTGACACAAATGCCACAATCGGAAATGAAACATAATTAAGGAAATTCTTAATCTACATAAAAAATTAGTTTTAATTCGTGGAAACAAATTCAGAATATCAGTGAACATATTGCATCGCTTGAAGCAGACAGTTAATGGCTTTCCAGTTAATGTGTGCAAGGGATGCGGCTTCCGATGATACTGTGAAATGCAACATGAGAGAGATTATATCTGAAAAGGCAGCTGCTTTTCTTCAATGCCAAGGTACCTAGCATGCATTGACATCCCATCATGCTATGCCGTTCCATTGTCATGTTGTCATCCAGATTTTGTAATCGAAAACTAAGTTTAGTTATCTAAGTAATCTAATTGATGTCTCAATCGACTCTGTTTGACGTCGGCTGATGGTCTTATAGACAAACGACGGATTTACAGCCTCTGGTTTAAAGATAGAACAAAAGAAGGACACGTCTTCATTTGTTCAATCGTTTTGATAGTCTCTCGAGATCATCAAATCCAATGATGTACAATGTGCTATACTTTAGATTGCCCAGGCCCCTAACTTAAGTTGCCTTGCATCTTTATCATAAAGTTAATTTTGTTTCGTGTCTGTTCTTGTGAAGTTTGCATTCTCCACAAAGTTAGATGTATACTGAGCTCCATATCTTGATTTTCAGTAGATTGAATCATTTATATCTGTGACTGCAATGATTAATCAGATCAGTGTGATTGTTGACTTATGATTACGACTAGATGTCGTGCTTTATTGTCTATGATTCATTTTGTTTGCAACCAATGTTGGACATAGGTGTAAATCCAGAATTTCTTCTAGACTGTGTAATTATGATTCAACCACACTTTGAAGTCGTCCGGAGCCAAACCTATCAAGCAGGTTTATACACCTTTCTTTTTAATGAGCTCTGGATGTGAAGATTTCAATCCGGCCACCGGTACGTGGCGATAAAAGAGTTGTCTGTGTCTATTTCGGATTAAAAGCTGTATTAATGATCCGGAAAACGATGTCTAGTCAAATTTCAATGCACGGCTAGGCCAAGTTTTTCCGTTTCTTTTAAACGACAGCTTGAAGCGTTCAGGATCTTTTGTTAGGATAAATCGGAACTGTGGTGGTATTTAAAGAGGGAGAAGATTAAAAGAACGGAGATTTAAATGAACAGTAATTAAAGGAAGTTAGCTGCAATGAAAAAGGATATTCTGGATTTGTGTTAACTACTCGCTTCGATGTGAAAAACTTCAATGAATTGGAACAAGAGATTTTGTTGATGGATTTCCGATATTTTAGGAACAAAAGGCAAACACAGACTTGCTTTCGTATTTCGCAGAGAAACGTGAACAGTGGACAATTGTTTTCCAACTATATTTAAACAATTTAGTCGCAGCTTGTGTGAAAGAAAGCAAGTCGCGAAAATTCTGCACAGGTTTCAAGTTAGAAAATTGTTGGCAGATTACAAATTTGAAAATGTTTGTATTCAGGGAGTCAAAGAAATCGAGTTCTGCTATGTATGCTGAAAAACTTTATAAAAGAAGTTCGTTTTATCGAAATTGGAGCAACTCTCGAAGCACAGCAAGGAGTAGCCAATCGAGTACAGGATCCTGTGTGGAAGAAGAGGTTCCATAGTTTAAGCTTTGTTTTCTCGTATCTTTTTATTTCATCTCTTCATAGTTATGTCTTGATATGTGGATCATGTTTGTAACATATTGCATCATTATGATTCGTGGTTGGTAAGGAGTTCAAAAAACGCTTTTCTTCGAAGAGGCAAAGGGTTGGTCACATTTCAGTTTCAATATTTTCAAATGCCACCACAAACATTATATCAATCAAACTACTACAGTACTTCTTAAAATACAATACAAATGAACTACAGATGCAGAGTTCAAAACAAAGTTGCGACTTTGAATGACGTAATAGATTGTCTGCAGGGGAATTTCTAAACGATGAACTCTCTCCGTAGCTTGGCCTAATTGAGGAGAGCGCACCCTTTCGAGATGTGAGCTCAATGCATGAACTAAACGACTGTCAATTTTGATGTTCCGACCAGATCTATTATTTATAGATACAGCTATAGTCATATGAACTCCTCACCAATTATGTAATATTCGATAGTTTTATGTCTTGGAAACGTTTTATGTCATTTTTAAGCTGAAGTAAGATTGCTTGATTGGAATGAGTCGATCGATTTGATTTAGATCGTTCGATCATCATTCTATTGTAATTTGGGACTACCTGCACACCCGTTATGTTAAGCTACCTGTTCTTGATAGTATAAAGCGTCCTTTTGTCGAAAACATCTTAAGTAAAGGTCGTTTTATTAAATCGTATCTTTTTGCGTAGTGAACCGATTTCAATCATTGTTTTGACGGAATCATTTCCTGAAATCTCGAGATGTCAGTTTTTTACAGGTTTCCTCATTAAGTTTGGGCTTAATTGTGAGCATCGACGCCTGCTTTCGGCTTTTTTCGACAAGATGCTCTCTATAACTTTCAGCTTTATTGTGAGCATCAATTAACCTCTGTATTCAGCCTCATTTGTATTCAGCCTCATTTCAAGTTGGTATACCGTTCCGATTGCGGCACGTATCTGTCGGTAAATTGCAATTATGGGCTTTTCCATTGTTGAATGACAATCATTGCGTAGTCATTAAATGAAAAAGTCTCAAATCATTCAATCCCTGAAAATTAGCATGCATTGCTTTTCTAGATCTAGTTTAAGTTGCGTACGTGTTCGCGTCGTGTACAGAGTTTTAGCGTTTTAAACCACGGTTCCACGCTACATAAGTACATAAGAATATTACATTGGTCAACCAAGTTGGCAGAAATGTTTGCCAATTACTAGTTTTGAGTAGTTTGCTGGTATTTTTGTTTTAACTGATTTAACATTTCCGTTTGCATACTCCAACTTTTTGACGGCAGGGAACAGAGCTTATAAGTTAACAGGTTCAGATGCTGCAGCATTATATTCAAAGTGAACATTTCTTGAATGGTGTTTCTGATAGAAACTTTGATTTTGTTACTTCTTGTGTTGATGTGGCTTGTACGTGATCTTTTTAAGATTTTGGGTTGGTTTGTGCGGTTGGAAATATTTGATATTAGTTAGCTCTTTCTTTGCATTGCGAAATCCCTTCGTGAATAATTTAAGGCTGATTAAGCTATCGACGGAGAAATACATATGAATTCAGGATTCTCAATCAATAGGAGAAAGGAGATTGGTCAGTTAGTGATAGCCAAGAAAGAATACACATTCAGTATTCACTTCTGCCGTTTTATTTGCTCAGGTCAGTGTGACTGCAGACAATTGAGTGAAACGTTTTTTCCTATGGCGTCATGGTCATATGCAACCTGAACAGATTCAGTTCTCATTCTGTTAACCAGACAATTTTTGTGCTACAGTTGGCAACGAGATTGTTTCGTCGCGGTACTAAGGGATGCACAGGGTGTCCCAAAAATTACTCCTGTTTTTTGAATCCCCAAAATTTTGCAACCTTGCCGATCTTCAAATTTGTTTCGTAAGTAGACCAAAGACCAAATTACGAGAAACGGGGGATCAAGAAGAACATTTTATGACAGGCTCGATAATCGAGTTTTGTTCATTCTTGGAACAGGAGTATTTTTGGAGCACTTTTGATTCATGTAGTCATATATATAGTAACATTTTATGACAGGCTCGATAATCGAGTTTTGTTCATTTTTGGAACAGGAGTATTTTTGGAGCACTTTTGATACATGTAGTCATATATATAGTAACATTTTATGACAGGCTCGATAATCGAGTTTTGTTCATTTTTGGAACAGGAGTATTTTTGGAGCACTTTTGATTCATGTAGTCATATATATAGTAACATTTTATGACAGGCTCGATAATCGAGTTTTGTTCATTTTTGGAACAGGAGTATTTTTGGAGCACTTTTGATTCATGTAGTCATATATATAGTAACATTTTATGACAGGCTCGATAATCGAGTTTTGTTCATTTTTGGAACAGGAGTATTTTTGGAGCACTTTTGATACATGTAGTCATATATATAGTAACATTTTATGACAGGCTCGATAATCGAGTTTTGTTCATTTTTGGAACAGGAGTATTTTTGGAGCACTTTTGATTCATGTAGTCATATATATAGTAACATTTTATGACAGGCTCGATAATCGAGTTTTGTTCATTTTTGGAACAGGAGTATTTTTGGAGCACTTTTGATTCATGTAGTCATATATATAGTAACATTTTATGACAGGCTCGATAATCGAGTTTTGTTCATTTTTGGAACAGGAGTATTTTTGGAGCACTTTTGATACATGTAGTCATATATATAGTAACATTTTATGACAGGCTCGATAATCGAGTTTTGTTCATTTTTGGAACAGGAGTATTTTTGGAGCACTTTTGATACATGTAGTCATATATATAGTAACATTTTATGACAGGCTCGATAATCGAGTTTTGTTCATTTTTGGAACAGGAGTATTTTTGGAGCACTTTTGATACATGTAGTCATATATATAGTAACATTTTATGACAGGCTCGATAATCGAGTTTTGTTCATTTTTGGAACAGGAGTATTTTTGGAGCACTTTTGATACATGTAGTCATATATATAGTAACATTTTATGACAGGCTCGATAATCGAGTTTTGTTCATTTTTGGAACAGGAGTATTTTTGGAGCACTTTTGATTCATGTAGTCATATATATAGTAACATTTTATGACAGGCTCGATAATCGAGTTTTGTTCATTTTTGGAACAGGAGTATTTTTGGAGCACTTTTGATACATGTAGTCATATATATAGTAACATTTTATGACAGGCTCGATAATCGAGTTTTGTTCATTTTTGGAACAGGAGTATTTTTGGAGCACTTTTGATACATGTAGTCATATATATAGTAACATTTTATGACAGGCTCGATAATCGAGTTTTGTTCATTTTTGGAACAGGAGTATTTTTGGAGCACTTTTGATACATGTAGTCATATATATAGTAACATTTTATGACAGGCTCGATAATCGAGTTTTGTTCATTTTTGGAACAGGAGTATTTTTGGAGCACTTTTGATTCATGTAGTCATATATATAGTAACATTTTATGACAGGCTCGATAATCGAGTTTTGTTCATTTTTGGAACAGGAGTATTTTTGGAGCACTTTTGATACATGTAGTCATATATATAGTAACATTTTATGACAGGCTCGATAATCGAGTTTTGTTCATTTTTGGAACAGGAGTATTTTTGGAGCACTTTTGATTCATGTAGTCATATATATAGTAACATTTTATGACAGGCTCGATAATCGAGTTTTGTTCATTTTTGGAACAGGAGTATTTTTGGAGCACTTTTGATTCATGTAGTCATATATATAGTAACATTTTATGACAGGCTCGATAATCGAGTTTTGTTCATTTTTGGAACAGGAGTATTTTTGGAGCACTTTTGATACATGTAGTCATATATATAGTAACATTTTATGACAGGCTCGATAATCGAGTTTTGTTCATTTTTGGAACAGGAGTATTTTTGGAGCACTTTTGATTCATGTAGTCATATATATAGTAACATTTTATGACAGGCTCGATAATCGAGTTTTGTTCATTTTTGGAACAGGAGTATTTTTGGAGCACTTTTGATTCATGTAGTCATATATATAGTAACATTTTATGACAGGCTCGATAATCGAGTTTTGTTCATTTTTGGAACAGGAGTATTTTTGGAGCACTTTTGATACATGTAGTCATATATATAGTAACATTTTATGACAGGCTCGATAATCGAGTTTTGTTCATTTTTGGAACAGGAGTATTTTTGGAGCACTTTTGATTCATGTAGTCATATATATAGTAACATTTTATGACAGGCTCGATAATCGAGTTTTGTTCATTTTTGGAACAGGAGTATTTTTGGAGCACTTTTGATTCATGTAGTCATATATATAGTAACATTTTATGACAGGCTCGATAATCGAGTTTTGTTCATTTTTGGAACAGGAGTATTTTTGGAGCACTTTTGATTCATGTAGTCATATATATGTCATATAAACATTTACGCATCATTAGACAATTTAGCAAAGCCCTGTCCCATGGTGACCCCCCCCCCCGCATGGAGACCCCGCTGAAGTTTAATAGCAAACGTTTCCAACATGAGAAAATTGCGTTCCCTTGTCCACCTGTGTTTCTTGTTCATTTCAATAAGAGCAAGCTGTGTTTACCAGTAGCGCGTGTTTTTGATGTGTTTTCTTAGGCTGGTCGTCTTTACGTAGCAGAATAATTTACGAATGTCATTAGAATTTATATGTGCAAGTTTTATTAATTGTGATTACTTGCTAAATGTGAGATGGTAAAGAGAATTGCATTACGTCAACAAAGGCCGACAGAAACATCTTTTGACTTTTGAAACTTAAGCCCAATATCCAGTCAGCGGAATTTTCCGAACGGGCGGAATTTTTATACAATAAAAAGTTGCTCGGCCGTAACTATCTATTCAATTTCAGAGCGACATTTTCTCTCGCGAACAAAAGAATTTCCGCCCGCTCGGAAAATTGCGCAGACTGGAAATCAGCCTCCAGTGATGAAACAGTAAGAGGACGTGATCTTCAGTAGCTTGGAAAACAAGTGCGGTTTGAAAGTGCTGCAAGAGTTCGTTCTAAAGAAATTTCCTTCGTTCGGTTAAGCTTCAATAAAGTAATTTTAAGTCAAATCCATTTAAATCTTTGCATGGCAAACTTCTATTTGCCGCAACATTCAAATTTTTCCTCAGAAAATTGGAAAAATCCGAGTTGCCATTCTCATAAGTGATGCACATATTTTCGAGTATATGTAACTCAAGATTTTTGTTTTTTAATTCATATTATGCTTGTAACAGTCGGAGAAAGTATCAAGCGATCATTCTATTATGTTACAAATGACGATTTTCTAACAAATTCTCTTTCTGTTACAGACTCTACTTGCCAAAGCTTTGTACGACAATCTAGCCGATGCCCCTGATGAACTGAGTTTTCGTAAGGGCGATATTGTCACTGTAATCGAACAAGACGTTGATGGGCTAGTTGGATGGTTTTTATGTTTACTTCATGGTAGACAAGGAATCGCACCCGGCAATCGACTCCAACTTCTGACATCATTTGATGGTGGCGATGCGTTTGATAATTCAGGCAGTCAAGGATCTCTTTCGAATGAAGACACTTCAGATAGTGTTGATATCGCAGAGGGAGTGAATCATCATGCATCTGAATATGATCATCTTCCACCGCCCGTCAAAGCATCACATGGTCAGGTTTATGATTCCCCGTCACCACGAACACTCAGAGATGTCTACACATCAGACGGGGGAACAGCATTTCCTAATTATTCATTCCCAACGAAAGCTAACTCAAATTTCGCATCAGCCACCCCAAATTATGCCACTCCATCAAAATTTGGTCAAGGGAAACATTCATCAACCCCCGTGTCGCATCCTAGTTATTCCACCCCTGCTCAGTTCAAGGGATTGCAAAGTGACTATGATGTTATACCTAACAGGACGGGTGTAAATAAAGCTGGAAATACTTTCAATATGAAACCTGCTGAACTTTACGATTTCCCAGATCCTTCCTCTAAGTTTAGCATTCCTGATGACCTTTATGATGTACCGACTCGAAGACCAACGATTGTTCAGAAGTCGTCGGCGCCGAATTCCCCGCGACCTGAGTTCCAGAATGTTCTGTCTGCATTCACAGCTATCCCGGATGATGAAAAGGCTGCGTCTCCTCTTGACTCTAAAGCAACCCCATTCTTTGGGGGTGAAGGGTTGTATGATACCCCAAGAATGGCAAAGGGGAATTCACAAGAGATGTTATATGACACTCCAATGAGCATGTTCCAAAAGGCAGGAAGTTGGCATGGTTTATATGATGTTCCGAGTAATGCATCGAAAGCAATGTCGAAAGGAAACAAGGCAGCATCTACTGAAGAATTGTACGATCAAGTACCAGTGCGTAAAAATCTTCCAAATTATTCTAATATCCCACCGGCTCGTCGTGATAGCAATAAACAAATAAAGCCAGTTATCGAAAGTGCGGGACATGAAATTTACGATGTGCCAAATTCGGAAATGGAGCAACTCTATGATGTGCCACCGCCGAAAATAGCACCACGTGGAACGCAAGCTCCTTCACTAGAAATTTACGATATACCACCTCGTACCATTCCGAGAAACGCCAAAAATAACGAGAATATTAACAATAACATAAAGTCGAGTTTCGATAAAGATAATCCAATTATTCCACAAGAAGAGATTTATGATCAAGTACCAGCAAGGAGAAATTCGAATAAAATGGCAGAAATTGTTGATTCTATTTACGATACGCCTTCTAGTAATGAGCCTACCGACACAGAACAGATTTACGATAAACCTCCACGGAAGGTCGATGCGAGTGTAGATTCCACTCAACCAACTTACGATTTACCACCGCGTAGAGATGAAATTTACGATACTGTACCGCCAGTTCAAGAGATTTACGATATCCCGAAGAAACAAAAAGAGGACACTATTTATGATCGGCCTCCTCCACAACGTGGGGCGCCTCCTCAGCACCGCAGTGCTGTAGTTCAAGAAAGTCTTTATGACACACCGCCGCAGTCTCAGCATAATGACATGTACGATACTCCTTCACAAGGGACTGATTCGCTGTATGATGTACCTACGCAGCATGACATTAACAAAGTAATGAGTGACATCACTCCATTCAAAACAAGCAATCAATCATTAATGAAGCCATACAGCCGACATCAAAGAGCTGCTGCTGGTGTCATGGCTCCCGGGACGCCTGGAAAACCGTCCAATTATGATGAAGATGATTATGTTGATTACCAAGACATATATGGCAAAGAAGCACCTTCAGAAATTGTCAAAGAAATGGAAAAAGTAAGTCGATTGATTGATTGATTACGTGATTGATTGATTGATCTTCTTTCTTTAAGTTGCCTTGTTTGATTCATTGTTAAATTCGTCTTACGTCACAAGGTCCGGCTAATTCTTTGTTGGCGCTTAAGGGTTGCTTAGGGGTGTAGTTAATGAGGAATGTAGGGTGCAACGTTCCCTAATGATTTTCAAAGCGTCAACATTCGAGCTAGATATTTACATTTTAACACAAAGTCACAGGCAAAATTGTACGCAGTAATAGATGTTTGAATAGTCGGGGTGATTTTGATAAAGAGGCCCTCAAAGAAGTTTTAGAGCGTGTTTGATTGGTATTTCCAAATCTACGAAATTCTGCAAACAGTAGGCTTCACATGGACGGGCATATTTTCACTCTAATCACAAAACACCTTATAAAAATTCATTGATGAAAACGAGAATCACTGCAGGGTCTGCCAGGCCGGCTTCGTTTTTTTTGAGCCGACGGTTCAGAAGGCCCTCCAAGTCGGTCAAACAAAAATTGCGCGTCTACCAGTTCTAGTCAGAATTGGTTTCAGTCGAACACACCCTTGAAGGAAAAGGATCTTTCGTCTGATGAAGCCAGTGTTACCTTATTTGGTCTGCTATGTTTGTTACTCAGCGCACATTGAATAAATTCTTGTGTTCACAAATCGTAAGAGAATAAGAATGTGATGACTTGAATCTTGACCATGAGGCTCAAATTCATGAAATTCGTTTCCTTCCATGGTTTGGTTGACCACGAGAGCAAACTCCTTGCTTGACTTTAGGATTTTCAGAATCTCCAAAGCTTTCTTATTGCTTCATAAACCTATAGATAGAAGGAAAATGATCTTTGTGTTATGTAATTTTTAAGTAATGTATCGAAAGGGAAGGGATCAGGAAAGGGCTATTTCCTAGTTGACAAGAATTTGGTTCAATGTGGACTGAGGTATTTCAAATTTCAAAGGATGGGTGTATCACATGCAATCCACAAAACCCAAAAACTATCAAATATTTTATGGCAGGATGATATCATCAATCTATAGATTTTTTGAAGGGGTTTAGTCGTTCTCATATAGAAAAGAAACCAATGGAAGCTTGAAGATTTGACTGATCAGGGCCCAGAAAATTGTTAACCCTTCCTCTAGGGTACAAATTTCTTTAGTTAGACTTTCCTGATTTTGTAACGAGACTTTTCGAAGTCTTCGCGTGTTTTATAACCCAAAACAATAGTTCCTGTTGAAAAATATGTCGATGTTTGTCTATTTCTAATAAAAATTATTAAACGTTCCTTAGATGCATTTTATGACTCAACCAATATGACAGTCACACAATTACTTTTCATTTCACATTTAGAGTAATTTGAGCTGCACCTCGCGAAGTATGTTGTTAAATTATTTTGTACATCTGTCTCATAGACGATTTGCTTACACTTGCAGCCAGCAGAATCATCTCCACGTGCATCCCCAACAAAGTTACTGCGCAAAAATTCATCGTTTGATCAGATCAACATGTCAGCTGTGAAGGAGCTCAAGCTTACACAACAACAAGCTTATGATCGGCTGAACAAATTGCATCTTGCTGTTGATACGTCTGTTACAACATTAATGTCATATTCAAGCGGTGATTGGCTGGACCCTGTTCACCTGTCTCATAACATTAATCAAATTAAAGACATGGCAAATAAATCGAAATTGGCCATGCGTTTATTGACTGAATTTGGCCTAGGCATGGTCGTAAATGCGAGAACAATGAACGAAGAATCGGATGCTGAGAAAATGAAAAATGACATCGAACCTATGTTGGAGTATTATTACAAAATTAAAGTTTGTATCTTGCATCTTGATGGATGCAAATGGTCCGTCCCTGCTGTTCGTAATAAAGACAATGAAAAGTTCTTCGCAACTTTAAATGCAATTATGATTCTTGGAGGACGCGTGCCTGAAAATTGCAGGAAGCTGACATCAACCTTGTATTATAGTGTCAGGAGTTTATTTAAACCTGAAGAGCCTGCTAAGGCAGCAGCGCAGAATCAGAATGATACAAAATCACTCACAGAAAGAATGGAACAACTCAAGATGAAATCACAGTCAAATCGAATGCCAGAAAGTTGTGATAACCCCGAAAAAGGGAAATTGAAGCAGTTATCAGGAACTGTTGATGCAAAGAAAGTACGAGAAATTCTAGAACTGGACACACAACCAAAACCAAGTTGGCATGACCACGAAGGATTATCAACAGAAAAAGCAAATGGTGCAGATATGTCACCTATGGAAATGAAACAAGAATTTCAAAGTAGGAGACAAAAGGGGTACAATTCCACGTTACCAAGGAGACCTCCTGTGCCCCCAAAACCAAGTTTGCCCACAAATCGTAGATCAATGGCAGCATTTGTGTCAGATGAACAACCTACCAGTCCGACTGTACCAAAAGCTGACACACTTGTCACAGATTTCGTTGCTGATGATGGTCGCAAAAAGTATGCATCAGACCCAACGCAATCACCAATGGAACGAGAGCCAACTAGGAAACCAGAATGGGGTGGGAGTTGTCCCCAACTGGATGATCATAGCACATATTCAACACCTCCTTCGCATTCAATAGAAAGAGCAACGTCAAGCGGCACCGCAGCGTCGACAACATCAACAGCATCTTTAAACAATTCTTCCGACGATTTAGATGGCAATGCAAATCTCAACAAAATGCCCTCAGATACAAATCTTTATTCACAAACAATGCAACAGTCACGTGTTACAGAACCACCAGCACCCGCCCATATTCGATCTGCATCGTTACCATGGAATGACAATAAAATACCATTTTCAAGTTACGAGAAGGAGTCTGCTAATGCTGAGCAAGTTAATGCCAACAAGAGACTGTCAAGGCTGGATCATAGAGATTCAGAGGCGTTAGCATTTTTCATGCAACGTGTTGAATCACAAGTGCTAATCTTACGAGATGCAGTTCGAAATCTAACTGAATCTGTTTCGAATAGCGAAGCCCCACAGATCTTCGTTTCACATTCGAAGTTCGTGATTTTGACAGCCCATAAAGTGGTGCATGCTGGGGAGGAACTTTGTGGAAAGCTATTGAATAATGATGTTAGAGCAAAGGTAAAAAGAGCAACAACGCGATTGGCCGATTCAATTCGTGGTGTCGTTGCAGGAACAAAACAAGCTGCTTTAGATTATCCAAATCAAAATTCTTTAATGGAAATGATGACGACTGTATTGTCCGTTGGTGAAGCAGTAAGAGAGGTGCATAAGGAAGCGAAACAAGCCTTAGAACTTTAGATACGTTGACAAAGCACGTTTCAATCCTTAATCGCCAGATATAGATTACTTTATGTGACATGGTCTTTGTAGGCTAAGATGACAACTCTCTAATAGAAGTGATGATGAATGACTGTTTTGTCCGTGGGAGAATCTAAGAGAACTTCATAAGCGTCAGAATCGTTCATCTAAGCCATATTTGTGGATCTCAAAATCTAGAACTTCAATTGTGTTTACGTGCTTATCATAATGCTCAATTGCGTAATAGCTAGATTGACGACAAATCGTATTTTATGGTAACTGTCCAGTAATGTTGATGAACGTGCTTTTGAACTAGCCCTAGGTCTTATCTTAGAATTTGAATGGCTTTGACATATCATGCTGCTTCAACCCCAAATCTGTCTGCTCAAAATCCAACTTTAAATGCGTCAAATATATTTGAACCAGTTCTGTGGCAGCAGGATTTGATTTTAATTAGTAGCTATTGCCTTGAGAGCGTCGACATGCTAGGTATCATTAGAGGTTTTCTTTTTTAGACGTTTCAAAGATGCCCTTTTGCATCGTAGGGACTATTCAGTCATTCCAGTCACAGGGTGAGCACTCAACAAGCAATCCTATATTCCGTCGTTTGAGCTTCCCTTTTTTCATTCCACCTAACTAAAGTTAATATTTTTGGAAAACCTGTTTGGTTCAGTTGAAAGGTCGCTCAATAGAATTCCGGTAAAGAGATACCTATAATATTAATTTCGTAACTTCGACCTTACGAAAACAAAATTTAATTGCCATTGGCTTTATTTTGGAGATGGAAGTGAGCCGTGCCCTTAATTGTTGTAGCTCCTAGAACTTCCTATCAGATGTTTTGAACAGTTGATGGCCATGTTGTTACTGGAAAATAGATTTTGTCTATTTCGTCACTGCCAGTAAAGTTTCAAATTTTTCTGTATTTCGTTTAGCTATGTTTATTTCGTTAAATCCAAGATTCTGTGAATATTTACCTTTATTATTTAAGTTTGAATCGAGCACATATTCTACAACCTTTAATTTGTTAAGCATGTAAAAGATTTCATTTTTCGTTTTTAAAATGATCACCTTTGAGATACATTCGTCACTTTGTAGGTAATAGAAATATTTTAGCAGATATAGTTCACAATGATTGCCTGTTAGATTCTACACTTTGAGAAAGTGTGTTTTGTTAAAATAGTTTTAAGAAATTTTCTGTATATTAACAACATAGATTCATTGTAGAGTGCGCCGCAAATTTTTGTAAATCCTTCGTTTATGATTTTTCTGTACTGCTTTTTTCGATACATGGTTTGAGGAAATTTAATCAGCTTCACTGAAATTTGATTGGTTATTAGTTGGTTGTGCTTCTTCTGGCAAAACGTGGTTCCGCAGCATCAAGCATGTTCTCACCCATTGCATGCCTGGGCTGTATCGAATTCCCATGTGATAGTTCATATATCAAAAGCAAAGTGCATTCTTTTCTGTCCACTTTTGATTTTTGCAAAATTGATTTCACAGATTGCAAACAATTTGCGCACAGGAGGATCTAATTTTCAAATTCAATAATGACTTGATTTTGCTCATGAAAGTGTCGAAGATGTAAGCAGAAAATGTCTTCTCCTTTGCGACAACAATGGGCGAGTGTGACAATTGCGTGGGTTGCGTGGGTTGTGTGGGTTGGAAAAGCTGCGTGGGTCGTGGGTTGTGGGACGTGGGTAAATTTGCGTGGGCAGTGGGTACTTTAGGAGATAATTTTGCGTGAGTAATCTAGCGTGGGTAATCGATTTTGCGTGGGTCGAATTTTTTGGTGCGTGAGTGGCACATTTTGCGCCGGTTACCTTTTTGCGTGAACCCCACAACAGCATAACAGCCTTCATTAGCCTATCCACTCTAGTCCGGTCTGTTATCACAACAATCGTGCAAAATATGATACCATCATGAAACTTGGCGGGCTTATGTAATTTGACATTCCAAAATGATGTGAGATGGACACAAGATGAAAAGTTCTCCAAATGCCATTTTTCGACAGGAGTACTTGAACCCAGTCCTCCATATGGGCTTCCTTCATAAAACGGAAACCGAAAGTGATAAAGAAATGAAAAGGTTTGACTTTCTACGCATGCCGAGATGCTGAAAACGATAGAAACAGATCCAATCAAAAAAAGACCCTTATTTTTAGAAGGGGGTATTTGGTCCCTGTCCTTTACTGGGTCCTCTTCTTGAGCGAAACCCTTAAGTGATAAAGGAATAACGCTTTTTGGTTTCTACACATTCCGATGTGCTGGAAATGATTAAAACAAACCCAATCATAAAGTTTTCCTAAATGCTATCTCTACATGGGGCTACTTGGTCCCAGTCTTCTATTGCAGCTTTCTTTTGTAAGATAGGCATTGTAAGCCATAATGGAATGCAAGTTATTGGTTTTGACACAATTTAATATGAAGTAAAAGGTAGTAGCAAACTAAGTTATTCAAGAATTCACTCCCACACTATTTTTTGGGCCGTACCAAAGTCCTGAATTTGAACTTTTCGCTACCTTGACAACTTTTTGTGATCTAGAAACGCAAGTCATTGTTTCTGAAGATTTTGTTCGAGACATTACCCACAATCCTTCACAAAATGACCCCAAAAGAGCACTGGGAAGATGTGCCCCTGTCCACAAATAGCATTTAGGGGTGATATTTTATTGGGCCGGTTTTTAACGTCCTCTTCATATCGGAATGTGAAGAAATCAGTAAGGTTCATTTCTTTGTCACGTGCGGTTTCCTTTATGAAGGAGGCTCCAATGGAGGACTGGGACCAAATACCCCCTTCTAAAAATAAGGGTCTTTTTTGATTGGATCTGTTTCTATCGTTTTCAGCATCTCGGCATGCGTAGAAAGTCAAACCTTTTCATTTCTTTATCACTTTCGGTTTCCGTTTTATGAAGGAAGCCCATATGGAGGACTGGGTTCAAGTACTCCTGTCGAAAAATGGCATTTGGAGAACTTTTCATCTTGTGTCCATCTCACATCATTTTGGAATGTCAAATTACATAAGCCCGCCAAGTTTCATGATGGTATCATATTTTGCACGATTGTTGTGATAACAGACCGGACTAGAGTGGATAGGCTAATGAAGGCTGTTATGCTGTTGTGGGGTTCACGCAAAAAGGTAACCGGCGCAAAATGTGCCACTCACGCACCAAAAAATTCGACCCACGCAAAATCGATTACCCACGCAAAATTATGTCCAAAAGGACCCACGACCCACGTAAATTTACCCACGACCCACGCAAATTTACCCACGTCCCACACGACCCACACAGCTTTTCCAACCCACGCAACCAGCACAAGCCACGCAACCCACGCAATTTAGCACACTCACAATGGGCGACAGATGCAATTCTGTGTCGCTCAACATTTACTTGCAAAGAACCATTTAGTATTTCAACAAACGACCAACATCCTTTAAAGAAGATGATTTTAGTTTCCTGGCGTACCATTTTCCAAAGTATCCAGTGTACCAACCGGATTCTTTCAAGCAGGAGAGACGTGATTTTGAGCTTTTGACAAGTTATAGAAAGCTACGGGGGAGCATCATGAGGTATTGCGTAGCAGAAGCACAGAAGTAAAGATTTGCATGATGGGAAGGGGAAATGCTGTTCTTTGCAGAAATGACGGCCATCATCGTGGATGAAAGACTTGACGTTGAAAGTTTTATCAGGTAAGATATGAACTTATATTGTCGATATGTCAGGATTATTATTTCTGAGGGGTATAGCTAGCTTTTCTAAAACAATCTGGAGAGGCTGACTTCACAAAAAGAAAAAGGAGAACCTGATTGTGACGTGTGAGTGATGAAAATAAGCTTTGAATATTGATAGAAAAAGGGCCTAAAATCTACTTAAGGAAGAAAGGAAAGGACCGTGTGTGGCACAGTAACACTACAAGGTTTGATTTGTCAACTTATTTTACATCGATTTATGTACATAAAAGCTAGCTTACTATATACAAATGTACAAAGTAAACTAATCTAAATCGATGAATATATTAACATAAATAAATGAATAAATATTTTTACAATCTTTTAATAAACTAACTAAATAAAATAAACTAATTTGGAGGTACATATTTACAAGCACTACATTTACAGTTTTGGCCATCCCACTTTTTTATCATGTTTTTAAAGCTATTTAGATTTTCTGCCGATTTTATTTCATTTGGCAGTCCATTCCAGATTTGAGGTCCCAAAGATCGAAGGCTATTTGAACCAAAGGTGACTTGATTTGGTCTATAATGCTGTAAGTCATTGGACTTTCGTAGTGAGTAGCAAGAAGATTTTATTTTGAAAATATCTTGCATGAAGGAAGGGTTTAAATTTTTCAGAGTCTTAAAAACTTCTATGCAGAGGACTCTTAGACGGGAAACATGCATAGTACATCTTTCTGACTTCGAAAGTAAGTCACCGTATGAGCTAAGGTGATCATTGTGTAAAAATCTAAGGGCACGTTCTTGAATTTTTTCAATTTTTTGCAAAGATTTAGCTGAAGAGAAATACCATACTAAGGGGCAATAATCAAAATTAGAAAAGACAAAGCTCTGAACTAGGATCTTCTTTTCATTAAAACCAATAAATCTTTTTAGTCTTTTTAAGACATTGAGTTGTGATGCAGCTTTTCTGCAAAGTTCAGAGATGTGCTGTTCAAAGTTCAGTTTATAGTCTAGGTGAATTCCTAGTAACTTGACTGTTTCTTCCGATTTGAACGTTTTTCCTTGGATGTTGAAATTTTCTCCACTTGTGTTTGTTTGATCCTTTTTGATAAGGAGTGCATGGAACTTTTCTGGATTAGCTATCATTTGGTTTTGTTTCAGCCAAGTCAAAGCAACCCCAGCTTTTTCTTCCAGTACCTCAATCAAATTTGATAAAGTCTTGGAAAAATAAGCCAGAGTGTTATCGTCGGCATAATTATGCAATGTTGCTTCTTTGACGAACAAAAATAGATCATTAATGTAAAAATTGAATAAAATAGGGCCCAAAACAGAGCCTTGAGGTACCCCTGATAAAATAGTTTGGAAAGAGGAATACGTATTATTGATTCTAACAGACTGTTTCCTCCTTTTCAGGTAGGAGTATATCAGGACTAGAGCATTTTCATCAAAGCCATAGGCATGTAGTTTGGCTATAAGTAAATCATGTGGAATGCAATCAAAGGCTTTCGACAAATCCATAAGGACAGCCCCTACTATGTAATCATTATCGAGTTTAACCCTCCATTCTTCGATCATTCTTATCAAAACATGTTGTGTACCATATGATTTTCTATAGGCAGCAATAAACAGCGAAAGGGTTTCATCTAAGTATGGGATAAGTTGGTTTTTCAAAATCTTTTCATAAATTTTGGAGAAAACATTAAGTATACTAACGGGACGAAAATTTCGTTCAACTGTGCGATTTGCCTCTCCTTTATCTAAAGGACAAACAGCGGCGCGTTTTCCATTATTTGGAAACTTATAGTTTCGTATGCTGCTATTGATAGCATTTGTTAACGGGAGTGCAAGTTCATCTGCAGCTAACAGCACCAGTCTTGGCGGAATTTGATCTTCACCCGTAGATTTTCCACCATCCAAAGACTTTAATTGTTTCATGACTTGACACACCTCTACTTCATGAAAGGAAAATGAATGGAAATTTCTCGCAGGATTTTGAATGATAGCTAAAATACTTGGATGGTTTTTGTATTTTTCGAGAATCAAACCAATGATTTGCCGGTCATCATCAGTTGCAGCCGTATCTGCAATATTACAAGGTTTAACACCACTAGATTTTTCTACGATGTTAATGTAGTGATCGTTAAAGATCTCAGCCAGCTCCCTGTCTTCAGTTACAATTGTATCATTTTTTACTAAAGAAATGTCATTTCCAGCTAAGCCTCCTTTGTTAGAAAGGAAAGGTTTCACAAGATTCCAGAAATCACGATTTGACACCAGTCCAGTTTCTGTTGCTTGATTTCATGGTTAAAGCCTTAGGAACTCGAATTCTCAACATCACCATAAATTAATTACAAAACGCCAACAGAGAAGATCTTCTCTGCACAGAGAAAGAACTTAGGGACTATCCAGGTTGGAAAACATGTGTGATTTGGTCTACGCGTAGTTGCGAGTGAAATAAATGTGAAGGTGCGAGCTGCGAGTAGACTCTCAAAAAGCTGCGAGAGATGCAATATCAACAATAGATCTTTTGTTATCTCATACGAGAACCTTTATTTTAGCTGTGAAGCGAGTTTGACACAATTTCTTATGCAAGTGAATGCAAATTTTCCAACCTGGGGGGCCATCAACTTTCGATTTTAGTATTTTTAACGGAAATTGGCTGTTATTGGGGTCTTACCTGTAGGCCATTAAGAAAATGTAAAATCATACGGAAATCTCCGTAAGGGAATTTTTTTAAAAGCGTTGATAAAATCCTTACAAATAATGTATAAAGTATAGAGTAAGACAGTTTTACTATGCCTCCCAATATGGCGTATCTTCAGTTGAAGTCTGGCATGTTCCAAAAGACATTTATTTGCTGTTCTCCAAGTCTTACTGAGGCAAAGAAATTTAGGCCAATTGGAGGCACTTTTGGTAGAAGGCCGTTAACGGGGAGGGGGTGGGGGTGCCAATCTTAACGGCCACATGCCATTAAAAAATACAAAAATTGAAAGTCGATCGCCCCTTATTTGGCTTTTGGCCAGATTGGAAAATTTGACATGCGGAGGATTAATCCCCCCACACACTTTATCTATGCATCCGTCTGCGCATTTGCATAATTTGGTAACAGCACTGCATATTTTCCTGCATTGTTTGTAAGTTGTGCTATGCTGATAAGCGCATTTTCAGTTCAAATTAGCAAACTATCAGGCGCCATTTTGGTCCTTGCTTGAAAATCCCTTACACAGTTTTCAAACTTACCAATCAGGGTTTTGGAGCACATTTTGGCACAGAAAGAGGCCTTAAAACAATGGGCCATTCAATGTCTCATTGCATTAATCAATAGATGTCGAATATTCTTTGATGCACATTGGCACACAAAATTGTTTTGCTATGAAATATCTGGCTCTGAGCAGCAGAGCTTCACCCTGGTCAAAGAAGAAATCCTTGAACTATTCTTGAAAAGTTAGGCACTTTCTAGACTGTTTCATTCTAGTACTTGAAAGCTTGCATGAAGAATTCCAGATTGGTAAGGTGTTATTTGATCAGTGCACATCAGATTTTCAAAACAGGAATTGAAATGGCACTGACAGAATCAGGTGTACATGGCGTGGCACTTGCCCATGGGAGATTCTAATGGGCTCCTCAAAAAAGGATAAAGAACAAAAGGAAATTTCTCCTTGCATGTTGAAGATCTTGTCAATAAGTGCTACACTCTACAGACTTGGACAGAATGTTAGGAATACAACTAATGATGTTCATATCAGCATAAAACATAAACAAGATGATATATGAAGGAACATTGAAAACATCTTACCAGATGATTGCAATGTGTGGAAGAAATTCATTCATGAGAAATGTATGTGCAAATTGCAATATGACTAACACAGAAGTGCATACAGACTTAATCATCTGTGCATGTCAGATATTTGAATCTTGGAGAAATGTCTGTTCTTTGCTGTCTTCTAATCTATGACATGATCTTTATCCTTAGTAGTGCAAAAGATGCTGCTGATGATGTTACTGCAATTAACGATGAAGAGAAGAAGAAAGATAGGAAGAAGAAGAAAAAGAAACACAAAAAGCATGGAAAACATGGGAAACATAAAAAGGCATCAACTGGGGAAAAGAAAGACAAGAAACATAGAGGGAAAAAATCGAAACATAAATCAAAGAAAAAAGTTGATTATGATGAAGTTGATTTAGAAGATCTAGAGCAGAGAAAGAAACTGTTGCAACTCCAATTAGAAGCAGCAACTTTGAAGCCAGGGCAGGCAGCCAAAGAAGGTGGGAAAAAAGATGGAGGCAGACCAGAAGCAAAAGTTGAAACGACAGTAATGAAAGATGAATTTGGAAGAGACATGCCAAGGAATTTTGAGAAAAAAGATGAAAATCGTTCTTCAAGGAGAAGGTCAAGAGAGAAAGAGAGAAGCGCAAGAGAGGTGGATGGAAGGAGGGGAGATCGTAATCATTCTCCAAGGAGACAATCAAGAGATCGAAGAGTACCTGGGCACAACCAATCCCCAAGAAGGGAATCAAGAACTAGTTTAGGGAGAAGCACAGAATCACCAGCACATAGAAGAGCTGTTGATGAAAGGACTTTGAACAGGAGAAAATCTTCAATTGATAGGGAACATCAAAGGAGTTTGAATAACAGAGACAGTGACAGGCCTTCATTGCAGAGAAATGAAAGAGGGGATAGAGAGAGGGGTACAAATGACAGACTGGTTGAGAGAAGAGGGGACTTTGCAAGAGACAGAAGAAACAGGAGTAGGTCAAGGGAAAGAAGAGACAATAGGGTTAGAGATTGGAGAAACGATGGAAGGGGTAGAGATAATCGCTATGGTGAAAGATCAAGAGATGAAAGAAGGGATCATCAAGAGAGAAGAAATGGAAATGAGAAAGAAGAAAAAGCAGAGTCATCTGATGATAAGTTAGTGGAAAATTTTCTTTATGAATTCAATCTTTTATCATGCGTCTACTTGGTGAGTCAAAAAAGCTAATGTCTTTGGCTGGCTATGAAAAACAGTATGCTGCCAATGTTCAAAATTGAAATGACAATCTATTACCTTGGGGACAATCTATGATGGAAATGACAATCGATGATGTAAAAACTTTTTTTGCAAATCACACATTTCTGGAACCTGAAATTTGGAAAATAGTGGTTAGGAGTTTGTATTGAAGTGGGAATTCCATGTTTAACTCTAGTCAATCATTTACTTGCTGTTAAAATTGAAATTCAGTCCAGTGGTCTGTTTCAGAAATAGACTTTGAATTCCACTTGTGAGTTGATCATGGAGTTTTCACTGGTAAGTAAAACATGGCAGTTTCTTTTAAGCTGTTTCATTTTTAAAACATTGGCCGTAGAATTTTACATAAACCTTGCAAAGATTTGAACCCTATGATTTGAAAGAGTGACTTAATTTGATTAGAAAATAAGACCATCATTAGACTAGAGAATCAATCATTTGATGCTATCTTTTACATTTGCAGTGTAAATCTTGATGAGCTGGCTGAGCAAATGGAATTAGATGAAGAAGAAATTATCAGAAGACAAAGAGAACAACGTCAAGCAAGAATTGCACAATTAGTAGGATCCACCAACAACACAGAAAACACACAAACAAATACAAATCTAAGTTTTAGTGAGTCAGATGCAGAATCAAGTGAAGATTCATCAGATTCAAGTGATTCAAGTGATTCATCAGAATCAGAAAGCAGTGATTCATCTTCAGATTCAGATTCATCAGATGATTCCGACAGTGAGGAAGATTCGCGGGATTCAAGGAGGTCTAGGAATAAAGATAATAAAGTGGTTAAAGTTGGGAGAAAAGAAACAGAAAATAGTAAGAAACCTAGCAGAAATAAAATTGATGACAAGAAACCAAGTGAACCAGACAAGAGAATATATGAAGCCATAAATGAGAAGTCTAGTAGGAAATTATCCTCCAAGATGGAAACTACAGATAAGAAATATTCGAAAATTGACCTCAAAATTTCTCAGGAAGAGAAAAGATACACCAAGGAAGATGAAGCTAAAAAGAGTAAGGTTGATAAATACAAAATTGAAATTAACGGTGATATTTCAAGGAAAAGAAAATATAGTGATTCTGAGGTTGTAGATAAAGCTCCAAAGAAGTCAACTAAAGATTTCATAAGAGAAAAAGAGAGGAAGGAAATCCTGGAACATAGAGCAAAGATTTTAGAACAGAAGAAAATGGAGGCTGAAAAACTGAAGAGAAAAGATGAAGGAGATGGAAATGATTCAAGATCACTTGATATGTTTGCTGGTGATGAAGCATTTAAAGGAAATGATATGTTCTCTGATAATTTTGATGTAAGTTTACAACACCTTGATTCATTACAAGCCTTGCACATATCAACATGATTTTCCTGCCTGAGAATTTTTTGTTTAGAAATTTACTGTCTTTCATATTGCTGAACAACTCTTACTATGATGTGAAGGTTCCTTGTTATGTTGATATGTGCAAGGACTACTTACTACAATCAGACATTTTTTCTTCTGAATTTATAACAGATTGTCTAAAACTTGATTGCCTCTAAAGCCTGGTTCACACCAGGGAGATTACGATATTCTCGCTGACTTTTCAGTGAGATAATGTCTAATCTCACTGATGTGAATGCCAATTTTTTTTGCACTGGCCAATTTTCAGTGAGAAAATCAGTGAGAATAATATCAAAACGTTTTGATATTTATCTCACTGACTTTCTCACTGAACAAAGGCAGTCGCTAATCTTCTTGACATCAGTATGACTTTCCCCCTAACCTCACTTTCACGGCCCAGAAACATCACTTTTCCTCCTCTATCTCCCAAAGGATTTTTTGTGTAAGCATAGAAGGTAAGTCAAACTTGGTAAAAGCGAAGTCATATTGCAGTGAAGAGGAAAAATGTACAAATACAACTTCTCAACGAATATTCTTCAATTCTGGGCCCTAGCATAAGCTTTATGAGGTCTCTTGACCAGCAAGAGCTGGTGTTGCAGCTTCAAAATCGTCGTCTGAATTCACTATCAAAACTCAAATGGAAATGAAACAGAGCATGATTATGAGTGAGATTACTCCAATCTCACTGGTGTGAATGCTAGTGATCTAATTCAGTACATTTCCAGTTTGAAACATTCTCACTGACGATCTTTATCTCACTGGGTGAGATTATTCTTTTCTCACTGGTGTGAACTAGGCTTAAGAACGTATAAACAATCTGGAATGGTGATCACATTCGTCCAGACTCTCTACCTTGCAAGCAATACCATGCCACGCATTAGGAGAAAACAATGATCCACAGAAAACCGACTAGCAACAAATCAGCTCAAGACAAAGAAACACCATTTGCCAAACGTTTTCTGCTCTTGGAAACTTTGTGAATTATCATGAGTGTAAGACTTACCATGCAATTTTTCAATTGCTATTGATGTTGTAGCAGTCTCTTGGAAGTTTATTTTTGCATTATTTTGATGCAAACCAGCAAAAAATCATATTTATAAGTTATATACATTATTTTATTATCTCTTTCAATTTTCAGAGCCCAAGAAGTGGACCCAAGATATCAAAACGCCAATCAGAAAATCCAACATTACTTGATAATTGGGATGATGCTGAGGGATATTATAGTAAGTTTGATTATTTCATTTGGTGAAACTATAACTCTATTTTTGTTCTTGATTATCTTGCAGGAAATTCAGAATTGTACCAAGGGTTTGTCAAACATTTCCATTCTTCTGTTACTTCAAGTTCAGGGAATTCAGGGTGTATTTCTTTTGTAATTTCTGGATTTATTTCTTATAGTTCAGAGCTTTTTATAATGAAATGAAATGCTTGTGCAACGAATGTAACATTAAAATGCAATGAATTTGAGGAATTCTGAGATGTTAACATCATCCGTTGGGAAATTCAGTATACAAGGGTCTGCTTCTAAAACCGGTAAAATTTAGGAGAAATACTATAATGAGAACTTGGAGCAAAAGCTATTCCTGAAAAGCTATAATGAAATCATATCAAGGGCATGTTGACGATATGCAAATGGCCTAAGCAGAAATGGCCTAAGCACAAATGGCCTAAATGGCCTAGCCATTTGATCATCCTAATTTAGTTATTTCAGATATGACAATAAATAAGATGGATCAAGTTCCGATTACCTTGATTATTTGAGCGAGTTGATGATGTTTTCTTTGCTTCTTCTTCTCCGTTCTCCTTTATATAAAACAGTACAACTGCCATTTGCTATTGGCTGTAAGCTGTTTTGTATCGAGTAGAACAGAGAAGAAGAAAGAAAACACCATCAACTCGCTCAACTAATCAAGGTAATCAAAGCTTAAGCAATCTTGTTTATTGTGATGCCCGAATCAATTGAATTAGAACCATGAAATGTTTAGGTCAATTGCATATCGTCAGCACACCCTTGGTGATATTGAGTAATTTTCAATTCGACATTTGTTTGTTTATTCAAAATTTAGGAGTGAGGATTGGAGAAGTGCTTGATAAACGATATAATATATATGGTTATACTGGACAAGGTGTTTTCAGTAATGTTGTGAGAGGAAGAGATACTGCTCGATCAAATCAAGAAGTTGCTGTCAAGATTATTAGAAATAATGAAATCATGTAAGCATCTTTTTGTATCATTCATTTTGGTAATTTGGATTTGGATTTTGATCCTTGAGTTTCTATCGACAATTATTTAGCTAGCTTAAATGTCTTTTTATGAACTGGTTTTTTCAAGCAATACGGAGCTCTGAAGTTGTGAAGTTCTTGAATAAATCTAAAGAAGAAGAAACAGGACGGAAAATTTTCCAAGACGATAAGTATCTGTCTGCGTGGCTCATAGCAATTTTGTGTGTGAACGTGATAGAACGAAATCGTGTCATAGTCTGGGGCAGCGCATCACAGTGTTGTATCATAGTCAGTAAATTATCTCGAATTCCTTCATTTCGTGTAGAAATATTGTATTTCGTTTCAAAATTCTTAATTTTTTAAAGCAATTTTAATGATTTAATGTAAAAATGTCTATTCGTGTAGTTTGAAATCTACAGCAGTGTATTCTGTGCTGCTATATGGATTGGCTTTGGTCATAGGAATGTTATTGATTAATTGGTTGATTTATTTGTGCTGTTTATTTTTTCAGGTACAAACAAGGCTTAAAAGAATTGGAAGTTTTGAAAAAATTGAATGATGCAGATGCTGATGATCGTTACCATTGTCTTCGAATGTTCCGTCATTTCTTTCATAAACAACATCTTTGCCTCGTTTTCGAATCTCTAAGGTTGGTTATCTTATTTTGATATTTACATACTTAAAGATTCTGTGATTCCCATGATCCTTTCCGGTCACACAATGAATTTCATGCTGTATGAAAATAATTTTGGCCTAGCAATCACAAGTCTTTGGTGTCTTTTCATTCTTCAAATGAACGTTGTTATGTTATCGGTTTTAATTCAACTATTGCCTGGTGAAAGTATGTTGCTTACGGTCAAATGATGTTTTGCCGGTTTGCGCCCATGCAAAGGACTATGGCGAGCACAGGGTCTTTAACTAAAATCGGAGTAAGTAATCGCGAAACATTTACTGTACAAAACAAAAGTGAACTCGGCGAACCTATATGTCCCGTTTCGTTTCCCAGCTCAGTGTACACACAATTTTTTGTCGCCTTTTGCCAACCATTATTAGCAAATTCAGGGAAAAGAATCTTTTTTCGAGCAAGAATGAAGAGTTCAGTTGTTATCTTTTTAATCTCACGATTTGCGATAATTTAATTTTGGTCAGTCTGAATGTCACTCGAATTATGAGTTCAATAAAATGTACATCATTAAAAGTAACTCCATCTAAATTAAGCTGGTTTTATTTCGCGCAAAATGAAGCTCAAAATGACATAGAAATTTCATGAAATGCCAACATTTAAAAAGTGGTCAGATTTCTAATTTTTATCTTAGCAAATCATTTTTCTCTATCTTAAGTTGGTCACTGCATGTTGATTTGATATCGATAGAGTAGCTGTTGGGTTAGGTTTGGGCATTTAAAGAGTAATGATATCCTAAATTATTATTGAAAATCCGGTTTGATTTAATTAACCACACTACTTATGGTATAACCAAGATTAAGTGTCTTTAAATTAAGTGTAGTTTTTGGTTTAGAAGGAATTATGATAGAAGAGTCCCGTATGAAACAAGCAAGTCATTCAATACGAGATGAGGGTTAATTTCATCCACCATTTACGAATTCTAACTTCGTAAATGACAGGAAATGTATCATAGGTTCAACTTCAAGCAGGTTCAGAAATTGTCTTGGTGAAAGGGTGAAACGCTCATTAAACTAAAGGTTTAACTACATCCTACCACAAAACTAAACACCAATAACATGTGCTTGTAAGAGCATTTTGAGCTGAAAAGTGCTCAAATTTTTAGAGAATTCCCAACTGACCTTTCAGGAATTCTACAGTGAGCTCGTGAATCGAGCGATATTTCCATGAATTTTTTTACGATTTGATGGCAATTCAGCTTCTATCGCTTTTGTACAGATTCAAAAATTCTCCAAAATATTGTTCCATTCAGATTGTTTTGTGGAAAAGCTAAGAGGCCTATAACGTATTGTGATGAGCAGTGTGTGCAATCTTTTTGCAATTTGCTCGAGAAATTACATTAACCTCTCCTTCGTATTGATCATTTATGCTTTCCCAGCCGCTAGACTCAAATCTGAATATTCTTTATTTCCTTTGATTTACTGTAATTTGGACATTAACATTGCGTCAAGTATAACATATGGTCATTTTCTTTCAGCATGAACCTTCGAGAAGTGTTAAAGAAATATGGTGCCAATGTTGGTCTGCATATCAAAGCAGTTCGATCTTACAGTCAACAATTATTTCTTGCTTTGAAGTTATTGAAGAAATGTGATATTATTCATGCTGATATTAAACCCGATAATATTCTGGTAATTATCTAATTTTTATTACTAAGTTCGCTCTTACCACTGGGCGTCAAACCTTCAGTCTGGATTTCTCTTTGATCAAGTTTTACTCATCAATTATTCATTTCGTAGATAAGTAAACGAATAAGGTAATATTAATTGTGCTACGAACAGAGCTTTGTTTTACGCTTTGTTTTGTTTTGTATAAAACAAAGCTCTGTTCATGGCGCAATCAGTTATACTTTGTTTATTAATCAATGAAACATTATGCAACACGCATAAAAGAAGATTGTTTGTGTGTCCATTTGGTAGATGAGAGGGAACATTTATTAATTAATCAATTTATTAATTAATTAATTAAAAGCTTAGACCAAGATATGATATCTTGCTTAGGCTCACTGTACATTCGCAGTTTTCGCTATTGATATTCTGATGGAGGCTCAAACTACATTGAAGCAACAACAACAACATAAATTCAATTCAATAAGATGAGTGCAAGTTGAAGGTCCTTATGGATTGAGGCTAAAGTCTTTACCTAGAAATCAAGAAACTAGAAATCGAGATAAAAAAATCATATTCATGAAACGTTGAATGGTTTGTCCTCCTCTCCAACTGCCCTAAATGATACGGAGCTACACAGTGATCTATAAAGCTATAAAGCTTTTGAGTTTGAAAGACTGAATTATACCCGGGTGAGTCAGAAAAAACGTGGGGCATTTGGCGGACTGTGACGCCTCACTTAGCCATCCGATTGACGTGAACTACATTTTTCCGTGCAGCCAAGAGCCTAACTTAGATCATAAACCTTTCCTCATTGAAATCGGTCATTTGATGCATTTGTTAAAAAGGATTTTCTTTTTAAGACCTTGTATGCAAGTCTTGCAAACAGATGAAGCCTTTAGCCAAGCCCCTTCAGCATTTCAGCCTTGCCAGAGTAGCAGGTATATGTGGTATTATCGGGGAATACTGAAATAGTTAGACCTGGTTCACATTACTAGGTTGTTTGGGTCATTGCGGTTGTGCGGAGGAACCCAAAAGACAAAGACTCGGAGTTTGATGCACTACTCCAAGGACTCAAAGACCTAGTGTGCACCAGGCTTTAGGGAAAAGTTTTGTCTTCAAGCAGTCCCATTGCGATTTACAGAGCGTTGATCTGCTTAAACAAACCTCTTCGAAAGACAAAGAAGTGTGCATTAATAATGTCTTTCAAATACATTCTTCACTTAGGCCAAGTTATGATAAGACATCCCAGGGGAGAAATAGTATCTCATGGCTATTTCATTTTCCCCTGATAATACCACGTGTACCTGTAAACCTTGCCAAGATGAAATGTGGAAGGGGATTGGCAAAAGATTTCACCATTTTGCAAGACTTCCATACAAAGTCTTACGATAGAAAATCTTTTTAACAAATGCATCAAATGACCGATTTCGATGGGAAAAGGTTTAAGATCTAAGTGAAACCTTTTCATCGAAAAATTTTGTTCACGGCCATCGGATGGCTAAATTCGATGTCACAGTTCGCCAAACGCCCCACGTTTTTTCTGACTCACCCGGTACTCTCAAAGTTATTTTAGTTGAAAAATTGTTATCATTAGTAACTCTGGAAATAACGAGAGTCCCTTCTAGAAATTTGTAATAGTTTGTTCAATTTGTAGGTGAATGAATCGAAGCTGACGTTAAAACTATGCGATTTTGGCTCAGCATCTTCAGTGACAGAAAATGAAATCACTCCATATCTTGTCAGTAGATTTTACAGAGCCCCTGAAATTAGTAAGTATTCTAAATTATTCAATAGCTCATTTACCCACATGCAAGATTCTGTAGATATCTTTTTTGGAGGGCAGTCAGTATGATATTTATCTTGGTGCAAGAAGGGCAGGAGGTTATTTCGCGTTGTTGTGAAAAGTTGAAAGCCGTAACAAGTATGGTTTAAGTTGCACAGAGCAAACACCATGTACTTACCTCAGATTTTAGAACTCAACCTTTGGAAGTAATGAAGTGGTCTGTAGAAGAGGTCGCCCCTAAAAATGCCAACGAAGAACACTGAAAGCTGTAAATATCCGCAATGCTTTCATCTTGCAGCTATTGCAAAAGCAAGGTTATTTGTTTTCAGAGAATTGTAAACAGCAGGGAGGTTTTCAAACGGACACAATATTTTCTTTCTCCTTTGCAGTCATTGGCCGTCCATATGACATAGCGATTGACTTATGGTCAGTTGGCGCTACAATAGGAGAACTATACACCGGAAAGATCCTTTTTCCTGGTAAAACAAACAACGAAATGTTAAAATTGATGATGGAATTGAAAGGGAAAATTTCAAACAAATTGCTTCGTAAAGCCAGATTTAAAGATCAACACTTTGATGAGAATTTCAATTTCTTGTACACTGAAGTGGACAAAGTTACACAACGGGTTAGTTATGTTATTTTTATTGTTCATACTTCTGCTATCACACTCTCCTGGGCAAATCTCGTCGAGCTTATTTACCTGTGTCTTATCTTTCTCGCTAGGTTTGTATTTGATCAAGAATTAAGATCTTCATGCCAAACTTTACCTCTATTTTAAGCCTACGCAAATTGTCCTTAGTTTATCAATGACTGTCGTCAATGGGCGTATAAGTTTTGCGAGAAGATGAGATGCGATTGCAAGATTAAAAGAATTCTGGTGATATGTGTCAAGTTATGCAATGATGCAAGTGTTTTCTACGGTTTCTGATACACTTTTTTTTGTTATCTAGAATTATCCTTTCGATCGTAAAGCTTGCCAAAAGAATGACCTGTAGGCTGTTTTTCCTAAACCATGCACCTTTTAGTTAAGAATCTGTTTCAGTTTGACGAAAAGCTATGTTCTTATTACAAGAGTAATAAGGTTGGACTTTCTGATCGTCTTTGTCAAGTTCGTTGTCATCCCAGCTGGCGGTTCAAGTCTGAACCTCCTCCCCTGCTTGCTTTATGCTTAGGTTTACAGCAAATTTCCGATTCTCGAAGTGAAAAAGTAAATACTAGTTTCAAGAACAAAATATCTTGAAACAAACACATTTATACTTGTCGAAAAGTTCCTGCCAAGAATCCTTGATTAGAATATTTTTACTTGATTAGTAACTGTTTGCTTAAAACAAATTGAATGTGTGGTAAGCAAAAGATTCTTTGCAACAATTCTTAAATTTCTCAGGATGAGCAGATTCAGATACTTATTTCAGTTTAAGTGAAATTCGATTGGAGAACAATAAGTATACTTGAAACGAGTAATGGATGCGAAGCATTGTAAAATTCTTCTGCGACAGTTTTGCTACAAATTTATTTGTAAACATGAAGCATTGCAGACTTCATGGTTGCTGTCAAATGATTATCATTGCGGTTTACGGTTCTTATTTGTGTTGAATTTGCAGCGTAGTTATTAGATCAATAATGACATTGCCAAACCAAAAACAAGATTAAAGTCTTTGGTGATGACTCCTAAAAGGCTACACAAGGGACCCTTCAAATAGGAACCTGCAAGCTCTTTTGGACCCTAAAATTTGCTCAGAGCATTTTTTAACTAAGAACCTTATTCAGCCTGACTCTCGACAAAGTAGGTTCTGATATGAGGGGATTTACGAAATAAGACACGCCTATTACAAATACAGGCTCATATCAGCATAACTTACAAACTGTGTTTTAGACTTTTTGGGTTATGATTAAAGTTATCTTTTTCAGGAGGAAAAGAGAAGAAATTTTATGATTTCGCTTTCTTATTTGTAAATGCTTGAACTTTTGATTCATGAAGTTTTAAAATCAATGATACTCAAATTGATCAAACATCAAGCACTATCTTGATCACATTTAATCAAACATATCTCTTGTTTTAATGATAACACAGACATCAACAGGTCTTGCTTCTAATGTTAACGTTGACATGTGTGTGTGCAGATTTCTTTGTTACCCACTCTAATTTGTCTCCTTTTTGTTTCTTTTTTGGGTTCATCTTTGCCTCGTTCTCAATTCTTGGATCATCCGGTATGTATTGTCATTATGTTCACATCGCTATGGCAACAGGAGAAAATCACAACGATAAGTAACATACAAAGAAAGGACTTGATGGAGGTCCTTGTGGGAGGTCAAAGATTTAGTAGTGAAGATATGAAAAGGAAAGTTGGTCAATTGAAGGATTTGCTGGATAAGATATTTATGATTGATGCTGCGAAAAGAATTAGTTTAAACCAGTGTTTGACACATCCATTTATCATTGAGAAGATACATTGAAAACTGAACACAACGCAAATGTAAATATTACAGACTTCTTGAGTCTACTAAACATTGTTTGATGTTCTATTTTGCTTTTGTTTCATGCAGTTGTGTATATGCTCACTGCAACTCCCCCCCCCCACTCTCCAAATGACCAGAGCACGATTTCAGGTAAAATTTGGCTGACAAGAAGAAAAGCTTTGCTTCAAAAACAATGAAGTATTTGAAGCAAAATTTTCGGGGCAGCCCATAGGCAAGCTCGTGAGAATATGCACCCATCGTTTTAGGATATTATTAACGCTTTAATTCTATAGTTCTGTTGGTCATGAAAATAAAATGAACAAAACCCTCTCTTGTAGCATCATTCTTGTTTGCACGTTAAGAAAATTATGTTGGCTTTCCCCTCAAGTAGTTAATATCACGTATTAGTGACGAGCAGCTTGATATTGGATGTCTCAAGAAGTAAATAATAGGAAATTATGAATTGTTCAACAATAAGCAGCTAAGTAAGCCTTATTATTACTTGCAATACCTTTTCCTGTTGAAGTGAGATATTCCTGGAAAGGTTCGTTTTAATGACAAGAAATTACTATCATCAAAGAATCCTTTGTCAGCTATTTCTGTAGCTTCGGAATAGTCGTCGGATTTTGGGTCCAGTCCGAAATCCATCTTTGGAGGTTCCTTAGAATGCTGTGAATCTTCAGAACTATATTTTAGCGTGCTTTCTTTTTAGTTTATCCCTCGATTCCTTTTTCTGTTTGCAAAAGAGAGCCCGTAAAGTGATTTTAAAGTAGATTTTAGAGCTAGTGACGTCATTTCTATGCCGAATGAAATAAGCTTCTTAACCGTTATGAGATGTTTAACTTGGCAAGTCAAATTGTTGGGAGCTAGCTGGAAAGTTAGCGTCTGGCCTGATTGTCCTTCTTGCAGTTAAAACAATATATGCAGGACACACAAAATTGTACCTGAGCTGTCTCAGATCTGATCTCCTCAGGCTTGCCAAGATATTGCTAGCGTACGATTCTTGATATTACCATGTTCTTAAAGTAAAAGATTGAGTAAAAATGTACTTATTATGAGCTTTTCATCGTCATGTAACCACTGTATGATTCTTTTTGTCCAGAATGGCCTCTCATTCATCAACACTGGAAAGAGGTTACATCATAATGGTGCAGTCAAACGTATTTTCATTGGCATTCATGCACTCTTGTATGTGTAAACAGAACGGCGATACTTTTCATTCGTATCAATTTAAGGGCAATTTTATTGAGCTTTTTCCATAGTTTTACGAGCATGGTAAAAGAAGCGGAAGATTTCTTGTTTGTCGTCGAAGCCATTCTTCATTACTTGTGTGCCCCACACCAGCGGAAGACGATACTTATGAGGATTTATTTCAAAGAAAAGATTAATGAATCATGCACATTTGAGATTTGCAATTATTTGTCAGTTTTTGTGGCATATTTATTTGATGCCTAAGTCAACAAGGGTTGCAATAACAATGTATGAGAATTGATACCCAATGGCCAATGCCTTGAAATATGGCACAACTTTTTTGTTCTGTTTGGAAGGAACAAAAATCTTCAGATAAGGAGAACTGATTCGCCAAAACTGAAACCCTTGCCAGTTGATACGATATTATGAAGGAGCTATGAAGCCAAAACTTTGCAGAGTAAAAGAACCCTACTTATAATAACAATAGACAGAGTTTATTAGGAATCACCTTTAGGACCGTCCAAAGTGATCGGCAATTCCGGCACAGTAAATCTCCTAAAAGCCGCTGGTCGTGGAAAACAGGCAATAAACGTCTCAATACCGGCACTAGATGATAAATCATTTTGCCGATTTCATACAGAAAATATGAATTTTCATCGCTTCAGTTTGGTATCCAGGAAGTTCGGATCTTTGTTGCCGATATTCCGGTGTTCCTCAGTGAACAGCAGAATTCATTTGCTAATTAACTGATTTCCAAATTGGAATAACTAAATAAGTAAATTGCAGATGAAAGTAACTTTCGGTAGGGCTCGATCAAGAAACAACCGATCATGAACCCTTAGCTGTATATTTATGGCTGATGATATTCCCTGCTATTTCACAGATAAAGAAAATCATTTGCAGATGCTGCAAAATGAAGAAAGATGGATCAAGGTTATCAACACCTGCGAAAAAGGGATACATGAAGAGATATTATTAAGTTGTTGGTAGGTGAACGTATGGGGCAGGGTTATTCGAAATAAGTACTGTATGAGCACGCTGAAAGCTCTGGTTTTAGGACCTTTACTGAAGGGTGGAATTTGGTGCAGTCAATTTTGCAGAAACAAATTAACACAAAGCTACTGTCGATTTTAACATGACTGGACTTAAAATGCTACAGTATTTGAAGCAAAAAATTTGATGCTAAGGGATGATTAGAATCTTTGTAGGATTTTGATGTAAAAGCAATTGCTGATGCAGTCTCAGACACCATTTCATCAGGAAGTATATATGCTATTTTGAACATGTAAAGTTTCTTGGTGCTCTTTTTGATGATGATGACTTGTATTTAAACTGAAGAATTTGGTTGATAAAAAGGATAGATTATATTGATGACACGTTTTGCAGAACTAGCAATGCAAAATCATAAATTTACCCTTGTTGCAGCTATAGCCATTTCTCGAAAATAGACACAATTTCACAAGACACAATTTCATACCATAGCAGCTTCAATTTTAGACCAATTTGTATTCTCATTTAATTTTGTATTATCGATTTCTTCAAGTGAAACAAGTCGAACAACACAACAACCAACAGCAGCAACAACCATCAATTGATGATCAGTCAGTCAGTCAGTTAATCGATCAACGAAGGCACCTTGGCTAACATAAGTTTTATCACCAAGAAAGGTTTTAGAGAGAGCTAAAGGATATGGTGGCAAGTCTTGTTTCAAGTTATTGTGTATCAAAAGGAAATGTTTAGGTACTGCTACAGAGGAATGGATTGTAATCACTAAAACAGTTACATTTATAGCTATGCAAATAGACTATATTGTGTCATCGCCTCGAATATTTGATGTCTTGCAAAAGCTACTGCTATCACATCTTCTTCTGGGCTCATGAAGTTGCTGCATCACATGCTCATTGGAGAGAATTAATTGATATTGCAAATGCTGATATGCTGCCGAGAAGTCAGTCTCAGCCAACACACTATTCTGCATTCAAAGTTTTCCCTTGATTGCGGGTTTAATAAACTCATTTTTTGCAATAGAGCTTACCAACTATTATTTCACAGAAGCATCCCCTTCCCCAGTTATTGGCTGCTTTTGATGATGGTGGATGTGTCCCACTTGCATGCGTTTCCGGAGCACTGCAAGAAGATTCTTCATCGGCCAACGAGGTTTCAATAGCTTTCTGTTTGCAATCTACATTGTTCGGGACCTACAGCCTGCCATTGTGAAGTGCAAAGTATCTTCGAAATCCGAAAAGATCTATTTTACAATCATTCGCAGCGAACATTGTCAAGACTAGTGTGAACATCCCAGCGGATTTGAATGCTATTGTTTTTGAAAGAATGTGTCGCTTGGCTTGAATAAGATATTTACAAACTTTGTGATTATGTAAAATTTCACCTACTCGAAAATACCCCCAGACAATCAGAGTTTCCAAAAGCTATGTCACCTGAGAGGTGTTCTTGCATTATTTATCTGGTAATACATTGTGTTTTGGGAGCACGCTTTTGTGTGCAATATAAATATAGGGGTTTTCGTTCATTCTTGAATCGAAATCGAAAGTTTGCGAAAAGAAGTGCATTCAGTCTGTCACAGATCGCTGTCAAGTCAAAGCAAGTTGGTTATGGAGAAAGGTGCAAATTTGAAAAGGCTGTCTCGTTCACCCTTGAAAATTGGCAAGGCTTTCGCAAGGACTATGGACAGGTGCACCTGGTTTGAAACCTGGTGTCTTTGATTTGCCCCTTTTAATTTATACCATTCTTTTTTCAAAGATTTTCTAACATCGCTTTCGCTTCATCGAGGATTTTTTCAGGAATAATCTTTGAAAAATTTTTTGTGAGAAAGACTGGAAATTAACGTCTTCTGTGTTTGTAATGCTCTTAAATTGGTAAACCAGAAATGTCATAAAAATTTATCCGGTTGCCCACTCAGTTGCGAAATTTTTACCAGCAGTGGCATATTTTGTCGCTTACCCGTGGCGAAACTAACGAAACGCGTTATTGCGGAGACGAGTGACCTCTGCGGAGTGCCAAAGTGCAAAGTGTGACCCAACACTAATACGAGGCTAAAATAGTCGCTCTTCTAACGCACAAGATGGCTGACTGAGAAGGTGAGTGGCGAGCAGTAGAGCAAAACTGAAAGAATCTATCGAATCGCAAGATCGAGGTAGATAAATATCTAAATTTCTTAATATTTGAAAGTCATTCATAATCCTAGTGACTATATTCTAATGCCAAATATCACACAAATATGTAACGTGCACTATTAAATTGGAAACAAAGAATGGGCCTACTAGGCAAGATATGTCATGCGACAGTCTCTCAGATCTCGACAATGCGAGCCACTTTTCCCTTCCTATTAAATTCAATTTATCCTCTTGGAATGTTTGATTGGTCGATGCAGTGGTGGTCGTGGTATAAAATGAGCATTTACTTACTTCTCCCCCTGTGTGTGTGCTTTACCACCCCTCCCCACCCTTCACCACGTCCAGCCAGTCTAACAGATAATGTCGCCAGCCCAAGCTCAAGCAAAAATTTTATTTACAGGAAACCAGCATTGCAGCATGGCAAAAGATTTGCAAGAAGATTGCCGAGAATGATGGCCGCAAAAAGGAGGAAAGTAGGATGATGACCAGCTCAATTGCTCTTACTTCTAAGAGGGAACGCTGGAATTAAAGCAATGGAACAGTTCATGGAGTGAACACAAGAGGTGAAAACCATAATTGAAAGTAGCCCAAGCCTGCGCCTTTCCAGATCCCTGAACCTGCTCATTTGACATTTCCCTCATGGGGGAATGCACTCTCACAAATGATACAGCACTTTTAAAATTGAATGCCAACCACTGCTGTATCGGCCAACCATTAGACCTTTTTACTATTCCACAAAGCTGTCTGGATCAAACAATATTGTTTGTTAATTTTATACAAATGTATCTGACTGAGTTGTGTTGGAGCTTTTATCACCATTGAGGTATTAGAAAATGCTGCAAAAAGGTATAAAGTTGTCATTTCAGATCCTTTTGTAGAATGGCTGTAAGATATGTTGGAGACTGCCATGCCCATGGTCAACAACATGGTCATCAAGGAAGTTCCTGGTAAACATTCATTGGTATTTGATCAGTGAAGTGCAACAGGGCTATCGAGAGCCGGGGCGGGCCCAGGGTCGGCCACAGAGGGGACCCTCCGGCGCTGGAAAAGCTGATGGACCTCATCCTTTTCTAAGGATCACCCCCTCATATGCACTGTTATAACGCTGCTTGTAGATGGAAACGCCCTCCCACACACTTGTTAAGACATGATTTTAGATGTAAAATTAGTTTATCTTGTGAGTAGAGACTAAGTTTAGAATGCCAGTAGGCCTGCTGGCCCCGAAAGCTCCTCAAGCAAAACTGAAAACAAAGCAAAAATACATGCTTTATTTTTTCTGGGCCCCTAAAGGCCCCAGGCCCCCTGGTAACTACCCTGGCTAACCCGCCTTCTCAACAGTACTGAAGTGCATTACCCTAATGGGATTAATTTTTTCAATAGTTGAGTCTTGCTGTAACCAGAACGCTGATGAACTGAAGAGGACTTAAAGATGCATTTGTACAACTTGACATTGCAAAAGGCATCAGCCATATACTGTGCTGTCCATGGACAATTCTCTGGTACAAAAGCACAGGAGATTGTTGTCTCCAGAGGAAAAGTCCTTGAGATACTGAGGCCAGACTCCAACACCGGAAAAATACACCCATTGTGTTCTACGGAAGTATTTGGAACCGTTAGAGATTTAATGGCATTTCATTTGACTGGAGGGACAAAAGGTGAGCTTACTCTTTCTAGTGAGAAATAGAGGATCAATTCAAGTTGACAGATTGGAAATTATTATCATCTTTGATTTCATTTTGAAAATGGCACATGCGTGAACAGCAACCATTTTCACTCACTGCAGGGCCCTAGATTATCTTTTAAGTTTCTCTTGACCAAGAATATGAGATAAAATGAAAAGGAAAGAGATTTTCAACTAAAGTCATGATTTGTAAAGGATTTTGATGTAAAAAAACAAGATGATTTAATACATAGAGTATATATATACCTTCTGACTTTTGACCAAATTTCTAAGGGTCACCCAAAAATCCACCTATAATTGCAGCAGCATTTGGCTGCTGACTTCGTGACCCCCTCCCTCCCCCTCCTTAGCAGTCTTTCGTATTTTCTTTTCCATCATTCTGACAATGAAAGTTTCCAGTCATTTGGCCTAAATCAATGGCTCATTAGATTGCAGGATAGTTTGAAGCAACAGCAGCAAAAGCTTGCAAAAATCATTGTATGGTGTGTGAAATTGAGAATAAACATAAATTTTCTTGATAAGGATCCCTTAAACTCCACCATTGATCACTTGATGGATTTTGATGAAACCCCCTCCCCCTTAGAAGCTCAATTCCGCTAAGTGATAACAAGTTGATTTTGGACAACCCCTAACAAGTTATTTTGTGACATGGCTCAAATTATTTGTATAATGTTTCATTCTTTTAGACTTCTTAGCTGTTGGCAGTGATTCTGGAAGGATGGTGATACTGGAATATAACCCAACAAAAAACTGTTTTGAAAAGGTATATAAGTGATATATATATGGATGTATTGAAATTAATGGTTGCTATTTATGGAATGAGGCTAACTGAAAAACAGAAAAAGGTGCCCAATAATCATATTGAAGTAGCAGCAAGCCACTAAAAAGATGAAAATAACTCTACCACTGCAAATATGCAGCAAAAAGCAAAATTTTGTCACCCTAGCTCTGAAAAATTATGAGTAAGCAAGGGAAAGATGCCTCTAATAGATTTTTTCACTTGGACCAAAGTGATGATGCAAAACGCAGAAAGATATCAAATCTCTAGATGTATTCCATGAGGTGCTGAAAAGGTTAACTTCCGTTTTAGGGATGGAATACCATCAAAGAAAGTGTCAAGAATATTCTTTACATTTGCAGGTTCATCAAGAGTCATTTGGTAAAAGTGGCTGCAGACGAATTGTTCCAGGGCAATACCTTGCTTGTGATCCAAAAGGAAGAGCCCTGATGATAGGTATGCTTTTCTGGAATGGTTTTTATGTCTACCACATCAAATATACTTGAATTGCAATTTTAGGGCTATCTAGAGTGTTGGCATGTTGAAATGATGATTATTCTTAGGACACCTCTGAATTAATCAGTGATTAGTGATCAAGTTATCACCACTGATCAACATGCTATCCACTTTGCAAGGTTACTCATTTGTTTGGCTTCAATTGGAAGAGATGTGCATAAGGTCTGCCAATTGTTTACTTGTTGTTGTCATCTTATTTTACAGTGATTAAATTACAATAAAAAGCTTACAATATACAAATGTACAGAGTAAGCTAATCTAAATTGATGAAACAAGACTGTGGCAGTTAAAATTCAAGCTTTGCCAAGAATGAAATTCTTTTGTTTTGAAATCCTGTAGCTACATGTTCACGATTTTTACTACAGTTAAAAGGTTGTTTATTTCAGCGCCCATCTTGACTTGCTACAAGTCTCAGTTTTAATCTCAGAATATCTCAGACAGCCTGAAATCAAAGGATAAGAAGGAAGGGAGACAGGGGGTTGGAAAGGCCCCCTGCGAAGCTTTCGAGCGCCGTTCTTCGAAATTTTGCAAATGGGCAAGCATTGTTCTTCCTCTTCTACACTGGGTCTAAAGATTGGCATTGGAGAGACGGACTTTTCAATTTGGGCAGGTGTTTTGATTCAAATATGATTACTCTCGAGTACCGAATAATCGGCCCCCCCCCGCTTATTAATTTTTGAAAAATTTTCCAACCCCCCCACTCTTATTCCAACCCCCCTTTTATTAATTTTTGGAAATTTGAGATGATATTAGACATAATTTCTGAATAAACACAAGAAAAAGTCTCAAGAAGTGCATTCAACAGAACCAGAGTTCAAAAGCAAATGTATCAGTAACATCACTGTTCACATAAATACATGACAGATACGTGTTTACCTAAGAAAAGGGCTATTTTCTGTTTCTCCAAGCACTCCCACCCCTGATTATTCCAACTCCCCCCGATTATTGTTATATCGAACCATTTCCAACCCCCCGATTATTCTCACCCCCCCCCCCTCCCGTTTATTCGGTACTCGAGAGTAACTGAGCATTTACACACTGTTTTATTATGAATTTCAGTCATTGTCGGCTAGTGATAAGCTTCAATCGGCCGTTTTTGTGGGAAGTTTCTTTGGGCCTAGGCACCGTACTTCGACCAAAATTTATCAGATTTGTTCTTCGTTTTCTGACAGACAGGCACGGGACTTAGCAATGTTTTGTTTTCATTTACACTTCATAGGGCTTTGACTGCTAGAAAAACATCTAAGTCCCATTAAGTCCCAACATCTAAAGCTTTATTTCACCTAAAAACAAGATGGCGATTCTCGTCGAATGTGACCGAAGAAACCATGCGTGCCCCACGGCAATACAGAGCAATATTCTCGTCAGGTTTTCACTGAAATCTTGCTCCTAGTAGTTGGTCAATGCATTAAGGCTGTTGGGTGGTTTTATTTCATTTCTGGATCGCCGAATTGACATCTTGCAAAACTTCCGTTGTTTTAGGCCAACGTCACAGCTTTGTCTTTTGCGTTTGTGCAAAACTTCCAACTGATCAAAATTTCAATGTGCAACTCTGATAGTATCAATGGTACGCAAAGCATTGTGGGATACTATTCCGTCCCCCCCCTGGAAGGGAGAGAAACTGAGACTAGTGCCACTTGGCAATACATAATTGGATCTTGTTTTCATGAACTGAGCAATCAGATCAGTCAAGGGGATTTACATGAATTAATCCTTTACCAACATTCACTTTGTCTTGTCCCTAATCGGATTAATGACTCAAAAGACTGATGGTGATTTCTCAGTCGAACTGGCATGCCTGCAGAAATTAATCGCTGCTGTAACACCCTGACACAATCCTATGTTGAAAACTAGTAACTTGTAAATTATAACATGCGGCCGGGTAGCTGAATCATAGTATTGTTGGATATAAAATGATTTTGAATCAGGAAACTTTTATTGTCCCCAGAAGTGTAGACTTGCTGTAAGTCTTTCAGGCAGACTTATTACCGTCTAGTGCTGTTTCGCTACAAGGAGCTCTTTCAACTGGATTGCCACTGCGGAGGATTTGAAATGATGGAATGAACATTTGAAAGAAACAAAGAATTTGGCTTTAGTACTTTGACCTTGCAAGCATGGAAATGAATTACACTGTATAATATGTTATTCAAATTTGTTTTCATTGACTTGTGTTGAAAGGGAGGAATCTATAAGAGGAAGTTGATTTTAGGATGCATCTCAAAGCAAGTTTACTGAGGGTTTGTCACTTTACAGTGCTTGGAAATTCGAAGGTGGACTTCTCGAGCTTGTTATGTTCTACAGATAAAATGTTACAGTTGCTGTGATGTAACAAACTGTCCTGGTGGAGAGTTTGCTTCTTATATTGAACCAATGTGCAATTTAGCTTTGATCCCGAGGAACTGTAGCTTGAAAGTGAGCTTGTTTTGGTTTCTTGCGTTATCCACTGATGTCGAGCACAGCTTTGCATCTCTGTAAGTTTTGGATCTTTCTTGATGTTTAACAGGTCCCATAAAAGCTTCCACCTTCCACATTGGCAATTTCCAAGTATTTGTTCGTAACTTGACATGAAATCTCGAACTCCAGCCCCTTTCCAACTTCACTGCAAAGTCACTGCAATATGCAATATTTCCTTCATCAGTTGCAGTCGCTGTGTCGCCCTATTATTTTTATTCTTTTCTTCGAGTCAGCCAATGAAAACCCTACTAATTGTTAGGCCGGCCAATGATAACCTATTCATTCTTCCTTTCCACCAATCAAATAAAGTTGTGGCATGTGACTTGCATTGTTTTAACAATTGCCTAATTAGCAAGGTATGCGCTCAAATCTCAAATTCACTCAGCTACACACAGATTAGTAAGCGACCTTCAGCCACAATAATTCTAAATGATGGTTGGCTTATTGAAAACTTCAAAGGAAAAGCGGCCGACAGAATTCTATCTGTGCTATTTTTAGGTTGACGAGAGTTTCAAGTCTTCATTCTTCCCCTTGCCTGCCGCCCTCGCGCTTTGCACTCGTTGCGCCTTTGGGGCGGTAGAACCTTTCCGCAATGACAATGCGAAGAAAAATAAAATGAAGGCTTGTATCAAGTCAAGCGCCCATCAAAACCAGCCATTTGCTGATGGGCTACCGTCTCAAATAAAGAGTGACTTGTAAAATGATATACAAACCGAAGGTCTGAGTTGCTCTTGTTAGGACAATGGATGAATAGATAAAGAAGTGAGGTGATAAAATGAAACAATGGGATTTTGCATTAAAAACGTTAGAGTTGCAAATTGTTTGACTGAACTTCAAACTGCCCTTTGAAGATTGTAGTCCCGCATAATATAAGAAATGACCAATATTGCATGTCATGTTTGTAGGTGCTATGGAAAAACAGAAATTTGTTTACATAATGAACAGAGACGCAGCAGCCAGATTAACAATCTCATCACCCCTTGAAGCTCATAAAGGACACAATATTGTATTTCACATGATTGGGGTTGATGTAGGATTTGACAATCCGATGTTTGCATGTCTTGAATTGGATTATGAAGAAGCTGACAATGACCACACTGGAGAGGCTGCACAGCAATCACAGCAAGTTCTTACGTATTATGAATTAGATCTTGGATTGAATCATGTTGTTAGGAAATACAGTGAACCATTGGAAGAATTTGCCAACCTTCTCATTTCCGGTAAGTTTTCAATGCTTATCTGTTTTAGCATGTTTATTTATTTGTTGGGGATTCTTCCAGATTCATAGGACAAATGAGTCAAGGGATGTGTGGTGTGACTGATCGCTTTTGGAGTGTTCATTGTTGCAGCACAAAACCTATATATATTATATAACTTTGCTAAGAGATCTTTCCTAACTTATCACATTTAGAGAAGGTACTAGACAACTGCAACCAGATGTGGTCACCATAACTGTGTATTGTATGGCTCATGTTAGTAGGATTGGCTTGACAGAATATCACAAGACCACACCAGTCAGGATTATCCACAACAAATACAAAATACAAACAGTTTTGGTTTTCAAAATATCAAGAGGCACACAAGTCTTTTCCTTTGCATATATATCTGTGTATATCTACTGGGTATTTATTGGGAATTTTCATGACTTGCCTTTTAGTTCCTTGTGGAACAGATGGAACAAGTGGTGGTGTTCTGATTTGCTCTGAGAATTACATCACATTCAAGAATTTTGGAGATCAAAAAGACATACGCTGCCCAATCCCAAGGAGAAAGGTTTGGATATATATATTTGATTTTCAAGATAGCAAAACTGATAAGGTTCAAATCATTTCATGGAGCACAATCACTTTTTGGATAACTTATCCCTAAAGGAGAATTTGAAACTTTCTGTAAAATTTCATGAATTTATAAGCATACAAGAAGCTCATCTTTGGATGGTATCCTCAAATTTTTTTCATTTATCCAAAGTTGTTTAGGCCATATTTGCATTGTACCCAGTTGTTTATGCCATTTTATGTTGTACCAGTATGTACAGTTTTGACATGTACAATGTTGCCACAGTTCAAGGGACAGCTCCAGAACAAAATCATTCAATATATTGAAGGAACAAAAATTATATTGAACGAGAAACAGTTTAAATGGGAATCTGAATCATCACACTTTTGCAACAGATGAAAAGTTGTTTTGGTAAAGCTTCAAAAGCAGAGGGACTCAGATTTAAATCAAAGCCATTAGGCAGTAATGAGAATCATGCTACCTCAAGTGTTGTCATACACCACTGAAGCTCTTACTTACTGTCCTGTTTAATTAACTTAGATTATGGAAGTTACAAACATGCTGGGATGATGATTTAACTTAGGACACCTTCTGAATCATTTTCTGATGGCAAACAGTTACATTTTCTGATCAGAATGTTGGCAACATAGTCTCATTGCAATGAATCATCTATGTTCAGGTTATTTGTTTTCAAGTGGTCATTCAGCCTACTTATTTTGATCCTCAAAGTGAGTGCTATAGCCTCTGAGTATATGTGATGCTTTGTTTCACAACATGGGTTAATTTCATCTTCCTTTCAGAATGATGTTGATGACCCAGAAAGGAGCATGATATTTGTGTGCAGTGCTACTTATAAAACTAAGGTATGTAGCAGCAATGATGTGACTTTGATTGATCTTACTTTGTTTCATATCAGGAAGATTATTTCTAGTCATAGGCAGCTGCAAAAAATTCAGAAAAATTGGATCAAGTGGGAAAAGAGATATGCTAAAATTTACATTCCACTGTAGATGAGATTTTAATGCATTTGTAAGGTTGATTCTTGATGGCTGATATGCATATTGATAGCAGTTGATTCTTTAAATTCAAAATCATTTTCATAATGTCATATTTGCTGAGTAACAATTTATTCTTTTTCAGAAAATGTTCTTTTTCCTGGTGCAATCAGAGCAAGGAGATTTGTTCAAAATAACCCTTGAAAGAATAAGTTACCAGGATCAAGAAGCCACCGATGTAAATAAGTATTTTATCATCTCTCTTAAATTTAAACATATTTAGTTTGTCGAAGTGTTAGCTTTACTATTTTGCATAACTGGGCTTCCTTAGGAAGATACTGGTCAATTCTGTCTGTTGAACATTCATCTTATTTCATAGCTACTGGAGACATGTTAGCTTCTTTCCATTTTTATGCAAGATGCAAAAATTATTGTCACTTATTTTATATATTTATATTTTGCATTTGATATTATCAATTTCTACCTGGATAAATTGACATCCAGAAAAGTTACTAAGGGCTGTATTTCACTGCCAATTGAATTTGTTGCAGTCTAATTTTAGTGTTTTTTAATTTGTAATTTTCTTTCCTTTTTTTGTTTTGAAAACTTTCATAAAATCTGATTGATGTCAGGCTATTGATTGCAGAGTGTTTGATTATTTAAGATCTTTGGCAAGACATATGATTAAAGCATTCAGTCATCCATGCCAGTGGTTCAGCCAAGGGCATTCTGACAATATGCAAGTGGCCTAAGCATTTGGTTCTCCTAAATTTAGTTAAATCAGATATTACAATAAACAAGATGGCTAAAGTGTTGATTACCTTGATTAGTTGAGCAAGTTGATTATGTTTTCTCTGCTTTTTCTTTGTTCTCCTCAATCGATACAAAACAGTCTATAACACTGCTTGAGAACCTGCGACCACCATTTGTCTTCTCACTTGAACATGTCATGTGACAGGAAAGCCCGCAAGTTGCTGGGCAGGAGAAGGCTTTCATATGTTCAAGTGAGAAGACAAATGGCGGTTGCAGGTTCTCAAGCAATGGTTATAAACAGTTTTGTATCAAGGAGATCAGAGAAGAAAAAGAAAGAAAATGCAATCAACTTGCTCAACTAATCAAGGTAATCAGCACTTTAGCCATCTTGATTATTGTGATACCCAAATTAGAAAAATTGGGATGACAAAATGCTTAGGCCACTTGCATGTCATCAGGATGCCCTTGGTTCAGCATGCCAATGACAAATATAACTTTATTTTCACTGTAGGTCACTGAAGTTAAATCACTGAGGATAAAATATTTTGACACACTTCCAGTGGCTTCTTCTCTTTGTGTTTTAAAAACTGGTTTCTTATTTGTTGGAAGTGAATTTGGAAACCAGTAAGTTTATCTCTCCAATCCTACATTATCATCATTTTTGCTGATTTCGTATTTTGTTTGATGTTTTTATGCATGTTGAAATGATGATTATTCTTAGGACACCTCTGAATTATCAGTGATTAGTGATCAAGTTATCACCACTGATCAGCATGCTTCTGTCATTGCTATTAATTGTGTTTGCTTGCTAATGTGTGCACTTCACACAATTCGTACTATATAAGCAACCGTAGACATATTTATTTCCAGTGGGCCACCAAAATTGGAGCCTAAAATGTGCCTTTGCCTGGATACATACCCTGGATCTTTGTGTCAACAGTCTCTCCAAAAATCATTGCGTAGTGATTTCAGGGCTTTAAGGTTCATGAAGGTATGGAACCAAAAACTCACATGAACTGTGTGTGGGGTGGACAAAAGAAATATCAAGTGGTAAGGATGTGTGTATCATATTTCTTGAGACCTTAATGGTAGTCCCATGCCCAGATTTGTTTTTAACCCCAAGTTATTACTCTAACGCCCATACACTTCACATCAAGTTGAGTAAAGTTAATTAAAGGGAATCATTTCAAGATTTTTTTGTGAAATTAAGACGCATTTAGACTAAAAGACTGAAACACAACCTACTTCAGAAGTCTGACATTTAAAACAACATGATTCTCTTGGAAGAAGATGGCCTAAATGCAAGGCCAAATAAACTTTGTTTGAATGGGAAAATACAATAAATCAGCTATAGCCAACCACTAAAATTAGCATCAGGGAGGTATACATAAGGTATGTTGTAAAATTGAATTAATTTGCCCACACGTTTTCTAGTGTGAATTCTTGAATTGGACATTGCTGTCTCTGAAAGAAATATTTTATCACTAAGTGCGTAGTTAATTGCTCCCAAACAAATATTTGGATGTATGCCTGTGTGTATGTGTGCCATCTCGTGCCCCCTATTAAATTGCCTTGAAAATTGACACAAATATCCTGGGTTTGATCATAGGTATGTAGTGGCATATTTTAATTTCCATTTGTGGTAGCCCACTGGTGATAGATACTATTTCACTGTGTCAGCTTACAATGAAAATAGATACTTACATATGAAGACATGTTGTGCTGACTGGCTGATTGTGAAATGAAATTGATATTATCTTGTGGTACAGATGAAATCAGCTATCAGTTGCTACATACAAGTGACTGCATGAATTGACTTCATGGGAACTTGTTGTGCAATTCTTTTCTTGGGTTGTTCTTCAAAAACACCTTGATATTGCAATATATAAGAGGATATTTCTGTATTCTCAAACATGCAATACAAGCCTTGTACACATTAAGATGGTTTTCTTCCCTTAGAATTGTCACTTAGAAGAAAGATTTGTATCAGTCATGTGGATCAAGAATTCTTCTCATTTTGTGAAGATTCTTATCATATTAATTTACTTGAGGCCTGTATTGTACCATGCACATCTCTTGTATCATAAGTGACCAATGCAATTACTTTTTTACCAGTGCTTTATACCAAATAACACATCTTGGAGATGATGACGACGAACCAGAATTCACAAGCACAATGGCTGAACAATTAGAGGAGGGAACAACTTTCTTCTTCCAACCAAGAGATTTGAAGAATCTTGTTCTTGTTGATGAAATGGAGAGTTTATCACCCATTATGCACTGCCAGGTGAAGTTTGTTTCTTGTAATCTTTTGAATGGCTGTACCTTTGAATAGTTAGTGGGCTTGTTACAAATATTATATAATGGTTTTAAAAAGGTCATGAGCCCAAACCAATACTCTTTCTTTAAGTTTTGTGAATTTCCCATGAGAGAGACTCTTGAAGTATATACTTGAGATGTGGTGTGAGTGAAGAGAGTTGTTTTACAGCAGCATAACTGATGAACCACTAGAAGCTGTTGAGGCTGATATTTTAATAAGAATGGTAATCTGTACACACCATTGAATTTTAGGCTTTAAGAATTTTATGCTAACAATGCTCAGTTTTACTTTAAAACAAGAGACATACAATTTTGTGAAAGGTAGATTGCTGATAATGAATTTATTTAAAGGCTTTTTTATATTCCTTTATAAAGCCATGTTGAAATGATGATAATTCTTAGGACACCTTCTGAACCCTGTGATTAACAATAGTTATCATTACTGATCAACATGCATGAAATTAAGAAAAATAAGATTTCAGCTTGTCATATTATTTGTCTCTCTGTGTTTGAGGTGAAACTAATTGGTTTTGTTGCATCCAGATTGCAGATTTGGCCAATGAAGACACACCACAATTGTATACAGCTTGTGGAAGAGGACCAAGATCTTCACTCAGAGTTTTAAGACATGGTTTGGAGGTGAAAATGTTTTCTGGATTGTCTGTTATTCATGTGTTGAATTTCAAACTTAACATCTAACTGTAGTGCAAGGATTAAACTGTAAAGGCTAAGGGAGAATCCCCTCCCATTACTTGCTTTGGAATGTAATTTCATTAGTCTTTTCACTAACTTTTTCATAAGTCAAGGTGTTAATCTTTTCTTTTAGCAGGTCATTACTGACAGTTATTTATATATACATTTTTCTTTACTTTGCACTTTCTTGTGGTGTCCACCTTTATGCAGCCTGGAAACTACCCAATAGACAAGGGAAGCATTGAAATGTTCTTTAGAAATGTATAATGTAGTCATGTATAAACCAAGATTCAAATCTGCAGTGTTGAGCTGATGAAAAATTATCTAAATGAGTCCCTCAAGACACTGATTACTCAAACAGGATAAGGTACTGATCAGCACCAGCAGCATTGGGAATTGTATATTCAGCACCATGGTCTTTTCTACCTACACAAGATTTGTCATATTTTCATCTCATGATTAACATTTTTTGTTGAAAGGTATCAGAAATGGCTGTTTCAGAATTGCCAGGTAACCCAAATGCAGTATGGACTGTCAAGAAAACTTCTGCAGGTAATAAGTTCTAAACAACTCATTTTTTACATAGGATTATTTGCATGATTTTCTGCCCTTTTTGGTCCCCATTTGGTTTGAAGCATGTAGAAATGATGACATATCTTAGGACACCGCTGAATCAAACAATGATTAGCAATAGTTATCAACACTGATCAACATGCTTTACATGTGTGTTTCTTTTGTACTATTATCTTAATTCCTTTCCCTAAGATCTGGAGAAAATGTGCATATTTCCACTGTGAATTAGCTTAATGATCACAATTGCTTTTAACTCAGAACAGTAAAGTGCTGCTTATTGGAGAGAAGAGAAATTTCACATGAAAGCCACAAAGTCTTTAGAATATTTCTGATGCGTATTTAGTGGTTGAATTTATTTCCACTCATGCAATATGTACCAAGTTCCAGTGTATCTATTTTGCAGATGATTTTGATGCCTATATTGTGGTATCCTTCGTTAATGCCACTTTGGTATTGAGTATTGGAGAGACAGTTGAAGAAGTAACAGACAGTGGATTTTTAGGAACAACGCCAACTCTAACCTGTTCATTGCTTGGAGAAGATGCTTTATTGCAGGTAGGGCAGAAATTTGCTGGTCTGCATTGATGAAGGTTAACACAACTTTATATACTGTTATTAAATGGAGTCACTCAAACTATGGTCATTGTCTAAGTCTTTCCACTGTCAGCTCTGCATACTTATGATCATTCACATTTATGGTTGTTTGCCCATGCAGCTACACAGTCTCCATATGGTGAGATAAGCTAATCTCAGTCACAGATGCCTGATCAGGCACCTCACATATATGCTTTGGAAGTGACACATAACCAGGGGTCCCAGTCCCTGAGTGGCATGCATAGTATGCTTTACTTCTGCTTTAGATAAGTGTTAATCTTTCTGGTTTATTTTGCAAGATAAATCGATCAATCAATCAATCAATCAATCAATCAAACAGGATATGTGCAGCATATGCATTGAAAGGATGAACCATTATATAGATGAGTATCAGTGATTTCTCGTACAGGATAAGGTACTGATCAATGCACTTATTGAATTGATGCAGCATGATTGAAATGATCGAATTGTATATAGCATTGACTTGAAAGGTATTAGTGTGTTAAAACGTCCTTTTTTTGTTTATTTGTTGTTTGTTTTTCATCTGCACTATTAGTATCCAATTTATAGCAAGAAGATGATTTATTTGGCTTTTCTCAATTTATTGAATTTGAATTCTTGATTGTCAGCTCATGACACTCTCAGTGATCCAGCTTTTAACAGTGTCATGTGAATTTCTTATTGAAACCTAGTAGGTGTTTCCAAATTCCCTTGCAACCTATGATATCAATCTTTCAGTTTCATGCAAGAAGACTTTTGTCGTTATTTGTAGATCTATCCAGATGGAATAAGACATATCCGTTCAGATAAGAGGGTCAATGAATGGAAGACTCCTGGAAAGAAAAGTATCATTAAATGTGCTGTAAATGAAAGACAAGTAAGTATATAGATTATTTCCAACAAAAACCATCTTGCTATTGGTTACCTGAAGTGCTCCTCAAGAAATAACAGCTTATTTTAACAAATGGGAATTTAAAATAATTTATTCAACATTTTTGTGTGCTGAAATGATGACAAACTTTGGAGACCTTATGACTTCCATGATTAGAAACCACTGCTACTTCTGATCAGCACACAAAATCCATTAAGTTATCATTAAAATAGATTTTCAGTCAATGGAATATGCCAGGGACCGTAATGTGCGTTCCAAGTTGATTGCAAGTTGGTCACTATGGTCTATGACAAAGATGAGAGAAACATTTGTTCTGTCAAAATTCTTATAGTTATCACACAGGATTAATACTTTGATACTGCATTCCTTTTTCAGATCGTGATTGCTTTGACTGGAAATGAACTGGTCTATTTTGAACTTGATCAGGTAGGTTTTTCAAATACTTTTTTGGAAAAATCCAAAGCATAGGAAAGGTTTCAACACATTCAATTGTACCAAAAGACAAAATGCATTGAAACATCCTTCTTTTAAAATAAATTTTGATCTTTAGATGTTGCATAATTCTCAGGTTTACTTTTACATGCAATTAAGATACACCATGTAGCGACCTGAAGCAACTTTGTGAAGCATTTTACAAACTTGATGCCAAAAAAGGATTCCAGGACAAATATATGGACTATGCTGTATCATTGTGTGACAAACTGAAGGTGCCAGATAGAATATGTTTGCTGCTTCAAATCATCAGTTCATGGCAGTAAAATCATCAGATGATGTTGGTAGAATCTGCTATTCTGAACTTAACATTGTATACTATTGTTCTATAAATTTAGATTAGGCAGTGAAAGTTATTGCCATTTATGTTCTTGCAGTCTCTGATTGTATATAAAGTGTTTGATTTTCTACAGTATGTTGATTTATCCTTGATTATCTAATGTATCAAACAATAAACTTAATCATCAGGCAGGGCAGTTGAATGAATACACAGAGCGTAAAGAAATGTCTGCAGATGTTGTTTGTATGGGACTTGGGCCAGTTCCGGCTGGAGAACAAAGATGCAGATTTTTAGCAGTTGGTTTGAGTGATGATACTGTCAGAATCATTTCTTTGGATCCTAATGTAGGTATCTTCTACAGCATTGGTAAAAAGGACTATCCAATATGTCGTTTATATGGTATATTTGTAAATGCTTATTTGAAGCATCCAGATTCCTGCAACAAAAAATGTTCAATTATTCAGTTAATGCCTTTTCTCAAGCATTAATTCATTCCTTACAGAAACTTTTTCTGTGTGAGGGATCTCATCACATGAAAGAGTGTTGATTATTGTCTCTTAGCCGCTAGTTTTAAAAGATTTTAGTTATAAGCCAATCTTTTATATCAACGGCGCACACAATGGTTTGGTAACCAAAGGAGTGATGGTTATTCTATGTTCAGGTTTTATTATGATTGAAACCTTTATCAAAATCATAGCAAATTCACAAGAGATTTTTAATGAGATTAATCATACTGGTAATCTCCGATGCAAATCACTCATTTTTCTTATGCGACTTTTACCTTGAATAGCCACCTCTGCAGAAATTATCCCAAAACTCTTTGAAGTTGTCAAAGTATATATTATTTATCTTACGAAATATCCCTATGTTGTATTAATTTTGAGTTTCATATCACTTCATTCTCAATCATGCGATGAAATATGATTTGATAGATATATTGTATTTATTCATAATTTGATTTGTTTAGCTTTCTTCATGATGGCTCTCTTTAATCCTAATGAAACCTGTCCTTTTTTGAATAGCACTGATCTTGAATTGCAAACTAGATATTAAAAATTGATTATTTTTTTGCAGGATTGTCTGCAGCCCTTGAGCATGCAAGCTTTACCCTCAACTGCAGAATCTCTTTGTATTATTGAAATGGGTGGGGCTGAAGCGGGAGACAAAGTTGTTGGAGGAGGACTCTTCTTGAATATTGGATTAAATGTAGGTTCATTTTATAAAAACCCTGCTGTTTGTTTGGACATCGTTGTTCGGCTGGTTATGCCCACAGACAAATTGAAACTGACTTTGTTTTGAGTTGGTCTCCCTTAAAAAGGTGAAATGTTAAAAGATATTCTAATTTTCAATAGGTGTTTACTAAAATCGTTCTGCACTAAAGATAAAATTCACATTCCAAAATTAGTTTCAATGTTATATTCCCCAATAAAGTTATGTTTTATATATATATATATATATATATATATATATATATATATATATATATATATATATATATATATATATATATATATATATATATATATATATATATATTGTTGCTCCAGAGGTTCAGTTCTGCACTCTTTAGATTCTAACTTACGTTATTCAGATTTAGAGGTAAATACCGGGTGAGGGTAAATAACACACCCACCGTTCGAAACAATGATGCTTCCTGAATATTAAAGCAATGATATTGAAAACTTTTCTCTTTTTCCCCGATATGTCCAAAATGGGAGATTTTCTGCAGAAAGCCCCTTTCGAAAACCTGTAAGAACAAGTGAAAACAAAAAGCAAGATTTCCCCTGTTCTCCTTCCTAGCAATGATGACACTTTGATTTGTTCATGTATTTCGTCCTCACGGGCGAATTGAATCCCCCTGAATAAGTTATTCATACTGCGGAGAAGACTTTTCAGTCCCCTAAGAGGACAGCACGTGCTAAAGCGTACTGAAGTCATCGCTGTCAGGGAAACATATCAGGGAAGCTTGCTCGTAATTTTGGGGCGTTTTTAAGGTTTGTCGAAAGGGCATTATTTAGAAATTCCCTTGTAAATCAGAATGGGGTGAACGATTTCAGGCAGAGAAAATTCTAAAAATAATTTGAACTTGTTAGCTATACAATCAGATGTTGCAAAATATCATTGCTTATACACTCATAGAGAATCACATTTGAAACACCGAGCCTTTTATTTGACTCACCCGGTAGTTACAAGTTAATTTCAGATTCTGAGCTGTTAGGAATTTCGCAGGTTATAAGTAGAAATATGAAGCAAACAATTTTTAAACTTCTTAATGTTTTTGTTTAGTTTTCTCAGTGAATATCCTAGTTTCTCCTTGAATGGTGACATGAAAAAGTAATTGGTTGATTGATAAATGTACAACAGCAGTGCTTTATCATCAAATGTGTTGACATGATGACAAACTTTGGAGACCTTCTGAAATGCATGATTATTCAAACTGCTCACTGATCAGCACGTTTTTGTCCACTTTGTTTTATTTTTCCGTTTGTTTCAATACATTTGTTAAACTGTTCTTGTTTTGCTTTGTTTCAGAATGGTGTCCTCTTGAGAACCGTTTTGGATTCGGTTACTGGAGATTTATCAGACACGAGGACAAGGTAATATATTTTGAAGTTAATCTTTGGAAGTCGGCTATTGGCTATTTAGATCTCCTATTATACCCTATATTTATCCTTTAGAATTTGACTTGGAACTTTTTGCTGATCTCTTTGTTTTGAGACATTTACCGTAAGTAATTTTCCTAAGCCTTAACTTCAACCTCGAGAAATATGCTCAAAAGATTGACCTGAAGGATGACAGAACTCGGAGAAATGGCAATCGTTCATTTGAATGGTGATTCCCATCTTCCCTGTGTCATGGCACGTGTCAGCGCTAAATCTAAATCTATATACCATATTCATATGTTACAGCTATTCTGCCTATTTTGTGTAAAAGATTTACCACCAACAAAAGTTAACATATAGATACTATACTATATTGTGACTGATATCACCTTTGCACTTCTTCATAGATACTTGGGATCAAGGCCTGTGAAACTTTTCAGCGTGCGAACTTATGGATCAAGCTCGGTGGGTGTTTGTGATCATTTTAGGACACACACAGCGTAATTTTTCTGCACTATGAGTTTGACAGTCTGAAGCACTTAAATTTTTAATCTATTTAGCTATACTGTGCTGCAAAGTATGGAACTTTTCAAGGATAGAAAAGATTGATAAAACGTTGCCTAATTTGTGTAGTCATTGAAAAGAGATAGGAGTATGCAGTTTTGCATATAGTTTCTCATTCTTTCTCTTTTCAAAGCAGCTTTCCAAAATGTTGACATTTCTGCATGCTATTTTTACTAAATTTTAGGTATTGGCAATGTCGAGCAGAACATGGTTGAGTTACACTTATCAGTCAAGGTTTCATTTGACCCCATTGTCATATGAGATGTTAGAATATGCTGCTGGTTTCATGTCAGAACAATGTCCAGAGGGAATCGTAGCGATTGCATCAAATACTCTGAGGTTTGATTGATTAATTCTGATCCCGTATGGTGTTGGACATCTTAGCGCATCATTCTAATGTCATGGAAACGATCTTAAAGGGAAAATACTTGAGCCGGTTTCTTATTGGAGGTCAGGGTGATCATTCTGTTGATTTGCAAAGATTTCCATGTAGAGAGGATGGATGGTCATTTACACTGTTTTAGCCTAACGCTAGTGAAACTGTCGTGCACAAGAATAGAGAAGTTGTCATATCAAGTCCAGGCCAAATTTTCATAACAATTCCAACCTAATGTAGGCAATCCTAAGGAACCTAAGAAAGCAAATGTCAATTTAGCATGGGCTGCTGAGAAACAAAGCAAAATGCAGCATATGGGATGCATAAATCAAGATACAAGGAAATAACCTACAAAAATGTTTTGATGATGTACATACATGATTAGGCAGGTAGAAGTGAATTGCATTGAACCATTGATTGGAAACTGCATAGATTGTCGTTACATGGCTAACATTGGACAGGGTACGTGCAATTACGAGCAACAATACAGATATCTTATGTTGCGTATTTTAATGAGATTCTATCGAAGTTGTGAAAGATAATTCAATGATGAAATCATATGGATCAGAAAACTCCATGCTGATTATTATTAGCTCTATCTGAGAATTTCATCGTTCACATACTCTCGTATGCAGCAGCGCGTGGTTTGTAGAAAGGACTTTTTCGTCATATCATGAGCTTAAGAGTTTGTTGGAAAGAAATAGGGATCACAGAATTTTTTTCTAGGATTCTGGCATTAGAGAAACTGGGTGCAGTTTTCAATCAAGTGAGCACCCCTTTGAAGTATACACCAAGGAAATTTGCAATTGATCCAGCGAGTAACTCATTGATTGTTATTGAAACTGATCATAATGCATTGACAGAAACAGCCAAGCAAGACAGAAAACAAAAGATTGCTGAGGTAAAATGTTTGATCTTCTTAATCTCCTTCTCCTCCTTTGGTTGAAGTTGTAACGAAACAGATTTTAGTATTTATTTGGCTTTTATTTATTGATTCCAATGTTTCAGCGAGTTCAGTCGTGGCTATTCTTCTGTTTGTCGTATAGAGTTCGTTGTAAGAAATTCCTACAAGCAAACCTTAGTTTTTTTAACCTTTGTATTATTTCCTTTTTTGATTAAAATATTTTTGTTTTGTGTAAATTATCTTATTGCTTTTCTATAAAAAGGTTTGTATGATGTAATTTTGAAAAATCAATGGACTTGATCTTTTATTTGTATCTGGTATTACAGAGGTTTTGAACTGAACAGCCAGCAAAATCTTATCAAAAATTGTCCTTGTTCTTGGCGTTGTTGTTTGCAAGTTGTGAATGGTTTCAATGATGAAGACTTTTAAACCCAGAATGTACCATGTTGGGGTTTATATTAGCTCTATCTGAGAAACGTTCCGTTCATATTACTTGCATTTAGTTCAATGCTTTATTGGGTAACTTTCTTTCATCAATAGAGGTGCCATCACCAAACTGTAAAAAATTCTGTAAACTTGCACGTGCTACCAGTCATCCATTTTCATTTTGTTGGTTGCATCCAAGCCACCACAAACAGTGGCCTTCAACAGTTGACTTATATTCGAGCATTCGTAGAAGATATGAGTGTTTGGTTTGTTCCGTCGTGAATTTCTTCTCGTTTCTATTGGTTCTCACTCATTCATTTATCTTCAGAAGAGTGCTTTCCTACAAAAAAATATGGAAATCCTGTGTGATATTCCCTTTGAAAAAACTGCAGAAATCATCGTTTTGTTTACAGCTTAGCGATGGAACCCCTTTAAAAGTATAAGCAAAACAAAAATGAGAAATATTGATTTTGGTAGGAAATGGTAGAAGCATGTGGTGATGACGCAGATGCCCGCGAAGCAGAAGCTCAAGTAGCTGCTAATTTTTTGAATCAAGAATTCCCTGAAACTCAGTTTGGTGCACCGAAAGCTGGATATGCTAAATGGGCCTCAGTTATTAGAGTTATTAACCCAATGAAGGTAAAAAATATTTCTAAATGTTTAGAATTTTCCCCTAATATTTTGAAATGCTTCACAATCTTTAAGAGTTAAAAGATGTTTTATGATATAGCATATTCATACTCTTCTTCGTCCCTATTGAAAAGCGAGTCATTGAATACTTTTTTGTTGAACCCAGATACAGTTGAATTCCGTCATAAACCGCCTGTTCCGTTTATTAGGACACAGCGTCGTTATCAGAAATGGACAAAATGATAGAAGAAAGTCTAGTACAATAAACTTTGTTTTATAATATAGTTGGTTTGATATACAAGTCCCATGGGCCCTTGAAGCAAATTCTGTTGGTTGTCGCGTCCTGTCAGGAGTTAAAATTAAAATTATGCAACCCAAGAGCTTTAAGCCTTCCTCATTGGGTAAAGTATGACTGTCGCTAATGAATTCTTAATCATTGACACAGTTGTTCTTGGGTTATTTCTTAGCTTTGTTTCTGATTCGATATGACATGTCTGGCCGAGTCTGTCAAGTTACGTGATGACGGTATTATACTGGATTGGCATTTTTTCTGTCTAAAATACTTCAATGATTGAAAAGAGAGGTACTAATATCTACTGCATTACATAAGATTTGTTTGAAGTTACTTTGAAATTCATTTAAAATGGATGAGACACGGCCGCTCTTTTGAAACAGCGATCGGAAAGGACATCAAAGACAAGAATGATAAAAGCAGCAAACTCCTCGGAATCAGAACTTATTGTTATGGATATGGCTTAAAAAGCTGACCCTTTGATCTGATAGATAAGCCTCGAAGATGTCAATTGTTTGGAAGCGAAGACAGTTAAACACGGTTTTTGGTTTGTAATTTGTGAAGTTTTTCCATAGTGTGTAGGAACCGCCTGACATTCCTATTAATAATTGACGACTGTCGATCGTTGAAATTTGCGTCGCAAAACTTTGATTATGAGATTTCTGCTTGAATTTCTCAATGTGAATTGATCCGTATCATGGACCGTTTGGAAATCCATATCAATTCATTGATTATGCAGATGAAATTTGAATAATTAGACTGTTCTTGATTTGTTAATTGAAACAATTACCAAACAATTTAGTTCAAATAAAATATTGTTTCTTTGAGTCTGTAGTTTGTTTCTTATTAATGGCGCCACATTTTTTTGCAGTAATTTCGTAATAATTTGACACCTGTGGGAAGGTTTCAAAGATATTTTGGTGTCTAAGATGGTTTGTAGAGTCATTAAACCCCAAGTAAAGCTGGCATTTAAAATTTGGTCTGATCTTCCCAAAAGAAATTTCATTGTCCCGAGCCAATCAAGAGGAACAGTGATTGGGAAATTAGATGAAACCAAGACGTGGAGCTGTTCTTTGCTTTACTTTGTCAAACGGCAGAGCTCCTTGCTTCGATATTTCTGTGCCTACAGTTTCCGTCTGTTTATTGAATTAATCTTATTACTGTTATTTAGTAGTTTATTGCGTTTTTCTAATTCGTTTTTATTGTATAGTTTTGTTACATTTTTAAAGTGTAATTTTAGAACCTTGAAACGAAGAACTTTTTGCTGTTCTTTAACGGAACAGATTTATAGCGAGATGATTCGGACTTGTCTCATGTGAATACAAAGAAATAAATCGCCATTCTTCGAGATCCAAGATCGTAAATTATAAGTTGGAAATTATGCCTAGCATTGGATCGAATAATATCTTCTGATTAACTTTTTTCATGAACAATGGCTCGCGTTTCACCCCAGCAGTTGAAATATCTGTCCTTTTTATAATGGTACCTTCAGTTTGGCATGCATGCGATATAATGTATGTTTTGCTTCAATAGATACCAATATGAATATTTGCCTGAGAAAAATGGCAGATGCCTCTCTAATCTGTTGTTTGGTTTTGCAAATTACAGAACAAACATTTTTAGCGATCAAGTTTTTTTATTTAAAGTAAGAAACATTTTCGTGATGTAGTGAGTGTTTGATTGGCAGGGAGAAACATCGGAAGTGATTGAACTGGAGCAGGATGAAGCAGCATTTAGGTACCTCAACTTAAGTACATTCTTTTCCAGTCCGCATGATGATTCACCTCAGTTGAATTCTGTTTCAACTGGCTCATTGACAATTGAACTTGAATAAATTAAGATCGAAAATTACAAGCGACGATACAACCCCTCAAAGTTTCAGAAGTGGACTGAAATTAAGTTTTGATACCGATTGACCTCCGAAGTATATACAAGAAAGAAGTGGTTGGTGGATATGAGGAGTGAAATGATATACTCAGCGGCGGACACTTGGGGGTAAGGAGGTGCAGTGCCCCCCCCCCGCCTCACTGTAAATCGAGCGTCGTGGGGACTAGATGACTGAAGGATAAATATGCCAGAGGGAAACATTTCAGCCTTCGATCTCACTTCGCAGCCATTCGTAATATTGATTTTAATTCTATTTTTCCGCCATTTTGCATAATTTATCATGGCTTTGATCATTCTGGCAACTTGATTATAGAGTCCTTTGCAATCTGAGATGTCGCCTTGATGTCAGAGAGAAAGTCAGTCATGCTCCTTTTTGTCTCCTCGTAGTGTTGCTGCGGTTGAATTTGCAGCACGTCCTGGAGAGACATACATAATAGTTGGATCGGCAAATGGCATGGTATTAAACCCACATACTTGTAATCAAGGTTATTTACACACATACAAAAGAATGGAAGATGAGTTTGGTAATACAAAACTTGAACTTCTCCACAAGGTAAATTGATATGAAGTTTAGTTCTGGATAGTAGGAATAAAAAGATTTCTTCTGGACGAGTCAGAGAAAAAGGAGGGGTGTTGAACAAGCCATAGGTGAGTTGCAATAAATCAGATCACGTTTGCTGAAACTTTATATTGCAGAATAGAGATCAAGTTAGATGTAGAAAATTTGTGATTTTTTATTTAGTTAGTTTGGCGAAAAGATAAAATGTTTCACCTTTGCAATCTTACACAGTTCATGCCTTGTGTTGATCTTGTGTTCTAATGCAATGCAAATCCAATGTTTTTTGCATCAAAGGTAAAGTTTTTTTGCAATCAATCCTTAAAGAAACAAATTTACGCAGTAAATTGCATCCGCAAAATTGGCAGCTATTCCAATTTTTTCTTATTGACCTTATGTGTGACAATGAAAGACAAGTGATATCTCACTGTATGATTGCGTCTCAAGGTGGTTGTTGCTACCGCTAGATATGACATTGAAACTACGTGGATCTTTCCTGATCATTCTTTTCAATTCATTCCGATCTTTACCTCTTGTTGAAACAGCTGTGAAGCGCAGATGCAATTGCAAAGCCCAAATATCTTGTTTGTCAATTAACACAGAGATCAAGCTATGATATTATGACATCGTTATCTTTTTAGCTTCATAGTTTCAAGTGATTCGTTGCATTTGTTTATTCATTGCATTGGTCTATGAAGATAGCCTTCTGTCAGACTTTCTGATTAATGTTTCATTTAAATTGTTTACCTTTTTGTAGACTCCAGTTGATGATGTGCCTGGCGCAATCTGCTCATTTCAAGTGAGTGTGCCATATTGATCAATTTTGATTTCGAATCATCTTTAAAGGCCCGCATTTAAGCAGTACCATTTGTGGCCACTGAGTTGTTCTAATACTCCATTAAAAGTTTTACAAACACGTTACTAATTACAATAACTACAAACTACTATACAATATTACTGAGACGATTTCTACCCTGCAGCCATTCTAAAAGTAATTAAAAGTGACATCAAACTACATATAACTAGTAGGAAAAGGAATCATTGAATACAAACGGTAAATGAAGGTACGAGCGAGGTAGCTTGCAACCAAATACAGTAACTGAACTTGGCCAAAGAGTCAACTTGCTTATGATTTTTAATGACTTATTTGGTTTTTAGGGAAGGCTACTTGTCAGCATTGGTCGTATCATCAGAATTTATGATATTGGAAAAAAGAAACTTCTAAGAAAGTGTGAAAACAAGGTATGAATTTCCTTTTGTCTCATTCAATACAAGATTGGTTCCGTGAAACTTACCTTGCCCTCTCCCCTCGAATAAAGTATCTTTTTAGTTGTTGTTAGAAATGCCTCTTCGTCTTACTAATGCAGTAAATATATCTTTATGATAGCCGGCCAGTCTTCTTTTAACTTTTCTATTGCTGATTGATACAACTCGGCCTCTGTTCACCATTTGCGTAATGATAAGATGTCTGCTGTTTGTGAAGAAAGAAAATTAGTACAGTAAATGCTCAGAAAACTGAGCCTTTGATACTTTACTGTGTCAATTGTTGTTTGTTTTGGGTCCCCCCCATCTAATGTGGGTTTTTCTTTCTTGCAGAGAATCCCAAATTTCATCATTAACATAACAGTGAATGGAAATCGGATCGTGGTTCATGACATTCAAGAATCATTTCATTTTCTGCGATATAATCCCAAAGATAATAATCTTGTAATTTTTGCAGATGACATCAATCCCAGGTAGTTGCTCTTTTCGCTTTCTCTAGATTTAGCAAAGTTTCGTCAGGATGAACAGTATCCGGAAATTTAAATGTTGATTCTTCATTTAAGTTATTTTGCTGAGATGCTAAGCTATGGTTCACTCTATATGTACGAACATTTTACCATATGGCTCACGATGTAACTCCCCACGGATTGTAAAAGTATCAAGAAGATTTATGAGTTTAATTTAGAATGCAAATCTTTTCAAATGAAAATCTTCGTGTTTGTTAAAGAGGATGTACAAATTACTCCAGAAATTCACGAATTCTCTCCCGGTTACAGGCAAATAGCTGCAGATAATTTGCAAATGAGCATGTTTTCTGTATGTTTAAATGCCGTAGATTTACCCCGTGCAATCAGATTTTTATGTCATCAATAATTTTAGAGATATAGCTCGATTCTGGACCACAAGTCTCAGATGTTGAAATGTTTTTAATCTAAACACAAGAAGGCCCACTGCAAGCTGAATAGATTCAAAACGAGTTCATTCGAGATGAATTTCGAAAAATTGAATTCGTGGCATTGGCTAGCTGATATTTATCTCGTTTCTAAAATTTCGCGTAGCCTCTTTTTAAGTCGAGAAGAGGAGTTTCTGCGTTGCGAGTAGAAACCCATTCGAGTAGGAAATCAAAACATTTCCATGTCTGTTGCATGTTCACAAAATTGAAATAATTGAATTGATGAACATTGGGAAGTAAGACAGTCGGTCATTACCGATAGACAACGAAGATGAATTGATGAGCCGAAGAGTGCTCCATTCAGGTACATTACCCTTATAAAACACCTCACAAATAGATATTCAATATCTAGTAAAACATCTATAGCAAACAAGGTGATTTATAATCATTTCTTACTTATTCTTCAGATGGCTCACTTGTGGTTGTGCTTTGGATTATGACACATACGCTGGTGCTGACAAATTTGGCAATATTTTCATAGTACGTGTCTTTATTGCACTTTTGCCACTTTTACTTCCATTGATTCAAATCTGAAAGAAATACTTCATTGCCAAAACACATAGAGAGCTCCTTAAGACTGATTTGATATTGCTACTTAAAACATGATTAAATATGCAGAGATTTTGACTAGCACTGTGTCACCACAGATAACTAAGTTGTAGAATCAAATTATTGTAGAACGGACTGTTAAAAATTAAGAAAGATTGTTCTAAACTGCTCACACTTGCCTAACGTTGAAGTTAACAAGTTGGAGTTTTACAACGTATTTATTTCCCATTGAGACCATGTGTTTAAGTTGTGAATTTGATTTACAGCAGAGAAATTCGAAGTTGTTGTTGTAACAGACGATTTTTCATTAGCATCGTAGCACTTACTTTTTTATTGCCACCATTGCTAGCAGGAGCTATTGCATTATATATATTGGGTATTTCCTGCAAGTCTCACATTAGCAACCGATGCAGTGTAGATTTATGAATTGTTGATTGTGCAGTGGTCAATCGATAGAAAAGAAAAATGCATGATTTTGTGATTGATCAATTTCTTGTTTCAGATTCGCCTTCCACAAGATGCTAGAGATGATGTAGAAGAAGATCCAACAGGGGTTAAAGCATTATGGGATAGAGGACTTCTTAATGGTGCATCACAAAAGGTAATCAGTCTCGTCATTTATTGGATTGATCCGTGAATTCATTCATAGTCTTTTCCACTAACGAATTTATTGATTGATCGATCGATTGATTGATTGATCGATTGATTGATTGATCGATTGATTGATTGACTGATTGATCGATTGATCGATCGATTGATTGATTGATTAAGCAGTTGTACAATGTATTTTGTTCACTAAGATATTGTCGCTGTTCTTCAAAAGAATCGAGCGTTGTTTTATGCATTTTTATACGAGACGTTCGATCGAGTGGCATTAGAGCTTTTATCACCATTGTGCACGTTCGAAAATTCTTCAAATTACATCAAAACATCGTTCGATTCAGATTCTTGCTTAGAATAGCTAAAAGATCTTTTATTTTAACCTTACTGATACCAGGCTTACCTTTATATATTGTACAAAGCCATACATGATATCTGTTGATTTCGCATATGGTTGATGAATCCCAAATGATGTTTTTTCAAACCTACATTGTCTGAAACCTGTGATTATAATGACTTCTGATGGGATTTAGCAGTCATTTTGTTTCAGAGTGCAACCATTACAGATGATAATAATTTCAGTCTCGAAATTGATGTCAGTCACATGGCAATGCTTGGCAATAGTAGTAAATGAAAAGTTTGCACGAGTTATTTTGCGTTATATATATTATCTATGTTGATATGTACCTAATTTGAGAGGGCATTTGGTTATTCTCAAAGATGCTTGTATTTGTCAAGCTCCAAGACATTATATGTTCTGGAAACCATGTCTAACGATCTCATTAATGGATCCACATTATCATTGCAAAATGCAACTGCTGATAATGCTCGCACTCATCTTTATTGCAGACCTTTCATGACAAAGCATTTCATCGTTATAGGTTGAAACCCTGGCTACCTATCATATTGGTGAATCTATATTATCTCTGCAAAAAGCAACATTGATACCTGGTGGATCTGAATCTTTGGTATACACAACTCTTGCTGGAGGTATTGGCATGCTTGTTCCTTTCACTTCACGTGAGGTTAGCTATTCACCAATTGCAAAATTTCTTGTATTTTTTAGAATTAATTAAGAGCCCTGATTTAGTTCAGGGTCTGACCTTTGTCTATTATTATTTGATGGAAATTATGTCCATGTTTTACCAATAATGTTGCAGCGGAAGTCGGCAAATAGACTTTGGGAATTTGTAGCCGTAATTTTTGTGTTAAAGTAGTGGACTATTCTGTTTCTTTGATAAATTAATGGCTACTTGGGAAATACGTAATTCTCCCCATTGTGGCAGCCATCGTTCGTGCAATTCTTTGACTAGCTAATTTGATAAGTATGTCAAACGATTAGAAATAATCTTATGATGATTTATTGAAGATGTTGTTGTAAATGCCTCAAACCACGTTTACACTGTAATGTTAAAATTTGATCCGTTACAAAGTTACTGTGGTTCAAAATTGTGGAATAGTGTAAACGTGAGGTTGATTTGATACACTAAAGTTACTGATCCAAAGTTATAATGTGTTTGGCGTGTAAGATTAATCTCATAAAGTGATATTAATTTCCAGCGCAGTTCGTTTATTTGTCAATTATATAATTGATTCATTTGTCTATTTTAGGATATTGATTTCTTCCAACACCTTGAAATGCATATGAGACAAGAATATCAACCATTATGTGGACGAGACCATTTGTGGTTCAGATCGAGTTACTTTCCCGTCAAGGTGACTCCCTCGCTATTCTTAATTACATTTTTCCTTATTCAAAGCTTTTTCCATGAAGACCCATTGTCAATCAAGATCCTTAGTTCGTGGAATAAAAAGCCAGACAAAGAGAACCTAGGTCAGAAACGACTGTCGTGTAACACAAAAATCAACTTTGGTGCCACTGACGATCATTGAAAGTAGTGGTTGTTTGATCGAATTGACAGTTTTATGCCGGCCTGCTCTCGCATTGATTTGTTCGTTAATCCACCAACATGTTTAGTTGAATTATTTATGGCATAACGTTGTCTCCTGTCCATCATTTTCTCATATTTCATGCAGAGCAAGGTCACTATTCATGAGACAATGACCATATGAATGTTGTTCTTCCGTACTCAAGATTTTTGATCTTTAATTGACTGCAAGAGTGCTCTATATTGTTGTTAGGGAGTAAAAAAATGTATGGCGACTTGAGAATCGTGTCACAATTCTTTTAAATTCTTGTTACATTTACATGCGAGCCTTTTTTGTAACAAAACAGGACGCACATGTAAAGGATATCATTATCATTTTTAAAGCTCCGTGGAACTCGCATTCTTTTAATGTCTCAAAACACGACTGCTAATTCTCATCGTAACTGGAAAGAAGTTCACAAACGGAAAGAGGATGCGTTCCATTTATTAATGCAACAGCCATCAACCACGAACCATGAAAAAATACCTTTTTTTAGAACGTCACTGATGGTGATTTATGTGAGCAATTCAATTCAATGGAATACACGAAAAGAAAAAATATTGCAGAGGAACTTGATCGCACTCCTGCTGAGGTATGACATTATTGTTTCTTTTTTAAAAATGTTTTCCTCTCCGTGTTCCTTTTCCCTGGAAAGGCATTTTTTGGCTTTATACAGCTAAGATTGTGACATATTTTTTATTATGTGCTGAGTTGATTCTTTAATGCTGGAATACAGTGATGGTGCTATGAAAGATCTCTGAATGTGTGTGTTGTTGAATGAAGTTACTTGGAAACTTTTCAGTGGAGCATTTGTTCAATAGTTTCATTCCTTCGAGTTTGAAAGAATGTTCATTTGTGTGTCTTAAGAGCAAAAATTAGAAGCTCTCATATTCGCTAAAGAGCTAAAAGATTTTACTATTTTACGTTTGCAGTGCAAAATGGTAAAATATGTGGAGATTGCTGAATTCGTTAAAATGTAGAGTGCAAAAAATAATGTAACAGATCAATAGAGTATCAATTGGCATTAGCGCCGTCAGTTATCGTGAAGTTATAACCTGAAATATTGACTACTTTGTCATAATTCGTGATTTTATTTTTCAGGTTTCAAAGAAGCTTGAAGATATCCGAACAAGGTTTGCATTCTAAACGAAGTTTCACTTTTCCGCGAAGAAATAGGATGATAACATAGAACATTGCTGGTTTTATCAACGTGACTGATGTCCTTTCTTTGGATGGCTTTGGAAACACCCTGAATGCTCAGTCTTATGGGGTAGAAGATTACAGGTAAAACAAACTGTACGGTTTGAGAACTGGCGCCTGAGGGTTTTAGATGAAAAACCTCCATTAGAAATGAATTGATCATTGCAAACAGAATGTCGTTTTATCCTGCAAGACAGCTCATATATCATGGACGTTTTTGTAACATAGTAGTCGTAACGTTAACTATTATCTATTTAGGATTTGACTTTAAGGCAAAGGTGAAGAAAGTGTTGAAGGATGAATCCAAGTTGGATCCTCATGTTGTATTTCATCCATTGATGTCCTCAGTTTGACTATCTCAATGGATAGTTAAAGTTTTGATAGGTCCAATGCACATAGTATGGTACAGCCAGCCGGGTTCAAATTTGTCTGAGATCGTTTGGATCTTAAGTCTTATTCATCAATATCATTTGAAAATCCTTCAAGGTGCGTTAGTTTGTGTTACGGAACAGCAGAGTGGCGAGTAAAATGGTCCTTTTCATATATTGAAGAGAGCATGAAATTTCAGCCTCAGACATTGCTTTTTTGTGGTTGCTCAAACCTATCATCACATCATCTATTAATCTATTAATAAGAAAACCGTTCAATCGAGTTGAGTTGGAGTCTTTAGGTTGTTGGTTTGTTCACTTACAAAGACATTTGCCATCAATTTTTCTCCTAACTTACGTCAGTCAGTAAGATTTGAATATGAAGTTTGCAAAATGGAATAGTTACCAGTTGACAATGATACTGATGACCAAAAAACAGAAAGCACATTCAGTTTATCGAGAATCTATCCAGTTGCCCGCAACTGGAAAATTTTGCTTTTGATATTCAAGCCGATTGCAATTAGCGGATACTTTTTATCTTTGATATCATCCTGTCATGTTATTGTCTGTACCTATCATATCATTTCGGCCTTCAATTCTGTGAGCCGCGCAAATTTTGAGTCCAGTTCTGTTGTTCAGAACATCCTCTCAGGAACTGACCATGCTTTGTTGTGAATAGTATAAAGTCATGTGTAGTGAAGTGAAGGTGTTATGAGGGCGGCACAGTGATGTCGTAGGTTGCAGTGAGAACAGTTATGTGGACAGGGTTCGATCCCAGGAAGAGCCCAGTCTCTTGAGCGTCATGACTAATAGTCATGGACTGAATTAGGTTTTCTGCGGTCCCAGCACCGCCATTACTTCACCTCGATGTGTTGGATCGAGTTGCAGATGTGTTGGATCGACATCCGTTGGACTTCTTGACCACTTTTCTCCGCAGTGTCCAGCCAAGGAGTCTGTAACATCCTATTATCTTAACTGATGTTTTGGAAATAGATTTTGAACGCGCGACATGTTTCCTTCCACTCTATATATGCAAACAAGAAGGATAGAAGATTTCACGCCCATTTTTCAAATTCCTGATCCTGAAAAGCAAAGTGTGGTATATTATTGCACAATAATGGAACCATCCCGTCAGAAACCACAAATGTAAGGATGGGCCAAGATCAAACATTCGATAATGCGATTAAATCTTTACTGTTTCGAAATTGTCCAAAGTCCCCAAACTTATAAAGCAGTATCGCTTTATTTCCATATCTGGCAGATTATTATTCAAAAGTGCCTACTTATCAATTCTAATTCTTTATTAACTTTGTATTTCATTATCTGCTCTGTTTTTATCGCAGCCAATTTGTCTCTTAATTCTTAACACAATACCCAGGTAACAGTTTAAACTTTAAGTATTGAACTGTGAACAGGAAAATAACCGTAAAGCTTGTTGGAAAATCGGAAAGGGCAAGGAGAAAAATCGGCGACTGAATAAAGAATTTAAAGAAAGCATACTGTTTATCATTTTTGTTAAAGAAGGCGTATTGGAAATATTAGTCTGAAAGCCTAGCTTGGTTCTACTATTCGGCTTGGTTCTACTATTCGGCTTGGTTCTACTATTCGGCTAAGCTCTATTATGACCATCAGTAAAAGAACCACGACGAACATCGTTTTGGAGGTCCAAAGAGGAAAACAAGAGACAGATCATGTGTAAATCGACATATCTAGTCATAAAAGACTATAGACCGGGTGTCCCAAAACAAAGTTTCCTGATTTGAGCTATAATTTCAGTAAAAATGTATGTTATTTAGTAAAAATTATCAAATAAATTTATTATAAAATGCCCAACTGAGACCTGAGTATTTGTTTCATTTCTGTATCTGCGCGCATTGGTTTTCTATAATTAATTTCCTGAAAAACGAAATACCTTAAATTGTCAAAATTGCTCCTCAAAATCCACGAAAATTCTACTTTTTAACTGAATTCCAACAGTCCCGAGCTGAGACATAGGTATCCAAGAAAAATCACATTTGTATGTTTGGTCCATAAGATGCACGATTCTGCTTGATGTTCGAAGAAGTATGCAACGCAAGACAAGGTCCTGTGGTCCGCACTTTAGCATATTGCCAAGTTTGAACATCAATTTGTAAAATTGACAAGCGGTTGTATGCCTTCACACCTATGATGAAAAGCATGGAAGCAATAGAAGATTTCCCCATCTCTAGATTTTTCGCCTTTCCAAGGGTTTCTCCAGCATGCGATTTTGAAAAATTCATATATTGGAGGTCTTTGATGAGCCAAAAACTCGAAAAAGATTGTTTGGATCCAAGTTGGCTTATAAGCAACTAATTACTGTTTACATCGTTCAAAACAAGACAATGGTTGTTTATCTAGAACTGTTGAAACGGGCGGGGAAACTTTTCATTGGACATCGGGTACGTTTGACAAAATCAGTTAAATTGATACTCAAGAGGACTAGGCTACGATTATTAAAAGTACGTTCTTACACTTTTTCGGCACGGAAGAATAGAGATCTCTCTCATATGACCTTGCTGGTTTGCTTGTCTCTTGCTTCCTTCGCTCCTATCTTCTTGGGATTTTTAGAAAGGCAGGCTTTATCACTATGGTTATGGAATATGTCAGGTGCAAATCAAATTTATTTCATTGTTTTCTGTTACTTCCGCAAGTCTGCCTGTCTTTAACAGAAGGTGTTCTGTCATTTTTTATGTGCCCGGTGCGAATCAAATTCATTTCACTGTCCTGTGTTACATTTTCCTGAAGTCTGCTTATTCTTAACTAAAGGTGTTCTGTCATTTGAGGAGTTTAGAAACCCGTATTCAATACAAAATATGTTAGCAATATCTATCTTGCTGTTCTTTTTGTCTATGGTTGCCCTCACTACTCTGGGTATCAGAGTAAAAATTGAGAGTAAAAGACAATACCGAGGATGATCCTTAACAATACATGTTCTACCGTCTTGTTTTTCATCTGCGTGAATGGCCCTATGCTTATTTGTTAATTCATGTCCCACAATCAAAGGAAACCTGCCTTCCTTTACAACCGTAATTTCAAACGGCGAATAATCTTGAGTATTTCGGCAGACATCTGCAGGTTTCCAACCCGCTCCTCCCCACGCTGCATGTCGTTTCTAAATTGTGTTTTATTTCATTCCCCGTCGCGCTTTCCAACGCTTCGATAAACATTACGACACACCTGTATTTACAATGGAAAATATTCATACATTAATGTATAAGATTTTCACATTTCATCATCCAGACAATCTTTCATAAACCATTGATTGAGGCATATTTCGTGGGATTAATTTGTTGATTTATTTTATTAATTCATGATCGAAAAAATACAGAGTCAATTTTAAAAGATAAAAGTGGTATTGCAATAGTTTTCTTCTTTCAAATGCGTCCAATGACGCTTTGATCAGTTTGTACATGGTCTGTAAGTGCAAGGTCCTTACGAAGTTGTATCGTAGCTTCTCTGTATTCAATAAAACGGCATTCTAAAACTGAAAGCTTCATGCTTTTTTGACGAGTGGGATCTACCAAAGCTGTGAACAGGCTTTTTGCATGTACCAGTAACAAACTCGCACACAGAAGTTTGAGGTATGAAATTACCTCTTCTAAATATTTAGTAATATATATTGAATAGTTGTTAGCATCAACAGTAAAAATTTCGAATGCATTAAGATCTTTTGATCCCTGTCTGCATGATACCCTGATTAGACTTCTAACCTTATTGAAATAAGATTCGGTTATAAAGAGCTCTCGATCAAAGAGAGGTTACTTCATGACGAGGCAGAGAGAGCCAGGAGACCGGTTTATGCAGTGGATGATGACGTCAAAAGTCGTGATTGTAAAAATACTAGTAGTTATACATTCTAAGCACTCTCCTCCACAGTAGCTCTTGCAGCAAGACACCTGCGTCGGTTTTAAGTGTTTGAATGAGAAAATAACTTGTAAAATTATATTTAGTTACTAGCTGACGTGTGGCAGAGGACAGCTGATGGATAGGTGGCAGCTGAATTTCGTATACGCAAAAAAATCTGCTTTTCTTAATTGTGGATTTGCTTTCCATGGTTTTATATCAAATCCCGTTCACATAAAACCGCGTTTGCTGCTTGTTGAATTTAATTCTTCACTTTAGCGCAACAGTGGTTTATTTTCTCGAGTTTTTTTACAAAGCCAGATTACAGAGATCAAGAAGCAAGTAGGAGGCACATGATACAAGATAATCAACGCTTTCAAATGTCATTGGCCTTGTGGCCTAAATGCCCAGCTTGATACATGTTGCATTGCAAAATATCTGCTTTATTTATCGGCTATGTTCGTATTTTAACCAAAACATTCATTGATATCAAGTTGACTTCTTCATTTCCTTTTCTATTTTAATATTAATAAGGCTGTCTAATTTTTGGACAGGTTTCCTGCCACAACAGTTCTAAATATAGCAATGATGTGAAAGTATTGGTTTGGCTCAGTGTAGGAAGTTTCTTTTTAGTTTCTTCAAAGGTCAATCGTTAGTTATGTTATCCTGCCGCACTTTTGACTGAAATCACAATAAGAGCAGTTTCCTTTATTTATGGTTTATTGCGCCATACGCATTGTTTATTGAAATTTTGTTAAAATTATCAGATTTTGAGTAATTAAAAGTCCTTACGATTTTGGGTACCCACAATCCTTTGTGAGCATGGTACAATTTAAGGCTGCCTGAGAGTCGGATTCATTTCGGGCGAAAAACAGGATGATCTTTTCGATCGGCTCAATTACTGCATTGTGCATTCTTGTTTTCCGCTTAAGACGATTTTAATTTCAATCAGATCTTTAAAGGCAGATTTCCAGTCAATTTTCCGAGCGGGCGGAAATTCTATTGTTCGCGGGAGAAAATGTCGCTCTGAAATTGAATAGTTACGGCTGAGCAACTTGGTATTATCTAGAATTCCGCCCACTCGGGAAAATCCGCTGACTGGAAATTGGGCCTAAGTATGCCCACACAGGACCGTGTGTTATAATGGCTCCTACGAAAAACATCATCGAGTCTCGTTCCTATTCTTTAGGCCTATATCGTGCTTTATTATAGTATGTTCAGACTGGTTCAGATCACCAGCAGCAAAACCTCAAATCATGACCAGTAGTACGCTATCTAGCGACCACCCAATTGTTAATAGTTTCAAAACAATGTGTATTTTATTCTTGTTCTGTGATTCAACACTTACCAATAAGATCAGGCCATATCAAGGTGGTAAATTGACCTTACACTGATAACAAATAGACACTCAGTCTAAATGGGTTGTTTTGAAGGATTTGTATATCTTATGATCACGTGGTTTTGCAATGCTGTTTCCACTCCTTTGGTTTGTCTGATACTGCGCAGTTTCCCTCGAACCTGTACTTGACCGAGCGCAAAGAAACGCAAAGCTTCAAGACTTTAGACCCATTTTCTGCGTGTCCAAACAAAGCTGGACCTGTTAAGTACTTTGAATTGTAATGAGAAACAGCTCCTTGAAATTTTATTCCACCAAGAGGCTCTTATGGACTTGGACTGGCGATACCAATAGGGGACTTTATCAATAATGATATGTCCTGTCTTTTACGGCCTAATTTCAAATGCTACCCGTTCTGTTATTTGTTTAATGCAATTCGACCGTCTTGTCATCGATCCCGCGGCAGCTGGGACTGATTTATGATGGACTTATTTGAGTTTCATCTCCCAAATCGTGAGAATGAGATGATCAGCTGTTCGCGTCATGCGCTTATTTTGATGACGTCATCTGATTATCTTACTAAAAGTTCAGCTTATCAAAATGTGCTGGATTAGATATTTTCATGCTGTAATCGGTCAATCTTCACTCCACTGAGATCTTGCAAAAGATATTAAACCTTCTCCTGGTGGAACGTGATCTATGTTTTGATTGAGTGAAAGAAAATGTTGCTTGTGTAAGTTCAGTTTGAAGGGTCTGTTTTAACCGGCATGCCTTGTGCATGCTATCTCTTCATTGGCCTTTTTGTGGCCATTTCCATTGCCCATGGATTGCCGACCAAGGGATTCTGGTTGAAACAGACACTTGAGTTTGTTCTGCGGAAGAAAGTAGAGGATGACTTATTTCAGCACTACAGTGGCCACACCTGGTCATCGCCATAGTATTTTCTATGCTTTAATGTTCATTTACTATGCATTACGAAAATGCTTTTTCAAGTTTAAAGATAGTTATCAAAACTCGCAGGGTTAGGTATTAAATAATGTTTTACAACATCCTTACAATGTTGTTTCATTAAATGCATAATACTGGAATACATTTTGAGAGGGATTTAATGTTTAATTTGGTTGAGTTTAACCAAGATAGAATAAGGAGAACTAAGATAGTCTAACTAAATCTGGGGTGTTTGCGTACATTGATTTGCCAAAAATTTGGTCGTTATTTCGTGAAATGGACTTTTAAAGCACGTGATTGCGCCTTGAAATTTCACAAAGAAATGCTGTTTTCCGTCATTCTGGAGGGTGTAGTCTCGAAAAATTTTTCCGGGGGCAAGCCCCCGGACACCCATTCTTACTCCATTTGCTCGCAATCTACCCCATATAAAGATATTTGTCTCCTAAGGAGCATTGATCTTACATGAAGAATTTCTGAGTTACCTAAAAATAATACATGGTACTACTCAAATTGCCACCGGCAAAGTAAAAGATGCGGTCTATTTGAACGAAAATCGGCTTTCTCCAAGAAGCAAATGATGGGTTACCAGGGGCAAGCCCCTGGACCCCTATTTATCTCATTTCACTCACAGTTTTGGCTCCGAAACTTTAAAATCCTTGTTAGAATTACCCTGCTTTCCCTCGTGTGTCTTCGCCAGAGCTATCTTTCTGGAGCATTCTTAAATTTCTGCAGCGTGAACGTGAAAATGCTGTTTTGTGGTCCGTGATGGCGTGAAAAACGAAAATCAACACGTGAATCCGTTATCCAGGAGTACTGTGGGGGGGGGCCTCTTTGTACGCAGGCCAGGCTACATACTTATGAATCTTTGGATCAGGTCCAACTGTTTGTGTGGTGGCTAAGAGAAGTCCACAAAGGAACATCGATCTGATATTAAACTTTTTTCAAACGTGTTCAAGCCCTTCTTATGTTCTTATGTGCTAAGATCTTTGGATCATAAGATCGCAACCCTATAAAATTCGATTGCCAGAAATCTGGCCTAGAATTATCAATCAGACGTGGTAAAGTTGTAGATCAATAACCTAACTAAAGATGTAGCGAAAGAAAACCAAAAATTTTTAGAGTAATTTTGGAGTTAAATCCACTTTTCTGAAATCAACGAAAGAGTTTTATTGCTGAGCCAGTCTTAAAGGAAACATTACAATTTCTAATTACATAGCTTTCGAAGACAACGCAGAACAACGTCCTTTTACCGCTTTTCGATAGACAGAATAGGTTAAACCGATCAAGATTAGCCAGTTTGAGCAGCAGACTAAATCTAAACGCGTACAGTAAGTAGACTATTGTTTTTCAAAGATTTCTGGTTCAATTGCTATGAAAATGAAGACTATTTCCATATCTTTGGTTTACTCATAGTTATAGTTTACTGGTTTTTTTTAATCATACATACAACAACCGTCAAGATACGTGGTCAGCGATAAAATCGTAACAAACTGTAGAAAAACCCAATTCATTTGCATTTAAATTGTTTACAAACATTGATAACGTTTTCATCCATAAAAAGATTTCAGCTACATAGATTTTTATGAACCACAGATATCGTTGGTCAATGAGAGCGGCGCGTTGAGGTTGAAACACTGAGCGGTGTTCTTAGCTAAATTTCGGGTAGGGGTGTGCCGCCCACAGTTTCAAAATGGAACCGTTGGCTACACCAATTTTTGTGAAAATGATACCCATGGCTAGACCAATTTCTACATCTAAGTGCCATGAGTTGGCGTTTTCTAGAGAAAACTTACCAAATTTTCGCATTCTCTGTACCAAAATCAAAGAAAACTTAGGTTTCTTTACGTAAATTACCAAAGTTTGACCTTTCTTTGATCAAAATTGCCAAAAGCATACCATTGCCCAGACTAAAATCTACTAAAATTGTCAAAATGCATACCATCGCTCAGAGTAAAGTCGTCTAAAATTGCCAAAAAGTATACCCTTCGCTAGACTAGAGGTCCGAAATATTATACCCTTGCGGGCGGTACATCCCCAGGTACCTCCCCAGGCACATCCCCAGGTGCCATGGAAGAGCCCCCCGTGGGTTGAACAAACTAAGACAGATTGGCGCAAACTGAGATGGCCCCCCCAACTTGATGGAAGAAATTTTTCCGGTCTTCAACGCTGCAAGTCATCAGAGTCTTTTACGTCAAAATCTGCAAATTTCATCCAAGTTTTCATGAAATTAAAAACTTCTCATGCTGTGATTACTCAACACCATTTCCTGTTGTTACCGCCTTCGTTTCGCCCTTCACATGGAAGTCGGAAGTGTAACATGCTTCCAAGACTTATTTATCTCATGATCATGGTAAATCCTTTGTTGTTCTGAGGAATTTTAATGATAAACGTTTCCCATTTCCCAAAATTTTGCTCTTTGCTAAATTTAACGCTGTCTGTGTCGGCATGGCATTGATATAAATTAAGAGAGGCTGCTTTGAAGCGAGGCAAATTCAGTGGATTCCTGAGGATTCCTGGACTTCCCTTATCCACGTGACCACGTGACATAACGCTTGATTAGAACAAAAGGAAATGAAATTGAGAATGCGCGGGGATCGATGATGCGGTACGGGTTATCGAATGACTTTGGGATATTGTCGGTGGCAGGTGCTCTACATGGGATCGCAAAGGCAGGCAAAGTTATGTCATTGATAGATTGCTAGAAGTAATTAAAATTTTATGATCATTTATAGTTAAGACGCTCATTGCTACATGTGCAATCAAGGCCTGCATTCAACAGTTCAAGTTAGCCATTGAACGTTGTAATGGAATCAGCTTCAGAATCATTGCTTGATTGAAGACCTCCGTTCCTCCGTCTGTTCCTGAACAGCCGATTGTGATACTGTTAAATATTTACTGAAGAAATGGGCAATCGAACAGACAAAGACGAAAAGTCCACTTCAAAGGACAAACATGAAATTGTTCAACTTACAAAAATCACCAGTAAAGAAGTCAAAAATGAAGTGGATGAGTCAGAAATTGTAGAAAATGGCCATTCCGGTTTGATCAACCACGAGGAAGAAACAGATGTACCTGCCAGAGAAAAATGGAGTAAGAAAATCGAATTTATTCTTGCTTCCGTTGGATATGCAGTTGGACTGGGAAATGTGTGGAGGTTCCCTTACTTGGCGTTTCAGAATGGTGGAGGGGCCTTCCTTATCCCATACTTTATCATGCTTCTTTTATGCGGAATGCCCTTATTTTGCATGGAACTTGCAATCGGTCAATATTTCAGTCTTGGACCTGTAACCTCGTGGGTTGCTTTGTGCCCTATTGCTAAAGGTAAGATATTTGACAATTTGTGATAAATTAAATTCTATTCTGTGGATAACAACGGTGGTTTCTTTCATGCTGCAGATCATCTTGCAGCTTCATTGTATTTTATTTTGACTTTTGTACGTTCTTTTACTTTTCAACACTTCTGTTTACAATCGACAATGTTTCTTGCTTGGGAACCCTGCGTTGAGCTTCAACTCTTGAATTTTGAATGGGTTGAATAGTACGATTTTAATATGAATCGATGAGGTAGTTCGTGTCTGATTGTATTTATTAGAATCTCTTCATTATTATGAAGGGGTCTCAAACAATTGGGTTCAGCCGCCTGAATTTTGAACAGTTTTCACAGGGCATGCAGTTTCACCTCCCAGCGGGATCATGCTTTGTTTATTAATATAATGCTTCAAAGATGACAGTACTCGAAAAAGATCGCAGTAATAACTCAGTGGGAAAAAACACAAAAAAATATTTCTGCCTAAGAGGTGGTCTGTTTTGTATTTGAATGTGAAGTTGTGGATTTCGTTGTAAACATTTTTGTCATGCAAAATCCGTAATCCCAGACAATAATTTTGTGTCTTTCATCAAGTGGCAGCAGCAGCTTGGATGATTTGAGATTGTGAAGGGATAATCGTTTGAAAGTACTAAAATTGTAAAATGTGCTTCAAACAAAATATCATGGGATAATAGTTGACAATACTTTAGGTCGCTTTAGGTTGGGAAGAACAGTAATGAATCAGTTAAGAAAAAGGTTGCTGGGGGCCTCGCAGCAATGAAGAAACTTAAGGGCATCCTCCCACAATCAATGCTTTTTCAAGTGTACAAAAAGCGCTGACACTAAATAACAGCCCTTCAGAGACTGCAAAATCGTGTATTTGAAATTATTCAAGGATCAAAAATAAAGGACTCTTTGATATTCGACCCACATTTAGCATCGATCAGATGTTTCAATTTGACCGGTCGGTTCTCATGTTTAAGATAATTAACAAGATATAGATATGTCCTGAGAGTCTGCACGATAAATTTGCTGAAAGATCCTCGATAAGCAAGTATGATGCAAGAAAAATAAAACTGATCTCCAAATCCCAAGGCTAAATCTAGGCTTCAGTAGAAAAAGTTTCAATTATACTGGTCTAAAAACTTTTAATTCTATTCCAACACACGTGAGAGGGTCTGGCACTCTCACCCGGTTTAATAATGGGCTAAAAAGTCATTTTTTCTGAGGAAAAATACGTTTTTCCACGAATCCATGGAAGAAAGGTACTGGCTTTTATATCCTTTATTAAACGTACGCTCTTTATTATATTCTTTTAGTATACTTAAATCATACTGAATGGATATCGTGAATGAATAAGGTAAATGAATGATAATGAAACAGTTACACGGGGGTGAGCGGAGGGAGGCTGGGAGTTTGATTTCTCGAGGAAGGTGATGAAAACCATGTGCTATCACATTTTTACGTTGAAAGAAGCCTGGGATGAATGAGACAATTCCTTACAATGATATTGGTATTATTAGGCCCAATTGCAAATTTTTCAGTCTTAGTGTGAATTGTTTCCAGACAGACAGCCCGAAGCGAGAGGCGAATTTTGAAGATTCCCAGGTTTGAATTAACACAGGGTGCCAATTAGCCAAAGGGTGTCCAAAGCTAGAAAGTCGTGCCTGCTTTAGCTTATCATAATAGCATGCATGCAGCATGCGCAATAAGAAACACATAATGCACGCCATCTTGGCTGACTGCGCATGGTGCTTCGCAGTGCTTTGCTGTGCGAAGCACCATGCGCAGTCAGTCAAGATGGCGCTGACAGAAGATTTGACACAAAAACAACACTTTCGGTGAGTGTACATTATGTGTTTCTTATTGCGCGTGCACGCAGCCGCAACTCCTACGCTGGCTAAGTTCTCGGCGCTTCTTGTCAACCAAATGGGCAGTGTGAAAGATCTTTAAAAATGCGTGTGATAGGTATAAATATATTATAGGTATAACTATGAATGGGAAAAGGTGAAGTCACTGACGCGTGTTCTCTGAGCTGAGACCCCCTGATCTCATTGATTCAAATACCAACATCAGTGTAATGAAGATTCCAAGAACGCACGTGGTTTATTTCTTTGAGAGCTAATTGGCAGAAATTTACACCCCTTTTACCCTGCTGAAATTCCCAAACTCTGGTGCCTTGTGTCATTTTCTGCTGCAAGTTTTCTGATTGTCAACTGGAGTGGAGTCGAAGCAACGTTGGAATCAAAACGAGGTTTCACTAGTGAATTTCCAAAAACACGTGCGAAATAATCACGTGACTCTTTGAAATCACCTGAATAGCCGGCAAAAGTAAATATATGCAATGTGGGAGACAATGAAATTTATTTAGGACCGAAGCGAAGATGTTGGGAATCAGGAACGTGATTTGAAGGAGAAAAGAAATGTGCAGTTTCATCCATAAGATTAAAATGTTTTCATATTTAGTTTAAGAAAATATCGAAGAGTAGTTTCATTTCAACGTTTTTCTCAGTCCATTTGCAAAATAAACTAAACAAAGATGAAGTTTTTATATTCTGCGATCAGACAGCAGGTGAACTTCTAATCTTGCTCAACTGTCCATATTTGCAAGCAGTAAGCTTAAAGGAAGTGACGTATTTTGACCTCAAGAAGAACATGAAAAAATAACCTTGTTTTTCATTGTCTTCTGGCGTCATACTTAAGAGATGAAGGTGAGGTGAAGAAGCACTTGTTCTGTTCTGTGATTGGCCCAATTTACACTTTACGCTTGCCCAACGAGTTCACTCCAACAACGAGATGAATAGATATAAATTACCTGACAAAATTACCATAACTTTGGTAAAAGACGCGAGCGAATTTATCGCTCACCCTCTTATGCTGATTTATAACTCATCACTTGCGAATGGTGTTTTCCCTGATATTTGGAAATTAGCGAGAGTCACCCCAATTTACAAGTCGGGCCCTAAGACTGATGTAAACAACTACAGGCCCATCTGTGTAATCTCGGTGTTTTCAAGGATGCTAGAAAGGCTAACGCACGACCAGCTGTTTGATTTTCTCAAAGTCAATAAGAGTATTACATGCAACCAAGCAGCTTTTCGTAAGTTATACTCCACGATAACATCACTCATAAGCAGCACAGACTTCTGGCACGAAAACATAGATCGCAGTAATGTCAATCTCACTATATTTCTTGACCTCAAGAAAGCTTTCGATACGGTCGATCACGTTATATTACTAAAGAAATTAAGTGCATATGGAATAAGAGGCAAAGCTGGGGGTTGGTTTGCTTCCTACCTAAGTAATAGAAAACAGTTCTGCTCTCTGAACGGTCAGCAATCTAAGAACAAAGACGTAACCTGTGGTATTCCCCAAGGTTCTTGTCTGGGCCCTCTTCTTTTCATCATTTACTTGAATGACTTAGAAAAGTGTCTTAAATTCTCCCGGGCTAGTATCTATGCTGACGATACCAGTATAACGATTGCATCGGATGATGTAGCGAAACTAGTCGAGGACGCACATCAAGAGCTTTCCAACCTCTCTGAGTGGATGAGGGTGAATAAACTTAGCCCGAATCCGAAAAAAACTGAATTCATGATCATAGGGCATCCGCTTAAAACCAAAAATCTAGAACTGCCAGACGTGCTGAAACTAAATAACTCTGACATAAAAAGAGTCGATAAGACGAAATCCCTCGGAGTCATAGTTCATGAAAAGCTAAATTGGGATGCACAGTTTAAGCGCACCAAAGGTAAAATGAGTGGAGGACTTGCAGCTCTAAAAAAATTGAAAAATGTCGTTCCGCAATCACAACTGTGTAATGTATACTATGCATTAATTGAGAGTCATCTGCGTTATGCTGATGTCATCTGGGGTAATCTGTCTAAAACAAAACTAGCTGTTCTCCAACGCCTTCAAGACCAGGCCTATTCAATAATATCAAATGCAAGAATAAAAGATGGCTGGTCGACTTCATGGTTGAACGTAGAAAATCTTTTCCGTTATGACCGGAATGTCATGACCTACAAGATTACGAACAGACTATGCCCTGAAAACCTATGGGATAAATTCCAACCGAGATCTTTTCACTCGACCTACAATACGAGGCACTGTAAAGATCTCCAGATCCCTAGATATAGGACTGAATTGGCCAAAAAAGGCTTTCATTACGCAGCTCTCACATTATGGAATGATACACCTGCCGAAATTCGTGAGCTACCGACATTAGATCGTTTTAAAAAACAACTAAAAATGCATCTAAAGAGCTAGACTCTCAAACACAACTCCCTGGAAGAACAGCAATGATTAGGTTTATAGGGCTTTAGGTTTTTATTCTTTGACTTTTATCATTGTAATTAGATATTGTATATTTTGATTTGCTGAAGGGTTTCTTTTGTGTATAAATAATATTAAATGAATGAAATGAAAAAATATACCAAAAAACAAGTTGATAATGATGGTGTTGATGGCGGGTAACGAACAGACCGAAAGAAACAGACCCATGGACCAAATTCATTGTTTCACAAAATATGTGACAAATGAAGAGACCCTCAGAATAGCCCTAAAACAAAAAATTGGAGGATTCCCGGCGAACTCCTATTGTGGTATTCCTCATCTCCTTTCCGCACCAAGACCCACTGTACTTGCACGGTCTATTACTCTCTGACAGGAGATTGCATGCGATCACATGATCCAGCCACTATCGTGCATTTTGATGCAATGGTAATTTACCAACGTACCACTATTAGACTAAAGACTGAGATTTCGGCGCTTGCTGAAAATGCTCAAAAAGTTTCAGAAAAGTTTTTTACAACATTGATTGAAAGTTGCGATTTCCTTTTACACTGCTGACCAACAAATAAATACCATTAATCTGCAAGTAAAGGTCTATAACATTGCAATCCAGCAAGTAAAAATGTACCCTTGGTACCAGACTTTTAGAGAGAGTCTGGTACCCAGGGTAGTAAAAGTGTGTCTAGCAAGTAAATTACTCAGTCTGACTTTCTTGTGACATTATTGGTTTGTAAGCCCAAGCTATCCCTAAATGTAAGCAAAATTAGAGGAAATACGCCCTTTCAACAAAACGGTGCATGCTGGGTAATCAGGATCGATATCTCGCACGTGTTGTATTGTTTCTATTGTGCTCACCTATTCTCTCGCCCTTGGAAGTTGTTTCTCGAAAGGTTTTGGACGAGTTTACTCAACTAAACAAGGTAAGAAACTTCTGCCAGATATTTTCCACACTTTTAGGTACTTGTTCTTGACTTTTTGGTGATGTTTCACTATGAACTATGATGAAGGGCTTCGTTGATTGCAGGCGTAGCGGACCTTAGGCCTATGCTCCTTGTATTTGCCAGTGGCAAACAGCATGTCTTCGCTACAGCAGTTCTTTCACACATTACTTTTTACATTGACAAGATCCTTTAAAGCTTTTTTCTTAGCCAAGTAGCTAAGACAGTGATTCAAGTAAGAAAACGCGAAAACACTTCTCCCGTTTTATTCAGGCGTGAATGAAAATCAAAGGTTCGTAAAATCAAATGGCAGTTGTTTGTTTACACGAGCAAGTGAACAGTTTGTTTACATTCACGTCATCCCGCACAAATTCATCTCAACGCAAAGGCTGAAAGGAAGAGGCATTTTCTTTTCCTTTTGCTTGCATTAATATCTTAGTTAGTTAGCTACAGTAAGAGCTTTTCAAGAGTCTTGTCAATTTATAAGGTAAAGAATGAAAGTAATAGTGCCGCGACGATATGCTATTTACCATTTGAAAGTGCATGGACTCTAGTCCTTTGGCCATCTGCGCCTGCTATCAACGATGCCCTGTAGCATATTTTAGAGTGAAACACCACCAAAAAGTCAAGAAAAAGTAGCTAAAAATGTGGAATGTCTATGAGAGAAGTTTCTTACCTCGTTTAATTGAGTAAAATCGTCATAAACCGCTCGCGAAACAACTTCCAAGAGCGAGAGAATAGGCAAGCACAATAGAAACAATACAACGCGTGCGAGTGATCGATCCTGATTACCCAGCATGCACCGTTTTGTTGAAAGGGCGTATTACATACACCTGACTTTGAAAACCTTGTTTTTTTTGTGTCCGTCTCTTTATTGTAGTAGGCAGAGATGATTTTATATTGGTCAGATTTCCTATCGAAAAATATCGCTTCAAAAAAGTTGTCCATCCCTCAAAAATCAAAATGGCCATCGCGACGAATGGTTGGAACAGAAAGAAAGTTGCTCCTTTAGATCATGGTGCGATCTGTAGTTTCTTTGTCCATGCTAATAACAGTATACAGATTCGAAACAGTTAAGGAGCCTTTTTTACCCAGGGTCGTTCTGCGCACGATGAAATTTCACATTATCTGAACTGATGGAAAAGTTCGAATTTAGTTGAATTGTGATAGACTCACGAGATAGCCCCAATTATCGCAACACCATCAAAAACCACAACAACAACAGCAACGACAACAGCAACGTTTTTATTTTTGCTCAAACTGGGACTTATGGACTTTCATATAAAGATTTGAGACTGAAATGAATAAATCTATGTGTGCCCTCTGGAACAAGGCTGCGGCGTTGTCTCAGAAGCGAGGCAGGCAACCCTATTGACAGCTGGAATTTTCATTGCTACTGTTAAGTTCATGAAAGCCTTAAAATGAGGCACTCCTAGGTCACAGTGAAAGATTTGTTGATTCTTGGGGTGAGGAAACATTCATCTGGATATTTGCGGCTTTCGTCCATGGCCGGTAGCACTGAAAACTTGAATTCTGGCGTGTTTGAGCATCGGAGGTTCGAGTCGGCAATTTAGGCCCATCCTCCATTGCCTGGAGCATTGAACAGTAGCTATGGTTTCTATGATAGTCACGAATTCGATGGGGGAGACTTCGTCCCAATTTTCGATGTTAAAGTCCATGAGTCGTAGTTTGAGCGTCCGTCAGTCTATCAATAGCGATAACTATGAATATGCAATCAGTCTAGAATTGTATATGTTACATCAGATCATCTTCTGCACTGTGGATGCATGGCTTCCGTTCAGTCCAAATCTGATTTTCAGACAGTGTGAAATTGTAGCGTGTCTGCAAAGGACCCTGGTAGCAATTGGTTCTTTTAAGATAGATGTACGACAGGAGTAGCGTAATTCTTACATTTATGAATACTTCTTTTGTTTTCAGGTGTTGGTTTTGGAGTCTTAATGATCGCTTTCTTATGTACTATCTATTACAATGTACTCGTCGCATATGTCCTGTATTACATGTATGAATCATTGAAGATTGATGTCCCTTGGCGCAGTTGCAATAATTGGTGGAATACTAAAACAAGATGTGTACAAGATTACAAGGCCTACAAAAATAGTGAGTGCTTCGTATCATATTCCTTATTTCGTTTGTTCATTCATTCATTTCATCGTTCGTTTCTTCACTCTTAAGAATTTCTGAATCGAACCATATTATGATGCACTTTGAACAATATTCGAATGTGCACAATAGAGCTAGAAGCTCCAACACCGCTCAATCAAGCCTGTCGTAGAACAATGTTTAGAAATGTCGCTCGATCCTAGCTCATTTGTAGTTTAGCTAAAAGCTCTATTATCAAACTGTGTCACAGATTATACCAATCTTTGACATTTTTGCACATTGCTCGAGAAAGAGACCATTCTGCTCACTTCCTTTTCTTTTGGAATGATTTCTTCGCTCAGCCCGCAACGTTTCTGGTAACTTAAACTACCATGCGGTAGTTGCAGACAGCACAAAAACTCTCCCCGATGAAGGGCGAAGCGAAAAGACACCTGTTACATAACTCTAAATTTCTTGCAGCTAAAGAGCTCGAAAATTTCTTGTGTGGTATTTGTGCCAAGAAGCAGATTGATCCTGAGACCAGCCTTGAGGTTGATTTAGCCCTGGAGACAAATACTCAAATGGGACCTTATGAGCGGTGTTACATATAGATTTTTGCTATTATTTGAAATTAATTTTGCTGTTCTTTGATCACCGATACCCGTTAGTTTTGCAATTTGTGTGACTACGAAGCTTCATCCAGTTAGCTTACTCTAGTGCGTGGAGCTATGATTACGCCGGCTCTAAGCTAACGAACGCCACCGTTTCTACGCCAAGCTCTTGTTGGCTTTACTTTTGGAAGTACATGGTTCAACTGTAATAGACAAACCCCTAACACCTGCCCTTATAACCCCAAAGACGTCAAAAATAAGGGCCCACATAGTATAACTTTATATTAATTCTTACAATTTGAAATTTAAATCCAATCCTTCTATAAATTAATCTTACTCTTCGAAATCAATCAAACACGAAAGAAAAGTGCTTTAATCTCTTTTCAAGAAAACAATTATGCGCACAGCAACCAAAAAGCCTTTGTGGATATTCCTTTCCACGCTGAACCACATCGATGTTAATTTTAATGGATTTTCTGAAACAATGTCCAAGCTACCTTGACAAGATTATCTGTTTCTTTGGCATTTGTACGTCTTCCTGAATTTCACACGGACCGACCGAAATAACAGAATACGATCTGCCAAATCATTTTATTTCTTGTCCCACGTTGTGGCCGATTATGAGACAAGCGATTTTGCAAAACCAGACGGATGCTCTATCTCTCTTTCACTCTGGGGGTGAAAAGGGGCCAGCGGACAGTCCTCACTTTCACACGAAAACGGCACTTTTTTGCCAGCACAATTTAAAGTCGGTAGAATTTGAAAATGGAACTCAAACAAGCATGACGTGAAAACGACGTCGTGTGAACACTCAGAAATCGTGTGAACCTGGTGTTACTTTAAAACGCAAAGAAACCCGTAAAATGTAACAATTCATTTTCAAGAATAGCTGAATGGTCAGTTTTTAGCTATTAGTTGTAAATTGACTGGTGTTTATGTACAGGTTTTTGCTGTACTCTAGCTCGTATTCTTTTTTGCTTGCCTTCTGATACCAGTGCGATTTGATTTGCTCAGATAAATTCTAATTGATGCCACAAGCAATTAACTGGTATGTTTTACACACAGAGACGAAGCTAATTAACCTTCAGGGTGATTTCATGGTTTCCTTTCTGACCTGTTTGTACCGGGGAAAAGAACCCAATCAAACAAGATAGTCTGTAATGTGGTTTCGTGGTCTTTTAGATGGTTGATAAAGTGGGAATTATACTGGACATCAAGACGATATTATTGGCAAATACATTATGTAATGATGGACACGTTCAATTCCATTTAAAAACTTTACCTGACTGAAATCGGCCAATGAAAATTATGACGGAGTACCTCTAACAAGCCCCTAAAAAACCTTTCAAATGTGCCTAAAATCACAACAAAATTTTTCCCCAATATTTCTTTCTTACAGCAATAACTTCAAAAAGTTTCAGCACGTGTTGTCTTCTTGAGAGAATGTCATCGCCAGGCAGGAATGATGTTGCTTTACTTTGGGGATGACACTCTCGTCCTCTCAAGAGCATTTACTAAAGCATGTAAATGCCATGGCTGTATGGCTGAAATATTTGGAAAATTTCGCCATGATTTTAAGCCTGTTTGAAGGTTCTTGACGGCGCTTTCTTGAGAAAATGCTTCAAAATTTCAGAACGGAGTACACAGCCAGTTGCAGTCTGGTAAATATTACAATTTATTTAAAGTGTGTAAACGACGCACGCTGTTGTTCCTCTAACTGAGCAAATTCTTCGCACGTGTTGACTTTTTCATATAGAATACAATACAATAGGCTAAAGTTAGGCATGCATATGCGATTCTTGAAATAGCGCTATATATCTCCGTCAGCTGGCAGTCTGTAAACCACGGAATCACTAAACGACGGAACGAAATGACGAAACGACGGAACGAAATGACGGAATCATAAAATAATACAGTATCTCTATTTGGTATGCTCCTACTAACTCTAGACACTGTGTCAATGACCCAAGTTTCCCTCTTTCTCAGTGGAAAACTAAAACTTTGGTAAAAATGTTGTCGAAAGAGCAATGCAAGTGACAAATTGCGGGGGCATTCCCCGGTGCTTCCCATCACTGTGCACTGTTCAAATCATAGATGTTTATGGATGCACCAACGTACACGTACTTTTGTTTTGTTATGATATGAAACTGAGGTCCGGTGCTGGTAGGCAGTTTCTTTAATGTCAGGGCCATTTTGGTGGTATTTTGTCGTGAGAAACGTCTTATAAGAAGCTCTACTCTCAGATCGCCAAAAGAATAAGAAGCTCCAGTACTGGCAAAATATATCTTAAGAAACTATACCCAATCTTAAACTATATCTATAACTAATCTAAAACTATATTCAATCTATAAACTATATCTATAACTAATCTAAAACTATATTCAATCTATAAACTATATCTATAACTAATCTAAAACTATATTCAATCTTAAACTATATCTATAACTAATCTAAAACTATATTCAATCTATAAACTATATCTATAACTAATCTAAAACTATATTCAATCTTAAACTATATCTATAACTAATCTAAAACTATATTCAATCTATAAACTATATCTATAACTAATCTAAAACTATATTCAATCTTAAACTATATCTATAACTAATCTAAAACTATATTCAATCTATAAACTATATCTATAACTAATCTAAAACTATATTCAATCTATAAACTATATCTATAACTAATCTAAAACTATATTCAATCTTAAACTATATCTATAACTAATCTAAAACTATATTCAATCTATAAACTATATCTATAACTAATCTAAAACTATATTCAATCTATAAACTATATCTATAACTAATCTAAAACTATATTCAATCTATAAACTATATCTATAACTAATCTAAAACTATATTCAATCTTAAACTATATCTATAACTAATCTAAAACTATATTCAATCTTAAACTATATCTATAACTAATCTAAAACTATATTCAATCTTAAACTATATCTATAACTAATCTAAAACTATATTCAATCTATAAACTATATCTATAACTAATCTAAAACCATATTCAATCTATAAACTATATCTATAACTAATCTAAAACTATATTCAATCTATAAACTATATCTATAACTAATCTAAAACTATATTCAATCTTAAACTATATCTATAACTAATCTAAAACTATATTCAATCTATAAACTATATCTATAACTAATCTAAAACTATATTCAATCTTAAACTATATCTATAACTAATCTAAAACTATATTCAATCTATAAACTATATCTATAACTAATCTAAAACTATATTCAATCTTAAACTATATCTATAACTAATCTAAAACTATATTCAATCTATAAACTATATCTATAACTAATCTAAAACTATATTCAATCTATAAACTATATCTATAACTAATCTAAAACTATACCCAATCTTAAACTATATCTATAACTAATCTAAAACTATATTCAATCTATAAACTATATCTATAACTAATCTAAAACTATACCCAATCTTAAACTATATCTATAACTAATCTAAAACTATATTCAATCTTAAACTATATCTATAACTAATCTAAAACTATATTCAATCTTAAACTATATCTATAACTAATCTAAAACTATACCCAATCTTAAACTATATCTATAACTAATCTGAAACTATATTCAATCTATAAACTATATCTATAACTAATCTAAAACTATATTCAATCTATAAACTATATCTATAACTAATCTAAAACTATATTCAATCTATAAACTATATCTATAACTAATCTAAAACTATATTCAATCTATAAACTATATCTATAACTAATCTAAAACTATATTCAATCTTAAACTATATCTATAACTAATCTAAAACTATATTCAATCTATAAACTATATCTACTATATCTTAAAAAACTATTTATTTTGCAAATGGAAATTTTAACATATTTTGACGTTACTTTACGTTTTTCCTGTATTGAATTATTCGAAAGGCACCTAACTTACATCTAAGCATAGGAAAGACTTCAAAAAAGCTTCCTTTGAAATGTGCAAGAGGAGAGACGAAGCAAGCACATCAGACTGACTGTCATGGAGCCTTGAGTCATGAGAAACTCTGAGTACTCAAATTCTGATAATTTTAAGAAACTTTCAGTACTGGCCGAAATCTTAGTTTCATATGAAGAAAATGCGTTTAAATTCTTAGTTCCTTATAAAAAATACATGTATTACGTTCAATATAAGTTGTCGTTTATTCCGAGGGGCAAATCACTTCTCAAAAGCGTACGTGATTTTTGTGATTTTTGAAATCACGTAATATTTTTCTGTGATTTTTTTGCGATTTTAGTGCTTTTAAGTGATTTTTCGTGTGATGTTTCAGTACGTTTTCAGTGATTTGTGATTTTTGGTGCTTTCTGAATGTGATTTTTTTGTGATTTTGTGATTTTTGTAAGTGATTTTTTTGTGATTTCAAAGGAGGTGTACGAAAAAAAATCAGTGATTTGCCCCTCGGTTTATTCCTGCTATTTTCTTAAAAAGCATCGAATTCCTGATGCATAGGTAAAATGTCGAAAACAATGCCCGAGATCATATCTTGAGGACGCTAACGAAAAGAAGCTTGAACATTCTTTTCTTTTGACGGTAGAATATTGTTCATTTCTTTACAGGAGCCATGTTAAATACGTGGACGTTGATGTTTTCATAAACATCTATGATTTGAACAGTGCACAGCGACGAGAAGCACCGGGGAATGCCCCTGCAACTTGTCACTCGCATTGCTTTTTTGACACCATTTTTACCAAAGTTTTAGTTTTCCACTGAGAAAGAAGGAAACTTGGGTCATTGACACAGTGTCTAGAGTTAGTAGGAGCGTACCAAATAAAGATATTGCATCATTTTATCATTCCATAATTTCGTTCCGTCGTTTCGTCATTTCGTTCCGTCGTTTCGTGATTCCGTGGTTTACAGACTGAACTAAGCGCTTTCGAATTTCTGCTGCAAACCCTCAGTACATGGACACATCCTCCCTCTGCGATTGTAACCTTAACTTTGATTTAGTTAATTTCTTCTTTCTTCTTTAATATTTAGATTTATAATTATATGCTAAATGGCCACAGGGTTGATACGTATTTCCATTTTCCTTTTGGCATCGTTTTTGCAATCTTTTGTTGTAGTTGTATTTTTATGAGATTTGAAAAAACATTTTCTTGCTACAATATGTAATAGCTAATATTATTTTATTGAAATCCAAGAAGCAATGGCCTTTTAAATTGGGATTTTCTTTTGCTAAGCAAGGATTCAAATGTGCAGTAGCATTCGACTAATGCGTTTGGCATCATGATGAAGTGCTGCTGTTTATCAGTAAATGTAGCTCTAGTCGCCATAGTTGTTTATGATTTAACAAATTTTTATTCTCAGGTTTACAAAGATGCATCCCCCCAACGAATGCTACCATTTTGAATGCCACCGCAGTTACCAGTAATATATCCACCTCAGCGGTGGTAAATACCACAGCAGTGACGTCAACTATCAAGTCAACTGTTTCAACCATGTTAGGAAATATATCCACCTCATTAGGAAATGCAACGAACTTTACAACACCCTGTCCAGTCCCAAAGGGTCTGACGAATGTGAATTCACCAAGCAAAGAGTTCTGGGAACGATATGTGTTGCGGATAACTGATGACATAGGGGACACAGGAGAAATGAGATTTGAGTTGGTTATTTGTCTGATAATTGGATGGGTCCTCGTTTATTTATGTCTTTTCAAAGGAATCAAGTCTTCTGGTAAGGTAAGTTGAGAGCGAAAGATTTCATTGGTTGATTTCAAATTTCTTTACTTTCTCAACCTGTGTAGCTTTCCTCTTTAAACAGTAAGCAGAAAGAGCGATGTCAGCGAGAGTAGTTGTAGCGATGTCAAGTAACGAAAGTACGACGATGTGAAGCTCACTACTACTTCATGTCTATCCTCATATTTTGAAAACATTATTTTCAGACGGTCAGTGTTGAAATTTTTCACTAACCGAAAAAAGCAATATGTCAAAACACTGGGATTTCAAATCATCCAAACATCATAAAGGCATTGTACGATTTGTCCTGATCAATCTTCGCATGATCATTATAATGCATCTAACATCATAAAGTAAGCGGTTGCTTAATCTGTCAATGTCAATCAATAGATTGATGAATCAAGCATTCAATCAATCAATCAATCAAATTACCAAATTTCTCTTCTCCCTACAGGTCGTATACTTTACAGCAACATTTCCATACTTCCTCATGGTCGTGCTCCTCATCAGAGGCGTCACCTTAGAAGGAGCATCAAAAGGACTCAAGTTTTACTTGAAACCTGATTTCTCCAAATTACTCGATGCAAATGTCTGGGCACAAGCAGCAACTCAAATTTGTTATTCCCTTGGCATTGGATTTGGATCCTTGATTACGTTTGGAAGTTTTAACAAATTTGAAAATAATTGTATCAGGTAAGCCATAAACCCTGCTCCGTAACTCGTATTCGATTCGTGATTCTAAACGCAAGATATGTTAAACAATGTTACTGTTGAAGTGAAAGGCAGGCAATTTAAAGTCTATGGGGTTTTTAGTATCTGTGTCCATGCCTATGAAGTAGGAATATACCCAACGAATGCGCCCCCGCAAGGTACTAATAAGTTGTATCTTCGATTGCTTCCTTCCTCAAAGAGCAAATCCGAAGAAATTAAGATATTCGGCATCGGTATTCATCACAGAGCACTTGGGTTAATCGCTATTAACAGTGCTACTAACCTACAAGTAAACATATACTTCGACGGAAGAAAGTCTTTTTTTTAAGAAAGTGTCTACTCATAGGCTATACTGCTACATGGTATTGAGGATACTCAGAAACCGACGTACAAGTAGATACTTGCCACTCACTTCTTTGCAGGGCTATGTCATTTATTTGCAATATTTTGTCTCGTTTATTCCACAGAGATGCTGTTTTCATTTCTCTTGTTAACTGTTGCACAAGTGTTTTTGCTGGTCTTGCTATTTTTTGCGTTCTTGGTCACATGGCATTCAACCTTGGTAAAGACGTTAGCGAAGTTGTCACTTCCGGTATGATGCAATATTTCCTTTTTTATTTTACCACAATGATAGACCTTTACTCTATCCTACAAAGGTTCACATTCGAAGATTCTACAAAATATACTAAGATTTTGCTCGGTTAAGATGTTTTTTGCACAATAGATGAAAGTGATGTTGACGAAAGAGGACGACAGATTTTACCATTTATAAAGAGAAAGCAATCTAAACTTCGATTGAAAGTTTCAATCGATTCATGTCAGTAAATCGATTACTTAGGAAATTGCCCGGAGATGGTAAACCTTGGAATGATCAAATTCTTAGAAGAGAAAATCTTAATCTGAATTACTGTAAAGCTTCTCTGTCCTTGCAATGTTTTGAAAACATAAATCTGAGGTTGCAACTTCTTCTGAGTCTGAAGGAGATAAAAGAAAATTCAGAAGGAAATTCGGAAAAGAAAGCAATAGTTGCGTAGTTAGAAATCGTGTGGTCAAAAGCGATTCATTTCTAACATATAAACTGCAGTTTTGTTGAGGCTGGAGAATTGAAGTTTTATTTCAAAATAAAACAAGAACCTTGAGGCAAATATGTCATATTTACTTGTTGCTATGTGCCGGTAGAATTTTATCAAACTTCATTAACATTGATTCACAATCACTCAAACATTGATCCACAATCACTCAAACATTTATCCATAGTAATTGATCAAAATATTATCTTGTTCGTAGGTCCTGGCCTCGTATTCGTTGTGTACCCAGAAGGCATTGCACAAATGCCGATATCACCATTATGGGCATTCCTCTTTTTCTTTATGATCCTAACAATCGGATTGGACACACAGTTTGCAATGTTCGAAGCTGTGATCACAGGGCTCTCGGATGAATATCCCAAACATCTACGAAGATACAAGGCCTTATTCACTGGATTTGCTTGCTTTATCTGTTTCTTGCTTGGACTCCCTTTGGTCACTCAGGTGATTAATATCAATACATATGTTGTGCCTATCTTCACTTCGATATTGACTTTTTTGAAGAGGTGGAGTCCATGAAAATTAATACACTTTTTTAATATGAAAATCAACAAAGATGGATATCATATTTGACCATGGGTATACTTCATGTCAGTCACAGTTTTGTGCGGGGGAATATTTAGATTTGTAAGATGGGATTTCTGATGTCAAGGCCATGCGGAAATGTTTAGGTAGCACAAGATCGGAAGTACAACTGTACATCCTGAGAGCTTTTTCTTCCAACACTGTTAGCATAATGAAATTTCAGACTAACACCGAAAGATGTAAAGCGAAATATTTCGTTGCAAAGCTGTCTTCCAGGTAAAGTTTGCCAGACAAAATCGCAATTTTATGTTTCGTAAATGCATCTAATGACCATCTCCTTCTTTTGGCCTTTACTTCACGTGGCTCCAAACCAGGCAAACTAAGAACAATAAGGCTAGGAAATTGTGCCATCTTTGATGGATCTTTCTACAAAATAGCGTCTTGATTTGTATGTTTGGCCCATATTCTGATTGAAATAGTTAAAATAGAATGTCTTCGAATCACGACGAGGGACCCACTGCTTGCCAAAAAGGAGGTGCCAGGCTGAGTGGTCATCAGTAGTTGCTCTCATGTGCGTCTTGCCCCCTCCCCCCATAAACCCGCCACTGTTTTGACGTTTTTTTGCTACATTATTGCAACCTCCCCAATTAGAAGTTTAAACAGGGAAACAGTTGAAATTGTAAACAAAGCAAGAAAATGATCGAGAAGCATTCTTGATTTTACTCATGTTTATGAATTTCGCTGCATGAATTTCTTGGTTAAGCATTGCACGTTATTTGTTAGAACTATAATTCGTTCTCCCTTAATCGTAAAATCCAACTCAACATTTTGCATTGTAAGATTGAAAACCAACTGCGTCCTCAGATTATCTCTCAGTTTTCCTCTGGCGTAGATCAAGAACGACTGTTTCTTTTCATTCTTCTTTAAAAGCTGAACAGTGAGAATTAATCATTGAAGCAGAATTCTTAATAACAGATCATAAAGGGAATCCATTTTTGTATCATTGCATATCAAACGGACTATTCACACGCTTTGTCTTGTACGCCCCTTGGTATACTTTCGCTCCAGTCCTTCTTAGCACACATAATCTTCTCAGCTAATGGGGTTAAAGCGATTTTTAAGCTTGGTGGTTCTGTTCGTTTTCTTAGGGATGGGTTAAAATCGAGGATCTGAAAATTGCTCCGCAGCAAGCCTTATTGATTCAGGGAAGGGGACAGGTTTTGGAGGCATGTTACGAAGTTTATGAAAAGAATCACCTAACTGACAAACCCAAAAAGAGATACCCTTAACCTCAATCGCTAGGCATACTTCAACATTACTGATATGTTACCAACTATTTGATAGAGATATAAGTTCATTGCAAACCAAGCTTTACACCTCTTGTATTAGAAACTTTAAATGAGTTTCCTGGCTCCATATCTATTCGCTCTTTGATCTGTATCATTACCTTTTTGCGAGAGGAAGCGATAGAAGATTTTGGTAACAACAAGTTGTTGGTAAAATTATTTAATCTTAAAGGAAATCGATGAAGCATATCGACTAGCTGGTAGGCCAAATGGATAAGTTAAATGAACGCCGGCACACCTAGCATTGTTTCTGCAACTATACAATGAAACGGTACGTGTCGAAGTTACCAAATACAACTGACTATACTTTAATTTGCCCCTGGCCACCTTTTGATTACATGAATCTTCATTTCGATTTTAGGGTGGAATGTTTATCTTGAATCTCTTTAATTGGCAAGCTGGTGGAGTATCCCTTCTTTTCATTGCTTTATGCGAAGTGCTCACATTAGCTTATGGATATGGTGCTAGTCGCTTTATAGATGACATGGAATTCATGTTGGGTAGACGGCCTAGCATTTGGTGGAAAATTTGTTGGAAATTTGCATCACCAGCAGTTATTGGAGGATTATTGCTATTCCAACTTATTACATGGAAAGGAGTTACTTATGGCAAATATAAGTATGTTTCACTCTATCACTAAATTTTTGTTATTATTAATTGATTCAGTTGTTCCTTACTCTACTTCATTTCAGCTCATACAATTAACGCCTTTTGGATCCATCTTGGTTGGACAAAATAACGAGTCTGTGCTCCTTTGCGTATAAACGCAGATGTAAGGGGATACCTGTATAAATCTGAGATCCTCAAAAATGTTGGTAAAATCTGTTTACGACTTCTTTCTTTGATCCGAATACCTCAACAGAAAGTGTAGCGGCTGTCCTATGATTTTATTGTTATACTTTTTCAAAAATCTAAATAGTATTAGAATTAGACAAATTTCTTCTCTGTTTGATCATATTATTTAGTTGTATTTATTCCATATTTATCATTATTTAGTTCAGTCTAGAATTTATTCTAATTTTATTTCCACAGATATCCTGACTGGGCAGAAGCTATTGGCTGGGGCTTGGCATTTGCTTCGATTACTTGGGTTCCAGCCGTGGCGATTTATCGTTACGTGAAGACCCCTGGGTCTGCACGTGAGAAAATTCGATATTTAATCAAACCAGACCAAGGAATACAAGATCGTGTTGATCGTGTACATAATATCAAACGTGGTGGTCCACAACAATGTTGATAAAAACATGGTTTGAACTTTTATCTTTATATACAGTCTTGTGTGTTCCGATGAAATAGACATATATAGATGTTGTGTTAGCTGATGTGATCCAGTGGAAGAACAGACTCTCGTCTGTCTTTCTGTCCGTCAGTCTGTCGTTCATTCAAAGTCTGTATGTCTGTCGATTGGTAGATGATGACATCGTTTGAGAACATTATAGCAGTATCCCGTTATGCTGGTGAATGATCCCTTGGGTGGGTGCACTGCATCTGTTTTGGGTACAGGCGCGTGCGATCAGAAAGCGTATCAACGGGCTGGGTATCGATTTTCAAAGTATTGGTACAAGGTATGAATTATGTCCAGTATGTTTTTCGAAGAAATTAATGGAAGGTAGGGCATACGTTTCGAAAAATTGGCATAAGGAACGGGTATGTTTTTGAAGCTTAGATAGCGTGCACCTGACCGAAATTTGATCAAGTTCACACCTGGGTGAATGATATTTGGTCATTCCAATCGTTTTTTCAACATAACGTTCCTTTTTCCAGTTCACACCTTGGCAAAATGACTTTTCAGTTCTTTTGTTCCTTTAATATTTCCACTAAACATTGTCAGTTGAAGCAGGTTTGTATAATTATGGCATTTGGGAGTAGTGAGGCTCCACACGACTTTACTCATTCATGTTGAGAAGACGGCAATTTTCAAATTTTATGCCATCAAGAGGTTTTTGAAGATCGAAAACATTTGGTAGCCATTAATGGCCTGTTGAAACACAAATTGTATTTACGGCAGAGAACTGTTTCTGCATCCATGTGCTAATAAGGAAGTGCCTAATGAATGGCTGCAATTTCCCTAATGTTCTCCTTGTCATTCATTTAATCTCAAGCTGTTATTTTCCCTTCCAAATTTTTAAATCATATGACTCATTTTTGCGAGAAGATTGAAAGATTATTCACCAACACGATTTATGCCTTTCCGGTTTCAAGAAATATTTAAATTATGATCAATGTAATGCGAACTTTCTTCACATGTTTCCCATTTTCGATGCGGTCCATTTCTTTTAATGATTTCTGTGACTTTTTGTAACAATTATAAGTCAGTTAGTCTTGTATTTTGTTTGAAATTCATGCTTGTGAATAAAATGAAATTGTACCATATAAACAGATTTAGGGTTGCAAATTTATGAATCTTACGGGTCTGAAAAACAAAATCAAATCTGAATCTTTATTGTAAATAAAAGATTGATTGTTACTTGATTATGGATGTTAACAAAAATCCGTTGCCTGGAAACTGGCAAATGTCATGAAATTGTATCAAAATAACATTAATGTAAAATGTTAATTTTGTTAATGCAATGTATTATGTATTGATAATTTCGTACAATAATCAAAATAGCCATGCTTATCTGTGCAACGTTTTCCAAGCTAGAGAGGATATTTAAAAACGAACGAGCAGCACATAAAATTGATATAATGTCTCGACATGAGTCAACAGCTTTTGTAGCTACAGTAAATCCCCCTATTTTTTGAGAGCCAGGCTGAAATTGGTTCTTATTTCAAAGATACTTAGACTAATTTCAAGGTGTAAAGGTTCTCATTTGAAGGGTACCTCATGTAGTCCCCTTGAGAGTCTCACAAAGATGTTCAGCCCTATTATTTGTTTTAGAGGCGTTCTTATGGACATAATAAGTAATTGGGAGGAGAATAAAACTTTCAAAGCCAACTGGGCCCACAATGACCTTGATAACTGCAATCAAAAATCAACTTTGCAACCTCTGCAATAAGAACGTATGTTTCATCAAACTGAAATAGGTTCTTAATTGCAAGGTACATAATTTAGGATAAACAGTCTCTAGGTTCTTATTTTGGTAGGTTCTTATATGCGGGGATTTACTGTATGCGCTTCAAGATAATGACAGAAAGTGTAACCAGATCACCGATAGCTGGAAAACTGACAACAGATAAACTTGTCTTTTGCTAATTTACATTTTTATGGTTTTACATTTGGAACTTGTCGTATTCATTTAAAGAGAACTACAGTTGCACTGATCAGGAATTCATTGGTTACAGATCTATGTAGTTTCAGACCAGTGCTTCTTTACTTTATGTTGGCCTTAAATGCAGTTGTTCCAGTATTTCTAAAGTCATTTCCACATGACAAAGCGTTACCACATTCAAAAGTGAGACAGAAGATCGAATTCGAAAAATATGTACCTATCAGAAATTTACGAATCTTCGTTTATCAGTTGTTGAAAGTTGTCTAAAAAAGCATCTTAAATGTTTCCTCCTAGATAATGCATCTCATTTTATATCACAACGGTTTAGTTATTCTTACCTTTGTCATGAAGATATTTGACTTGCAAATGTTTGTCTGCTAAATATCTCGTAATTGAATATGTAGGAATGTTGAAAACAATTAGATTTTTCAAGGAGTACTTTTGGACTTTAAACTCTTTAACAGTTATATTTTTATTTCTGTGAAGCCTGTATGTGAAAACCAGGATAGTTTGATTTCAGACTTGCAATGATTCACAAATTCAAACAACAGCATTTTCTCGAGTCTCGTCTGATTCAGAATTTCTGAGTTGCTCAAAGTTTGGTGCTTTGAAAAGTAGTTACAAAGGACGAAGGATACCCCCTTTTATGTATTTAAAAACCATTTGGATTCTGCCTTTCACAAATAGGTTGCAGACAAACAGTAAATCAATGTAACTAACAATGGGTCTGCGAGTATCTCTTAAATATTATGCCAAAGAAGTCTAACTTCAACGTGTTAAAGTAGTTTTTTAATTCGTAATAGATTTACGGTTCTTACGGCGTTATTATTTGTGGACTTTCTTATACGAAAAGAGTATTTATTTCGTAAATAGTCTTTTATATCAGATTTACATTCTTTGAAGAATTGTATGGTTGAAGAACTCAAAAATTGTTGAAGCTGACAAGCTTTATGGAAGGATTTAGCGATGAACTTGACTTAAAACACAGAGAGCTCAGAATCCCGATTTTCTGTTTGGAACATCAGTAATTTTACAACCAAAATTCAATATATATGTTTGCCTCTATCCTCGTCGATCTTTAACATCCAAATGTCTCAAATGTTGACTAATTATTCTCCTGTCAATGCAGTTTCCATTGCTTTTTCGTTGAAGAAACATCAGCCTCGCTGCGGAGTGCTTAAGTACCGATCAATAAAATATTTGATGCGTTAATTGAATAGTTTAAGAGTAAATATTTTATGTGTTAGTTTGTTAGTTGGGTTTATTATTTTAGAGGCGTTAACTTATAGTAATTTCTGTGATTCAATTGTCACTCGAGACAACGTGATCAGATGAAATCTTATCGTTTTTAAAGACAAGGACACAAAATAGTCAGATTATTTAAACATTTTCATGCAGGTACTTATCAATATTGATACAGTGAACATGGTACGTGTTATAGAAATCCTATTGACATGAAGTGCACAAACTAAGGCTTGATCAGTTGATCAAAGATGATACTTAGCAATGCCATCTCTATTCTTTCTTCTTTTGTATTCCTCCATTGTCTGACCGACTGAAGGATTTGATTTACCGATAGAAAGATTTACCGGGTGAGCTATTCAAAAGTTCCACTTTTGAAAATCCATAGCACCAAGAATACTTATTGGACTGGAATGAACCGAATTTCTGCTCAACAGCTGAGATAAAGTAGCCCAACAGATTGCAAAATTTTTGTAATTTTCTTAACTCTTGATGAGAATCAGCTTGATAAAGTTTGATAAAGTTTCATAAAGGATCTACTTCTATATGTTTCGTCTGGTTTCCTTCAACGCAGCCGATCATAATGTTTTGCCTTCTCTATTTATTATGATTTGATTGAGTGCATTTTTATATATATATATATATATATATATATATATATATATATATATATATATATATATATATATATATATATATATATATATATATATATATATATATATATATATATATATATATATAATAGCTATATCCGCATAAAAAAAACTATAATTAGTTCTTTTCTGCTTTAGCAGCAACATATATGTCGTTAACTAGTGCTGTCCAAGTTTGTCTCTCTTGCGCTAGTGTTCTTAAGCTTTTGAGATCATGTATCGATTTGAGCTGGGTTATGCTGCTGTATCTATTTTTGAACGTGTTATGATTCTTTAGCATAATTATATCGTTGTGTAATGAAACTGGCAATGTAATTACTGGTCTTCCGCGAAACTTCTTTGCATTTGATTTTTCAAAATAGTAATTCATTGCTTTTTGGGCTGGTGTTTCTGGGTGTGATCTTAAAACATGTCCAAATAATTTCCATCTATTTCGTAGTATTTCCAGGGATAAGACATCTTCGCCAGTTTGCCTGTACACTTGTTCGTTGCTTATGTGTGCAGGGTATTTAACATTAAGTACCTTCCTTAGCTGTTGTTTATGAAAAGAGTTTAAACTTTCTTCCTCTTTCTTTGTTAATCCCCAAGTGCCCGAGTTGTAGAGAAGAATTGGCTTGACTAAGGACTTGTACAACTTGACTTTCAGAGTTTGCTTTATTTTGCATTTAGAGGTGTGAAATCTATTCTTCAGAAAGGAAACTTGTTTTTTCTTTCCGGAAACCTACCATTTTTTGTAAATTTCATGGTGATAAGTGCACCGTAGCCTGATTGACAGACCAAACGAGTAGGCAGCAATATGCAGCAATGCTTTGGAAGAGAACAACCACAACAACAAATTACACTATCCATGGAATCGAGGTTGGTTAAAGTTTTATTATGAAACTCGAGAAGATGGCGACAAATAGTCAATCAAAATAACAGCTGATGAATTTCAAAAGATTCCACAATTTCAAGATAACATAACGAGATATCAAGATGTTATTCTGATCAAAGAGATATTGGACTTCATGGTTAATTTCGTGAGATGGAAAAATTATTGCAAAAAACAACCAGAAATGGATTCAATTCATTGAGAAATTATGGGCCTAAACTTTGGCCCTATTTATCTTCAAAGACCAATGGCAATAACAACTATCTAAAATTTGGCGCAGAACGATGTTTAACAATATCATCAAAATGTTTTAGTGCAAACTGCTATGGAAGAATCCTAAACAGGAAAATAGCTGAAAGAGCTCAAAGAAATGTCTTTTGTGCACAGAAACATGTTGCTCTTTTAGTTGCTGCTGCAAACTTGTTTAATTTTGAAACTGGCATTCAGAGGAGCTTCCATTCAAATGAAAGCTGGTTGAAATACAAATTTGATAAAAGAATATTTAACCATGGTACTTGTCAAATTTGTGAAATGAAAGTTCCCTTGCATCCATTATTTGCCATGCTGGAAAACATGTATGTTACGCCAAATATCTTTGGCGTGGAGAAACGTCAAGAACAATAGGAGAACAATGGGTCTATTGTCTTTAGACAATTGGCATGGCGTAAAGCTTTGGCGTAACAAAAACGAACTTTCCACACTGGATTATTTGGGCCAACCGATAATCAATTGTCTGTCATTGCATGCAATAAGCTATAAACTTAATGTGTTTCATTGCTATTTCATGCTCAGATTTTTGGAGATTGCTTTAAATTTACCAAATGAATAAGTATTTAGCAAACAGCTAAATACGTAGTCAGCTAATTAAGTAGTCACTAAAGTTTTAAGGGTCATATTTACACATTTTGTGCTTGGAGAATGCATCCATCCATGTGCACTTGGTAGAGTTAGAAGTCTGGGTGGATTGAAACACAATATCACCCCAGCGTTTGCATTTTGATTAGATCATACATATGTCTAATCCAGATAGTTTTTACAATGAAACTGTTGACAGAATCCAAAGCATACTGATCAAATGTTTCTTTGACACTTTGCTTCAAACTTGAAAACTAAGAAGTGTATTCATGGCTTACTGCCATGTCCTTCACCCAAAGTGCTAACTTTTTAAAACACTGTGACAATAAGGCTTGGCATCGCAATTAATGATTGTTAATAGTGTCTCATTTTGTTGAAGGTTCAAGACAGTTTTCATCATCCAGAGGGTTGGCAAACATTGACAATAGAGGACAAGATGGAAATCAGGAAGAACAAGAAGGTGCTTATCATTCACAGTATTTGGGTAAAATGGGAGCTCTTTTGAGGAACCACTTTTCTTTGAATCAATTGCAAAACTAAGAATATAGTGGCATCTTTCATCCTGTGATTAATTCTTAATTAATTTTTCTTTCAGAAACTGTCAAGCTTTCAATGATAAAGAATATTCCTTAGATATCTATGTCCAGGAACTTTTAGAATAGCTTAAGATTTTGTCTCATCAATTTTATCTTTGAATATATTTTCAGATCAGCAGCAACATCCTGGTGAAGATCCAAATGCATTTAGTTGGAACAGACTTCTTATCCTCGGTGCGGTAGCAGCACTTTATATTTTCACTGCATCCATTGATCCAGTCCCAGAAACTTCCTGGTCCGTATTTTATAGAGAAATGTTATCAGCAGGAGAGGTGAGCTCAAAATCATATAATCTCCTCTTTAAAGGGTCTCTTTTATCCAGCATGCCTTGCACGTGTTGACTCTTTGTTTGCCTCTGTTGCCACCATTTTCATGGCCCACAAAAATGGCAACTAACAAAGGCAAGCCACGAGATTACACGTGCAAGGAATGCTGGATGAAAGAGACCCTTTAAGATTCTTGGGAAGTTTGGAAAGAATACCAGCCCCAAAAAATTGAGTGTTCAATTTCAGATAAATTAGTAGCTATGAATTCTCTTGGAACACATTATATATATTCAAATTGAGTTTAGTATGGCATATTTTCAAAATTCTTCATAAATACTGTACACTGATATGTTAAGGTATTTTGGTAAATGTTTCACACAAAATCAATGTATGAATGAATCATTTGGTAACTTTTGTTGATGTTGTATCTTACTTTTTCATAGGTTGAAAAAGTTGAAGTAAATCCTTCTGGAGATAAAGTATTTGTGTACCTTTGTCATGGAGCCATTGTTACTGGAAGAGAAGTAAGTTGGAAAGGTTCCCAGTTTTATTTTTATCATTGTAGTGAATATGTTAATGGTTTACTAGCTTTTGAAATATATATTGAATTAACTGAAAAATTTAATCTTATTGACTTACTTTTCAGATTTTTGGGCCAGGACCTCATTATTCATTCAGTATTTCGAGCATGGAAAGTTTTGAGGAGAAATTTGAGACAGTGCAAAGAGAATTGGGAATAAAATCTGAAGATTTTGTGCCTGTTGTTTACAGAACTGAAAATGAGCTCTTGTAAGCACTATTTTTTATATTTATTGCAGCTTGATACAAACTAATCAAATAAAATCAGAACATTGTGATATCCATAGAAATATGGCAATGTGCTCACACAATCATGAATATGCCAGAGATGGTGCCAACAAAGCCTTTTGCTTTGTTGCTTATTGTGTGGAATACAATGCAATGTGTATTGCCCAATTATGTTATCATCTTGAGATGGGGGCAGTGAGACAGGCATTGATTTTGTGATCTAATGCTAACAGACCTAAACTGACTGCAAAAATGAGCAGCCAATAGATGGGTGGGGAGATGGCAAAGGCATATTTTAATGTGAACAGAACCAGTAATGCCTATTCTTTATGTTCATTCCATTCCATGTTGATGCAGTTTGTTTCCATTTACGAAAACACCACACATACTTCACTTTTGTCATTGCTAGTTTATATAACTTGTTTTTATCTTAGTCAATTTGTGTGTTTCATCCATTAATTTTGCATATGAGTCATTCCATGAAAAGTTTTTTGTAAGTTATTGTACAAATGTTGTTAGAAGTCAATTACAGTATGCTATTCAGTTCTTGCTAGAGAACACTAAAATTGAAACACCTCTGCTGATTAATGTTACTCCAGGAATTTTATTTGAGTTGAGAGTATTCATTTCATTCAATGTTGTGCACAAACTATAAATAGTCTCATTAAAAATAAATTCATTGTTTTTAGTAACATGATACTGGCAACCCTTGGAACTCTGTTGGTAATGGGAGGGATAATGTATTTTGTTCTTGGAAGACGTTCTGGTGCAGCAGGAAAATCTGGCATTAGTGGAAATCCATTTGTAAGTGCTATTTTTATTTTCATGTCCATGTATATAGAGTTCCTCTCTCTTTTGAGGTCATACGATTTTATTATTCCTAATCTTACAAAATATGAATCTTGATGGCTTGCATGTTAAATTATTGAATTCTATTTCTTTTTTGTCTCAGGGAAGTTATATGAAAGCAAAAGCCACAGTTATTGAGCCAGGAACAAGGAAAGGGATTGGGTAATATGAAGTTGCGATATTATATAGCTACAACGCCGAACGTAAACTGATTAAAATGAGTTGCAGTTAATTGCTTCTATAAATGAGACAGCTCATACTGATAGAGCATCTGGTAGACATCAGTATTGATAACTGTAGTCATGTTATCAGTCTAGCTAAGATTCTTCACCTTGTTTAATTCTTGCAGTAAGAATGAAACATTTGGTTGATGTTTGCTTCACTTAAAGGTCAGATAAAGGCAAATGCGATTTTTTTATATTCATAATTTCAAACTATGGGGAATCCGATGGCAATAAAATTTTTTAGCTTTGCGATGCAAAAGGATAAGTTTGGGGGTTTTGAAAAAGGGCACTCCTTCAAAAAACCGCGTGATGATAGAGGCCTGGAACTAGCTAAGTCATGACGTGGAATGAGTCATAAGAAATCCATCACTTGAGAGGCCCAAGGCACTTGAAGAAGTAACCGTGAAGAACACACGCCGCGTGGCAGATACACATCGAACAGTAAACAAAATAAATTTTGGATGGCGGCCAATAGCTTCTCTGATATTTCCAAAGGTCGAGTATTGAGCTCCACACCCTCATAGTTTTCCCTCGATGCAGAAGAATGAATTGAACACAGTCAGACCAATCTTCCTGTGTTCTGCTCTCCTCAAGTGGGACCGACTCTGATATGGAAACATAAAAACATCATTTGAATTATTCTAATGCAAATTAGTAATTGAATATTGATTGTCTTTAGCTGTGAATGGCTGGGTCAAACCATGGTATTGATCAAACATTTAACTATTGTGTTGTTTCAAAAGACTACGGAAAAACAATCTCCCCAGTGTTGGGATTCTTCCTCCTCATTAGACCGACAAGAGCCTATCGAAGGCACATTTGCGTAGCTTCACGAATAGTCTGTAAATACAAAATATATTGTAAGAGGCACCACTGGCCACCTAAAAAGTTTGCAAAGAACCAAAGAGCTATCGAAGAAAAGGAAACATAAATGTGGAGAAAGAACTTGCCCTTACCTTATCCATGAATGTGATAACATGGCCTAGTCCTGATATGGCAAAATCCGATGTCATCATGTTCGAAGAGTGGGTGAGTGCATCATTCGATTTCAACTATAATTTCATGTTTTGCACGTCGAAGAGTTCTCAGAAAGGTGCTCTGGAAGCCAGCTAATGCACTTGTAGCAGCCAATGAATGTTTAAAGTCGTTAGGATTGTAATATCTTGTGCAGACCCCCAATGTTTTCGTTGTTGCAAGTCGTACGGGTTCCCTCTCCAAGTCAGTCCACAGCTCACTGCTGCGACAAGTCTGTCCGCGCCAAAGTTCGGAATATATATTCTTCTCTGCACAAGGTGACGTGCTACGACGATAAACTACCTACTTTCTCGGCGTTTTTTGTTTGAGATAGTTAAAATAAGTAGTCATTTCTAACTTTCGTGACTTGACAACCGGTGAGTGCAAACAGACTCCTCCATTCCCTCACAGCTTTGCAATGACTCGATCGACTCATTCCACGTCACGCATCTGCTAGATCCAGGCTCTTTTGCTCGCGCGGTTTTTTTGGAAAATTTGACTGAAAAACGGAATTCGACAGGCGATTTCGATAGGTTCCAGAACTCATATCGAAATTTCGTTTGAAATTTTGAAATCTCCAGGCCGTAAATGATCGAAATCAATAAAAATGTCTTTTGCCTTTATCTGACCTTTAAGAGATCGACACCATCTGAGCTAATGCCATCAAATTTAGTGATTTGTGACAATTGCCCCTTGCAGTGTTGCAACTAGGAAGGTGCAATCACAAGATCAGGTGATATGGTGATGATAAAGCTGTTTGGAACCCACTTCTTGGGCACCTCTTTAGGTCTGAAGCAAAAATTCACTTACAAAAGAATCCACTTTGTTGGTAATTTTGTTTTATTTTGAGAAGTAATATTTCACATGTCATCATGGTGCATTTGTGTTTATTGATTGGTTTTAAATAGTGTTAACTTTTACATTTTCATTCAGATTCAAAGACGTTGCTGGAATGCAAGAGGCTAAGCAAGAAATAATGGAGTTTGTTGATTATCTAAAAAATCCAGAGAAGTTCACTGAGTTAGGTGCAAAAATACCAAAGGTATGTTTTCTTTCATAAGCTTCCAGCAAATTTGACCTGCCCTTCACAATTTCATATTGCAGTAATGACTTATTGAAAGTGTATCAAACATTAGTGCTGTTGTAGGGTATTTGAGAATGAAATTGAAACTGAGGATGAAGCAAGCGAGGGTAATCGTTGTATACTTCATTTTATCAACGTTCCAAGCATAGCATACGATTGCAGGAGACTTAAAACTTTAAACATGGTTGATTTAAATGGTATATAGGTGACTTCAACAGTAGTTGACTTAAATGGTAGTTGACTTAAATGGTAGTTGATTTAAATGATAGTTAACATAAACATTTTTATTAACTTAAACATGTTTTGAACGTTTCAAACCATACTTGCTTCATCTTCAGCAAATCTAATATTAATGATACATGGCAGTTGGTACCAATGAACAAACAAGATAAAAACGCTGTAAACATGCGTGAGTTACACTTCCTACGCATAGGGGGACCTGACATCTAAGGGAAGAACTTGTAAATACACCCTTCAGATCATTGGAAAATATGCTTGTTGTGAAGAATTTGCCATTAAAAATGGGGAAAGGATCAAGTATGGAAGAAGACTTTCCTGAGAAATTTTAGAAATAGGAACTGGAGCTCAAACCACATAACACTAGATTATTTTGCAGTGGTATAAAAAGAAAATGTAATAATTTGATATCTCTGATAACTTGACATTCACGGCTGAAAATGTCTCTGATAAGCTTGACATTAACAACCAAGCAACAAACTGTTGGGAATTATGCAGGAAGCTGAAGCCTCCCTCTCCTTCACCACTTCTGGATGGACCTGAGACTTGATGTACAATGCCTGTAATGCCAATGCCTGATTAGGAATTCTTGCTGCATTTTATTTGAACAGTGTTTAAGAATTGAGTAGAACCTTCATGTTTGCTGTAAATAACTGGACATCTGGTACAAATCATTTAGCTGCAGTAAGATTTTTAATTATTATCATTATTATTCAGGGTGCACTGTTGGTTGGTCCACCAGGAACAGGCAAAACTCTCTTAGCAAAAGCTGTTGCTACCGAAGCTGCTGTTCCATTTATC